>CAXAMN010005891.1:1451385-1499532 GCA_963970005.1 Durusdinium trenchii
GCTGTGCCTGCCACGAAATCTGCACATGGAGGTTCACAAAGTACTGCGCCTGCCACGAAATCTCCACATGGAGGTTCACAGAGTGCTGTGCCTGCCACGAAATCTCCACTTCAAGAAACAACTGAAACCTCTAATCACAATGGAGGGACGATTCCGAGCATGATCCGAGCATGATCCAACCATGTCTCGCAACCGTCGTTCCGCGGAGGAGGTTCACAAAGTGCTGTGCCTGCCACGAAATCTGCACATGGAGGTTCACAAAGTAATGCGCCTGCTACGAAATCTGCACATCGAGGTTCACAAAGTGCTGTGCCTGCCACGAACTCTGCACATGGAGGTTCACAAAGTGCTGTGCCTGCTACGAAATCTGCACATGGAGGTTCACAAAGTGCTGCGCCTGCCACGTAATCTGCACATGGAGGTTCACAAAGCGCTGTGCCTGCCACGTAATCTGCACATGGAGGTTCACAATGTGCTGTGCCTGCCACAACATCTGCACGTCAAGAATCAAGTGAAAACTCTAATCACAATGGAGGGACGACTCCGAGAATGATCCGACCATGATCCGAGACCGTCTCGCACACAGCGTTCCGCAAAGCTTGACTTGTGACTTGCCAGCTTCGGAGCCACCCCTTCTATTGAAAAACACAGCATTTCGTGCGTCCGCTATCCCTCGAGAACGGAATTTGTATTGCGCCTGCCACGAAATCTGCACCTGGAGGTTGACAAAGTGCTGTGCCTGTCACGAAATCTGCACCGCAAGCTTCACAAAGTGCTGCGCCTGCCACGTAATCTGCACATGGAGGTTCACAAAGTGCTGTGCCTGCCACGAATTCTGCACATGGAGGTTCACTTTGTGCTGTGCCTGCCACGTAATCTGCACATGGAGGTTCACAAAAAGTGCTGTGCCTGCCACAACATCTGCGCGTCAAGAAACAAGTGAAAACTCTAATCACAATGGAAGGGCGATTCCGAGAATGATCCGACCATGATCCGAGACCGTCTCGCACACAGCGTTCTGCAAAGCTTGACTTGCCAGCTTCGGAGCCACCCCTTCTATTGAAAAACACAGCATTTCGTGCGTCCGCTATCTCTCGAGAACGCATTTTGTATGGCGCCTGCCACGAAATCTGCACTGGGAATCTGCGCCTCGAGCTTCACAAAGTGCTGTGCCTGCCACGTAAACTGGAGCTAGAGCTATTGAAGCTAGAGCTAAGAACTGGAGCTAGAGCTCTTGAAACTAGAGCTACCTGGAGCTAGAGCTATTGAAACTAGAGCTACCTGCAGCTAGAGCTCTTGCAACTAGAGCTAACTGGAGCTGGAGCTCTTGAAACTAGAGCCAACTGGATGATGAGTGTATGTTGAGTGGTGTATGTTGAGTGGTGTATGATGAGTGGTGTATGATGAGTGGTGTATGATGAGTGGTGTATGATGAGTGGTGTATGATGAGTGGTGTATTGATGAGTGGTGTATTGATGAGTGGTGTATTGATGAGTGGTGCATGATGAGTGGTGTATGATGAGTGGTGTATCATGAGTGGTGTATGATGAGTGGTGTATGATGAGTGGTGTATTGATGAGTGGTGTATGGTCAGTGGTGTATGATGAGTGGTGTATGATGAGTGGTGTAATTATTGATGAGTGGTGTATGTTGAGTGGTGTGTGATGAGTGGTGTATGTTGAGTGGTGTATGATGAGTGGTGTATGATGAGTGATGTATTGATGAGTGGTGTATGATGAGTAGTGTATTGATGAGTGGTGTATGAACAGTTCTTGAATGTCCGTAACACGGAAGTTTCGTACACTAAACTTGCTTTGACAAACACAACAATATGTAACATGTGGATGAATCAACAAACAACACCAAAATACCGGGTCTTTCAAGGCATTTCAAGGTTACTCCTTGATGGTAGCATCCCGAGGCAAATCCTTGAATCGATCATCTGAGCGGTCGATTCCTGGGCTGGTCTCTCCATGGGAAGGGACTGGAGCTCCAGCAGCCACATCTTTCAGCGCAGCGTACTCGATGGAGACTGGAAGCTCAGCAGGCTTGTTTCCCATGGATCCGCTTCCTTTTTCTCAAGTGCAACTCGCCACTTTGAGAAATAAGAATTGTTAACAAACACAAATCCAGGAATGGCTCTGGTTGGTAATTAGTCTTCTTTCCGCCTTGGGTGACGGGATTGTAGATGATCGTGAGCAAAAAACGCATTGCAAAAACAATCCAACGAATCTATATAAATATACTTTTAAAAACCTTAGGACAGCATAGGAAAAAGCTTCCACTGGACTGGAAAATGCCCGCGGAATTGTCCAAGATCTTGTCATCCAGAAGGTCCATGATATCCCAAAAATCCCAGGTGCTCACATCAACTCCGGCCACCTTCTTCACTGCCATGAACTGCTTGGCACCTCCCACGAAGGCCTGGCCCTGGGGATCGCCAGGGTACCTGGAGCCTTCATTCATCTTCCAAATCATGGCACCTTTTCCCGAGGTGCTGGGTGCATACGCCAAAACTCCGAAGGGGCGCTTCTTGTACTCCACGGTCACGGAGCCGGTGATGCTGGAGGCATCGGAGGCATCGAAGGTCTTGGGCTCCCGGACCTTGTTCCCCTCGCTGTCGCGCATGGAGGCCGCTCGAGCCACCAAGGATCGAGACCGGAGAACTGGCTGCACCGGTGTGGTGAAGGCCAGTGCGGACAGTGCCAGCCGGCCCACGGCCAGCAAGCTGCACAACGCGACGGCCGCCGGAAGCAAGGCGGGTCGACGCATAGAGGAGATGTGTGCCATTGCAAGAGTGCGAAGTCAAAGAAGCCAAGTCTTGAGGCACTTTCCTTCAACCGAAACGGCCTTAACTGGAGCAAAGAACAATAGAGTTGATAGTACATCACCCGTCCAGCTGCTTCTCAGGATGAACTTGAACAAACAACAACTTGATTATTGACTATATGTCTCAACATTGTCATGGCAGCACCAAAGCCAGTGAAACCTAAAGTGGTCGGGAACTTGGTGCGGCATTTGATTTCGCCAGCATGCGAGGTGCCTTGCGCCCAGCAGCATCGTGGCTTGGTCTGCCCGTGTCTTCTAAACAGACTTGATTCATCTTGATTTGCCAACATGTTTGGGGCTCCCGCGAGAAGCTTCAGCGGATTGTCACCTCAAGCAGCCAAGCAGCACAAAAAATGAGATTAGAAAGAAAGGAATCTTCTTCTGCGCATAGCTGCCCACTCAGCTGTCACCCCTCTAAAGCAGGACTGTTTTTTGAGGAACATGCATGCTGCTGATGGTCAGCCTGCAGCCAACAGTCAACAAGGTGAACATGAGTGTTGCACTGATGCTTGTTTCTATTCTATTCCATAAGGCCACTAGGCCACTGTACCGTACGGCGCCGGCCCCCGTATAAGCAACGCAAGCCGTAAGGATGGGGTTGGCCGCATTGCCCAAACTCACACAGTGATCAACGATCCCTGATCCCTGTGTCATCGTCCAAACAGGGCCCACACGTATGCATAAAACAGATTCTCCTCTGCGTCTCGGCCCTTCAAATCACAGTGAGTTTCTACCGAGTCTTTCATGCAAACGGGCTGCCATTTACCACGAAGTAGACTCGCTCCACAAAACCATGGTCACACCTGGGAACAAACGACAGCTTCCAATCCGGCGCACCAACCTAACACATTGTTTGCGAAGTGAACAGCTATCAATGACGGTGTGCGATATGTTTTGAAACTGTTTCAACGCCCAGACTAAAACAAAAGGAACTCCGCTGAGCCAATGAATCAACCCTGGCGCTGCATGGTTCACATTTGAAACAAAACACTGTCCAACCAGTGAGGGCAAAATTGGGTGTGGATTCCTGTGAAACTTCCAATTTGCATGAGACATGTTCAAGGAACATCACCAGAAAAGGGGCCAGGATGCCACCTGGAACAACAACTGTCCCCCATGCTTCACCTCTCAACAGTCTGTAGGCTTGCCTGCGGGCCTACGGCTGAGAAGAAAAAGAAACATTCTTTGCTTCTAGTACGCAACTGGCTGCTGCGCTCGCAAGATGGAGTGGTATTGCATCAGATTGCATCTATAATATGTTACGTCTGTGTGAACGCCTTGCCCATGAAACTTTCGCGGATCCAAACCTAAGCAGGTCTGGGTCTGACAAGACACGCCCAGCGAGCCAGGTTCACATGGTTCTCGTGGATGGGATCAAAGGTGCCGAAGTAGAGCCCCACACTGGTGGTGGCGCCAGTCGCAGTTGCATCAGTTGTCCTGAGGTTTTTGGAGCTGAGGGTGCCAAGCGCCCTAGTAGCGTCCTTGCTCCTAGTAGCGATGCCAGGAGCCCCTAGTAGCGTCCTGAGGTAATTCCAAGTGGAATCAGGAGCTCAACCCTGATTTACAGCTGATTGTGGTATTGAGATAGCAACGAACTCCTCAAACGTAAAGCGCGCGAATTCTTGACGTTTCCTGCGGTCACCTGGACCGTTTTTCCTGCGCACACGGAAGGGCCCTATTCACCATGTTTGTGCCGATATGGTGGAAATAGGAAGTTGCAAAACATGTGAAACTGCTTTGCTCAAGTATTGATTACGGTCAAAGGACTTCATTTGCTCAAGACCGCTTGGAGAAAATCTACACACACACACATGATGCCCTCAAAACCCATCAAATGATCTTGTTGATGGTGTGGCCAAGTGCAATAGGTCATTGCATATTCATTCACCCCCCCAAAAAAAAGTGCCCTGCCCTGGATGTCACCTTCGATGACCTCGGCCAGGCCGCCTAGGCTGATCCTGGCGAAATGCTGGGCCTCTGTGCAGTCCCTGTGTGGACTTCGGTCTTTAGCTTCACCAGCAATGGCCTCCAGCCTGCTACCCTAATAGCAACGGCCTCCACCCTAATAGCAATGGCCTCCACCCCAAAAGCACCATAGTTCACCTTTGTTTGATTTAGGTCGAGAACAGCCCCCTTATTTGCCAACGTTGATGTGGTCCTCGTACCAGTGCTGCTCACCATGCCAATTCTGATTAGTCCAACCGTGGCTGCCCCAGCTGTAGCTCCAGCCGTGGCCCCAGTGCCACCTGGGGAGTAGGCTACTGTTGGCCACATGCAGTGGAGCTCATCCAGAAAACATGTAGACATGCAGTTGAATACAAGCACTGGCATGTTCTAAGAACATCTATTATTTATGTAAGAACCTGATCCACTGCTCTCAAGGAAGTTCGGTTCATGTGGCCATTCATTAGAGTCGAGCAACATAGAGACACCTGTGTGCCTACAGTGGAAGGTTTGCCCAAAGGAAAGTTGTGTTCTTGCTGGCCAGCTTCGTGATTCAGTCACTACATGAGCTCGGAACAACACCCGGCCTGCTCATGTCCACCCAACCATGCTAGGTTTACATGTCTCTTGAGGACTTGGGACATCCCACATTGGAATACTCATTCCGAGACAATACATGAGGCCTAGTGAGTTTTTGGAGCTGGGTTCTAGACAGAATGATGAAGAGTGCGTCCAAATCGAGGGCATACGGCTGCAGCTAGTTCGAGTCGGTCTGAAGGAAAACCAGGTTCTATCCACTGTCTGCATCAGTCAGCTCCATGGCCAACTGTCGAAAACATCAAAACAGCACCAGCTGCCACACCGACAATAGTCCACTCAGGGCATCAGTTTCAAAGCAAGCGCATCAAGTAACTATTGCAAAGGCAACTGCCAAACCGACTGCCAAAGCGATATTTGTATGAATTCTACAGTGTAAGTAGAATGCATCTGATTGGCATGAAACCAGGGAAAGCCTTCCAAGCACGACAACCAGACTGACGCCACATGTATTGTTTGCGGATCAAGCTGCCATGCGGCTGCATTTTAGCTGCACGTCTTGTGCATGCGTTAGGTTGAGGATGTGATTGCTGATGTGGATGTGGTTCTCTGCGCGCATGACAAGGTTCAAGCGCCAACACCAACAAAGCCAGAAAGTAAAGCCACGCTTTGGGCTGACCACCAAGTGGACTCCAGCTCTCGCAAGGGACAATGCCGTGACTCGGACAGAAACAATCTGCTCAGCCCTGATTGTTCATTCAATTCATTGTTAGTAGAGGCTCACACTTTGTTGAGGAGCTTATGATGAGTTATTTTTTTCGTGACCGTAATCATCCAAACCGTGCTACTTTTCCCCTGAAGTCCATTTGGTCATGGGGGCGGTCCCATGACTGACCGAAAGGTTACCATATTTTACAGGGTGCATTCACAAACCTTACTCTCGCAATATGTATGGCATATTCACTCGTGTACAGTATAGAATACCGTGCCCTTCTTGCCACGTCCTACAGCTTTGTTCCTGCTGTTCCATCTTGCGAGAAACAAATCATCGCCAGCGATCACTTCTCAGAATAATATAGCACAACAAAGTGTTCAAGTTAAAAACATGGCGGGAAGGTTTGTCAAATTGATAAGCAGGTTGGTAAGTTCACACATGTACCAACACACACACACACTTATGGAAATGCGTACTGACTTGACAGCGGTGCCACACGCCAGCCTAAGAAACCGAAATCCTGAAAGGTCCAGGAAAGCCCTAACGAGCCTGGGGGTCTTCAAAAGGAAATGTGGCCCAAAGCGCAAGGCGAAGCCGATCCGACAGAGTGACGGCGTTCCGTGCGTGACTGCAGCTGCATTAGCCCTTTACAAGAACGTTCAAACGTTCGAGGATAGCAGGTACGTCACGGTGATCAGCCGTGATATCCGCATGTACTGTGGCCGCTTCGTTGGACCATCGCTCACAGCACATGGATGGTCCCCCTGCTGAAAAAGGAAGAAACAATTCAACGGAATCCCTGTGATTACAAGGGGCACACACACACACGCTTCCCCGAGGGGAGGCAAAATTAAGGCTAGGACGAATGTGCGATTGTGCGCGCAGCAAGGACAAAAGGATGAAGACATGAGAAGGAAGACGAGACGGGACAAAAGTATGTGTGGTTGCGATGAAAGAGAAACCAAATGCACAGGGACAACCGATGAAACCTCGTTGCCGAAATCCGGGCGACCTGAAACCTGAGTTGGAAGTAGATGTGCGCGTACACACTAAGGCCCGGACCGTTGTACGCGCAAAAGAACGAAAGGAGTGAGATGAAAGGACATGAAGCAAGGGAAGACATGAAAAGAAAGTTAAGAGGAAAAGAAATGTGTGAGGGGGAAAGGATGAAAAGGGAACCAAATGGGGGGACGGGAGCCGATGAGCCCAGACCTCATTGCAACCACCTAGGAAGACCTGCCTCGTTAAGGTGTGTACGATGTGTGTGCACCTAAGAGTCCGATAGGTTCCAACGAACCTCAAGAGTACTTCGGTCGCTCTGACCACGTTGAGGCGTTAAGCCAGCTTGGACCGCTGCGGTCACGTAAAGGCGTAAGCCACCTTGGAATTCCAAAATTGAGACAAAAAATCTGAGTTCTCTCGGCCTAGGCCACCTTCACCCGCTGTGGGCACGTGCGTTTCCAAAGCAAGGGAAACAACGACAGACACCCGTTCGACGGGTCCACGGGAGGCACTCTACGGGCTCATCCCGGACTCTCACTGGGAGAGACACACTTGTGGATATGCGTACTGACTTGACAGCGGTGCCACACGCCAGCCTAAGAAACCCAAATCCTGAAAGGTCCAGGAAAGCCCTAACGAGCCTGGGGGTCTTCAAAAGGAAATGTGGCCCAAAGCGCAAGGCGAAGCCGATCCGACAGAGTGACGGCGTTCCGTGCGTGACTGCAGCTGCATTAGCCCTTTACAAGAACGTTCAAACGTTCGAGGATAGCAGGTACGTCACGGTGATCAGCCGTGATATCCGCATGTACTGTGGCCGCTTCGTTGGACCATCGCTCACAGCACATGGATGGTCCCCCTGCTGAAAAAAGAAGAAACAATTCAACGGAATCCCTGTGATTACAAGGGGCACACACACATGTATATATCCTTTCAAAGATTGGTTAGGCAAAAGTCTTATGAAATGTTTGGCTACATCCTCGACCACTTTTTAGAGCTTTCCTGTCTTTGGGGAAGCTCAGGTTGGACGGGTGGACATCCAATTCCATTTGGCCCAGCTTTGCATTTTGTCCGACGGCCACTGACATCAAACAGGTGTTAGCAAAGCGGGAAGCAATGGACCTGCACCTGGCATGGTCTCCCTCGGGGGGTCACCTGCCATTCAAGTTGGACTGAACCTGTGGAAAGTGTAGCCGTAGCCTCTGGAATCGGTTGAATGTCCATGAGCCGGAGACAAAGCAGCCAAGACTTTCTCTCGGGGAAACCTCCGGCTCTAAACGAACCAAAATCATCGAAAAAGCAACTGCTCCAAACTCTCGGGGGCGTCGAAAGAGAAAGCCATTGTTTCTGCAATCTGTATAGTACTATCATGTACCATCTCTAAGTCATGGAAGGCGACCGTATTATATAACACCTCTAAGGGTCAATCAGGATTCTGCTGCTGAAAGCTTCCAGGATTGTCCTTTCGGTAGAACAATGTACAGTAATTAGTAGTAGCTATAATTGATCATGGATGGCTCTTCCAATCCTTCAAACATGCCCCACTTGCAAGCAGTTGTGCGGGCGTGGATCGAGCACCACATTCTCCAAACAAATCCTCAATGAGTTCGTTTCAACTGGCGACTAGATGCAAAAGTGGTGAGGCAAACATATTAAGCTGAATCCATCAAATTCAAACATGCATTCCACATCATCAACTCGAACCACCCCCACCACGTCATTGTGCTTTTCTGGCGACGCCAAGCGCCAAGCTTTGGGCGAGGCGCCGCGAAGCACTTCGTGCCAAGCAAGGGCAAATTTTCACGAAGGGTGGTAGGCAGTAGGATGAAATTATAGGCGATTGGTCCAAGACGTTTGGATCAAGTTGTTCTACGGATAATCACGGGGCAATTTCAATGAAACAAATGTTCACAAGCTGTGCGCTGTCTGGTGCTCTATTCTTGGGAGGGCGGGAAGTGTTGAGGCAGCCGTACGTTTGGGTGAAGACAAGCACTGATTTGATGTCGACAAATGCTGCAAATACCCAAAAAGCATCTGGTCTTGCCGACAATCAAAGTAGAACTTTCTTAATTAAGCTGCATTGTAACCGTACATCATCCAGTTATATCCAATTCATGCCAGTTCTATGAAGCAATGGGTTCCTTGACAAACAGTTTCAGTTGGACCAATGATCAACACATGAAAGATCCTGAAAGGCATGCTCGCATCCCAAACACCTCAAATTCCCAATGTCCAGCGTACTTTTTCTGCACCTGTGATGCGAAAAAGGGCTCTGCTGGTGCCTTTCGTCCAGTCAAAAATCACATAAGGGGCCCTTTCAAGCCGCCGGCCCTTCCCACTTCGTCCAATTATAAATATAAAGTATATAAGTAGCAAACACCTGTCTGAAGACAGTGGACCGGGGTCTTGTTGAATGAGGGAAACATGAGAACAGCTGATGATATCTGATGCATTCGCTTGAAACGCTTGCGGCAAGGCCACAGCTGACTACAGCATCCAAAGGTGAGCAGTTTGTGGACCAGTGGAGCACTGCGGAATGACATGGAGGGGTGAGGATGTGTGAGAATGGGTGAGGTCTACAGGATCTGCGGCTTGGACAAGTCATGTGAGCTGCCTCTGAGTTTGGGAAGTCACCGGCCAAAGAGTGACCCGTCTGTGCCTAAGTGACCCTTCGACATGCCCAGAGCGAGCTCCTGAAGCTCCCCCAGCTCGCATATGACAGGCAGCTCTAGATGTGAGACGGTACTCTCTCGGATCCCAAAAGTACCGACTTCCAGATTTGTGCTGCTTGGAAAACTGATCGTACATGATTGTGCTGCATGTTTATCTTGTTTGCCCAACATCTGTAACATGAGGCATGAGCGAGAGCGCTCAAACCTGCATTCCGACATATGATATCCACCACATTCCACCACCGACAACCGTGCGCAAGCACGAACATTGAACGATGTGCGAGCGGCTACAGGCTGCCCCACGTCTTCAGCACATCAACTCAAACTCTTAAACTTGATTGCAGTCTGGTGCTTGGTGTGCTTCTTATTAACATGTCCACAGTACATACGGGATTCGATATGCTGAGCCCAACATAGCACCAGTGGATACCTGTGGCTTATGGTGCCTCTTGTGACAGTGATGCTCTTATCTCCGTTTCGCCAAGTCTAAAGTCGATTAACAATGACAAAGCCAAGAATTGTCTTTCTTTTTGGGATCCAGTCCTCATGGCATATCAGATTCACACCAGCTGAGGCTTTTGGCGAATGTCCCTCTTCCTGCCAGTGGAGATGTTCCGCTGGTAGTACTCCTTGGCGCGGGAGCGCTGCGAACGGATTTCATGCCTTCGTATGCTTTGCAACCTTTTGCCGACACGCCTCGTTCCAAGTACAAGGCGCAGGAATATGGAGGTTCTTTTTTTCTCTCCCGAACTTTGAAGCACCTATATAATATCACCTAAGACAGTTTCAGGCCATTTTGTACTTTACAGGGTCGGCCGTGACACGACCTGCACCAGATCTTCCCATCAGCCGTGGCTCGACGACATTGATCTCGTAGTTCGTTCCTCTGACAGTGACCCGAAAGGATTCTTCACCTCCGGTCTTCGCTCAAGGATGGAAAACCGAACGGCCAGAAGACGGAGGGAGTAGCAGTTCGACTGGCACTCCCTCGGACCGGGCTTGATCCGACTGTCCCCACCAAAAATCCAAGATAATCTAAGTATGATAGTTATCTGAGAGCGTAAAGCACCTTAAGTAACATGGTCCAAAACGATCACAGCTTCCACCCCCACTGCGCCTCTAGCTATGGCATCAGAGATTTCCAAAGAGATCTGGGCATCGAAGTCTATCCACCCACCTGGAAACTCGAGTTTGAGACAGGGTTGGAGCGCGCTTGGAGGTCCATGCGGCTTGATGTCTGACCAGGCTTCAAATGCCCAGCATTTTGTGAGTTTGTGGGTGCTATCCTCCCCAGCATGTCCTCAAGGAGTCAAGCAAACCCCTCTCATCGCTCACCCTTTCAACCCTACAAGGCACAACAAATCGGGTTGGCAACATGGGCCCACAACCCATGTCGCCCTATGTATTGTAAGAGTTAATTTTCTTCTAATAGTTCGGGGTCTTTGGGGTTCAAAGATTTTAGCAATGTGTTCGCCTTCTTCTACCTCATCCTTTTGAGTTGGTGAATCGGCTTCTAGTGAGCCGAAGGGGTCATCGATGACCGATTGCAAACTCGACCCCGCCTGCAGGCCCGGCTTTGACCTGCCAAACTTCGCCAAGAAAGTCGGCACCAACCTCGGCATTCCATTCGGTGCCGTTCAAACCAAACCAACTGATACGATGAACAACGTGAGTGTATACGTACGCAATGAAACTTTGTGAGAAATAGTACGTGCCTCATAGTGGGTTCGTCCCCATTTTTTGTGGCAAACTGCGGAACAAATGGCAACTCTGACTCACTCAGGCGCTTGCAACCTGAGGTGCGGCTTCATCGGAATCCGCTTCTGCCCGCACAGGACTGGGCGGAAGCAAGGAAACAATTCTCCCAACACCCAAAACGGCACCTCTCCAACTCCAACGTGCTCATCCAAGGGTCAGCCAAAAAATGGCGCGATTGTGAAACATCATATAACACGACTTGTGGGAACACGGCCACGCCACACCTCACACATTGTGAAACCAACTCCTAGGACGCCACTCGGAGCAAAGGGCATCGCTACGAACAAGGACGCTACTAGGAGCAAGGACGGTTTTAGTAGGACTTTAATGTTGTCCTGCTTGAAAAGTTGCTAATTACCTTAAGGGTGGACAATTACTCTAAGATGCCTCAGACTCAGGGTGTTGTGGCTGCATATGTATATATATAAACACATTTAACAGTCGGTGAAACGTGGCCCACATATGACATATTATAAAAGGCATACAGGAAGGTTGGAAGATAAGGGCTTGATGAACATCTTGCCAAGTGCGTTCTATCAAAGTAATGGCCCCAACTCAAATAGAACAAGATTGATCAAAATTGGAGTGCATGTGTTGTACAATGTTGTACAATGTTGGGAATGTCTGCTGTGTCAAGGGTCCGCTGTTGGGGGTGGAATCGGTGGTGTCGGCATGTGTCTGCCAATGTGAGATTGGATGGGATTGCCTGTGGAGTGAGTGTCAATGGTGAGGGTAGTGGTGGAGTGGGTGAGTTGCCACTTGGTACGAAGGCTGGAGACTGCGTCAATGAGTCGCGCTTGGGGTACGCTAAAACGAAGAAGCCGACAAACTCGTCATTGATCGCTGTGAAATGGACGTCAAGAGCACACATTGATCCCATTTGCTGTTCGGAGCCCCGGGCGAACACAGGAGTTACGCTGCCTACTATCTGCACACTTATCTGCACATCGATGCCGTGCTACGCCCTACGCCTTCGATCTGCACTTGTCTCCTGCGCTTTTGATCTGTCCTACGCTTTTCGCCATGACAGTCTCCAGCTCACAAGCTTCACTTAAGGCATCCGTCACTGATTCCGCCGAAACATGTTGAAACCCTGTTCAAACAAGTCGAAACGGGCTCAAACCATCTATATATATATAGGAATCTAGTGCCACGCCACAGAACCACAAGAAAATACACGGCCACCACTACGGCCACCGCTGTCAAAGGGAACCTGAACGCGCTAAGCAAGCAAGCGCTAAGCAAGCAGTCACTGACCACTGCCAAGGCCCGACCAAGGCATTGACCTTTACAGGAGACCTTCAATGCACTTTGAACATACTGCAAGTCCGGAAATGCGGACGGCACCAGTGTGAGGCAGAGCCCACTCGGACACGCATGTCCATGCGAGACCCGTCGTCGCAAACGCATACTTTGGCCGACAGGTGCCCAGGGATCAATCAGCACACCACCACAACCACCACCAACAACAAGCAACCAACATCAAAGGATTAATAAAACTATTTAAGCAACGATACAATACAATGACAACACCAAAACAAACAAAAAGCGAGGCCGGACTGGACCGGACCAATGGCCTTCTTCTCGCACTTTCATCTTCATAGTAGTCTTCAGAACTCCTCTCCTTTGGCCTGGGCACGGGACATCTTCATGCCAACCTGAACAGAACGAAACCTTGCATTCATTCTGGATTGTCACTAGGGACTTTCAGCAGCCCTTTGCTTGTGGTTGATCCACGTCCATTTCATTGGCCATGTCCTCAAGCCGTTTCAACGGCGGCCGATATTTCCGCTAGGGCTGCAAGGCTAGGGCCGCCAGCTTGACAAAAATTGACGCTGCTAAGCATCCTGAAGTCCAAGCGCAAGCATCCGGCAATGAAGAGAATCCGAAGTCATGGACGCAGTACATCCATTCAAGCTTGTACGATCTGGTGTCCCACAACACTAAGCCAATTTACCATAGTTTTGAGGTGACATCTCAAGTGAACGAGGCATCAAAACTGAATTCCCGACCCAACCAAGGAATGGTGTTTGAAACATGCCATGTCCGTGTGGCTGTGATTTACTCGCGGCGCAATACAGTCCTGCAGAGCAAAGGAGACACCCGATGGGAACGACAATGCCCAGCATCTGGCGCTTATGGTGCGGTGTGCCAGATGGTCAATCTGCACAGGTGGCAAACCAGGGGGAATTGAGCAGCTCCTTGATGTTCCTTGACAACTTCTTTCTTGGGCGTTGAAAGTGCGATATCAGCGATATCCAGTAATATCCAGTGACAACATTGGAGATGTATGATTCCCCCCAAGGAGCATACACCAAGTGGCAACATGAACCATGGAGGAAAAGCTTGAAACCAAAACATGTGCAAAGTATCTGCCACATCCAATCTTCAGCTTACATGGACGCCGATTCTCTAGACGACTCTAGACCCTAGGATACCCTAGGCTCAAGAGCCTCTGAGCCTGCAAACATGAAGCCACTCTTGCAATCCGGAACTTGAGCTGACCGGTATTATGGACCAGGCTCTCGACACCATGTTTAGGCCACCCCATCTTCCCTATCTTCCCCTTTGGCTAGGCGAGTCACTGGATTCAAAGCTGCCTTGAGGCGCCCGATGGAGATGGGTGAGTCAGTCTTTGGCATCAAGGGGGTCTGGGAGACAGAAAGCTGACATGCGTCCTTAAACCAAACAGTTGGATTGTCATATGAAAGCCTCGAAAGCACATTCATTTAGTCACACAGTACTATACTATTCAGCTTCAAGCCGTAAAGTACCATGCTTTCATCCACTGCTAACGTAGTTGGTTGAAATAACCACGTCGACCCCTTTTGAAAATAGTTGATACAGGCTCGTCCTGTGTTTACACACATCAGGCTCAGGGTCTTTCCCTCTGCTGACATGTATGTGGAAAGCAACAACCAATTACGGTTTTGAACAGGGTCTGCGGCCCATCTTCTTTGAACTGTCCATTCTGTAGTCACATTCACCAATTTAGTAGATTCCTGTGGTAAGAGGTTCTTCACTCATTATTGACCTTATTTGCCCGTATTTGTCCTTTATTTGATCTTATTTGTCCTTTATTTGTTCCTTATTTGCTGAATCCTTATTTGTACCTTATTTGTCTCTTAAATGCTCTTATTTTTCAAACGGCTCGTTTTCACACGGCTCGTTTTGTGGCTATGAAAAAGTACAAGCGGCAAACCCCCAGTTATGTAAAGACTGAATCAATGGCAGCCGTCGAACTGATGCAGCACCCATCATTTTTTGAGCACCTTCACGGAGTGGATCAGAACATATGCGCTTGGCCAGGCAAACATGCTACACAATATCCCAAGCCAATCCAAAACAAGTGAGGCCCAAGTGGAACAGACTCCAAACAGAAAATTCAATGCAAGTGTCTCGCAATCCCTTCAGAGACTGAAACTGGACGGATTGAGGAAACTCCTGTGCCAATGATCCAGGAGCCATGTGAAAGATCCACTCTGGGCTCCAAACCAAAGCTTGTGCACCTAGCTGCGGATCATGGCGCATCAGCTGTATCTGGTCTGTGAAGGAAACCTCTGGTTGAGCGATCCAACCCAACGTTCACAAGAAACACACGGCGGGTTATTCCCATGTCCAGGAACTAACCTAGCTCATAATTACTTAGTTCAGCACCAAATGATTGTGTCAAGCATTCACAAACAAAAATTGAGCTGGTTCTGGAGAAGGCGTGCTCAGTGCTTCTGGCGGCATCTTTTGGTCTATATAGATAGCTCTTTCATCTACCTGACTTGGTGTCCCTACAATCACCGTCACCACCACGATCATCATCCCCCTTCCGGGAATCCCACGTCCGTTCGGAAAGCAGTCCCAGGGCCCATACCGACGGGCGCCATCACGAACATGGACGCCCTGACGCGGAGAAGAACGGGCTCACCCTTTATCTTCCCACCCGGTCTCACTTGTTGGTGGACTGTTTCATGAAACATGATCCACCTTGAAACCTTAAGAACTTAAGAAGTCATGACCCCCCATACCAAACATACAACTTCTCTTCAAGCCGATGAGGGCACAAGGCCAACGGAGCTCAACATGTTTCATGTCGGGTGTGCATGCCATGGATGATCATGGAAATCATGGCTGTAGCGTTTGTTGAATTGGCAACATCAGCTTGATATCCTGTTGGCTGACAGGCAAAATATAACGCGAAAAAAACGACCATCAAATGTGTTTGTTGAGCTCTTGGCGCACTCCTGTTGAAGAGGGCAAGCTTCCATTCATCTACGGCAAGCAACACATGCAACCTAATGGCAATGGCCTCCAACCTACTAGACTAGCAATGGCCTCCAAATGGCCTCCAACCTAATAGCAATGGAACCACAGTATCTGATATTTGCAATTGATGCAAGGAGTGTCTGTTAGCCAAGCCCATGCAGCCACGAGGCGAAGCACTGCAAAGAACGACCAGCAACGTCAGAGTCCTGGTCATGCGGTGTTGATGTGCTGCCCAATAGGCAAGAAACACAACTGTCCACAAGACAGGACCCTGAGTGTCCCACTGACAATCCGCCATGGCGCTCCTCTAAGGTATCTAAGGAAGATGTACTTTGTCAGTCCTATGTTAGGGTTTATATAGACGAGTGGGTCGGTACATGCAAACTTTCTCATATGTCCTATTCCTTCTCGGAACCCTCGGAGCCAGAAGCACATCCGGCATGGGCAGGATACAGTGGCTCTCCAATAGTCTGAAAATAACTTCAATCAAACTGCTTGGACTGCTCTAGCTGCAGCGTCTGTATACGTCTGTAATTTTCTTATATGGCTGGCATTGACCTCCTGGAATCTCTTTCTCCCAGGGTCTTCATCCAAACCCGGCCCCCCTCTGCAAAAAACGGTCCTGAACTGAGCCAACAATCATTGGGGCAAACATTATGTGCCTCACCCCATTGAAAACACCGCCGACCTGGTCTTTGCAATTTCGACACAGTGGGTCCGAAGATCGGCACACAAGTGCTCTTCTTCCCAGCTTTACTTCCGATGCACACTTGGGGAACAGCTCGCCAATGGCAGCCAAGAACTGAGAAGCAGCGGCATCCTTGGTCACGCTTGAAGTGCCCCAAAATCCAACAGCCAGCTCTTTCAATACACAGCTGAACCGATCCTCTTAAAACAAGTGTGCACAATGGTGCACATATTTATACACATATGATGTAAGTTGCTCAAAGGGTATCCTCGGTGTATATCCTCAGACCCGCCCATGCAAGTGCCGCACCTCCTTTGCAGGCTCCAAGTGATCAAGAGGGCCCTGCAGCCGGGTGCCGTTGCGCCACCCATCAACTCCAAACAACTAGCATCTTGCAATGGTCGCCGCGACATGCTTGCAATGCTTAGACGTCTTTGAGGCCTTCAGCCTGTCACGGACAGGGAGCAAAGCAAATTTGGGGAAACCATCAAGCATCCAAAAAGACATTGGCGGCAACATGTTTAACAGCTTTGCTCCAACACCCCCAAAGATCAAATAATATGCGGATTTGGCGGGGAAGTCGTGTGCTTGCTCTACTCCCACCTCCCATCCAATCTCACCCAGAAAGTCCACAATGGCATACTCTCCACGGCGACAATGTAGAACTCCAACCTGCGGCTTTGTCACACCCACATGTCAACTGTAGCTCCCCCAAGCTGCAAAACGGACCTTGGTAGTCCTGGGTGCAGGGTGATCTATGAATCTGCCACAGCGCGTAAGCTCAGTGGATCGCTCATGAGCTGAGCTGAGTTCTCCGAGCCTCCCACCCATTAAAAACAATACTTAAATGTGATTACCTTAACGTAAGCTCGGTTCTCCCATGTACATTGATAGTGCTTACCCGAGGCTTACCAGGCTTTCCCCTTGCATGACTCATCAATTGCTCCGTTCCATCTGAGATCAATACGAAAATTGTACAAAACAAAAGGAATACTAAAGGAGTAAGTAATTTGTGCTGCGATCCCTCTGCGATCTGGTGCCTCCTGGCCCCGCATCACACTGCAACCCGGCTGCAAGGTCAGCAGTTCCAAGTCACCTTTCTCGAGAAAGCGCATGCCGATGCATGGAGTCATGGAGAGATGTCTCACATGACACACATTTGTATCATTTTGTACTATACAGACTATCATTATACATATGTACATGCATGTTCTGTGGGGGTGCTTCCAGCACATCTTGGCAATTGGGATCCTATATTCTGGAGGCATTTGTGCCTGTATCCAAACGCCTTGGTGGGCACACTCTCTATACGCGGGCGTTGTTGGGTAACCTTCACAAACACAAGAAAATCGCCCGGCAGGACTGTTTGACACAGCTTTGCACATGCACAGGGTTTGTATCCCTGATCGCGTTGATGATGTGTGCAGCACGTTGAGTCGGCGGTCACTAGATTCTTGGTGTGGTAGATCCGGACTTTGGAGCTGGATGAGTGACTGGGGTGCGACAAGCTTCTGTGGTGCGTGGCAAAGCCACATTATTGTTGGATGCGGCTGATGACCAGCAAGTTCAGTCTGAGGTTGGAAGAGTGGCATGAATAGCACACTGCCTTAGACTCAGATGTGCCATCCACGCATCAGAAAAATTAATGGGCTCCCACCATCACAACATATGCACGTGGTGCTATCCTGTCCGTCCTTGACCACGGGATACCGCGGGTCTATAACTGGATTCCAAGTAAACGCTCTGGATTCTGGATACCGTGCCTGCGGCCAGCGCTTCGTCCACATCCGTCGTTGGAATGAACGCCTGAGGTTGCTTCTCCTGAAGCAAGGCTAAGGAGGCCGAAAGAATGTAGGCCAAGGTCGGAAATTGCCCACGGCCAGGGAAACAAAAAGCCCTGTCTGCAAACCTTTGGTTATTCCAAGATGTGCTTTGATCGTGGAGCACTGATTGAAACATGGAAAATTGTGTGTGTGCCCTGAAATGGACCACTGGGTAGCTGCATGGGTAGTTATGTGTGAGTTTAATTTTGACACGGAATAGGGCCATAGGGCCTGCAAATGTAGTTGGCAATCTCAACACCTCACCGATCACCCGCACTTGGAGCAGCGAGCCCTCGCCCTGCTCAGGACTTCGTCCCTGCTAGTTGTATCTGCGATGCCTGAATACAATGGGACAACTTATATACAGCAATCAGGAGCAGCAAAACGAGAGCAAAAAAAGCGGTTTACATCACACACTGATAACCGCAACAACCACCCAAAACATCTATTTGACCTTTGCCCTGCCTGGGATCCAGCAAAGGACTGGATGCAAATGCCCAGGTCGTCACTTTGGACGACCAAGCCTTACAAACCCCAAAATGAGCAAAAGGCAGCCACTTAGAATCCGCCGTTTCGACAATCGGACAAACATAGTTTCATGCACTTCATCTCAGCAGGACTTTTAGGACATTACATTGGAGTTTGCAAATTACCTGAGAAAAAAACTAAACTGCTTCTGTGAGTTTCTATCTGGTCGCTCTGGTCATTGCATGCGTCCAGTAGTGCAACTGGTATGACTGTATGCCCACCCGATGATCAAAGCAACATCATGGCCTGCAAACGCAGCACTAGCTCACTAGAAGCAGTTGTAGGCGTATGTAAACAGTCTCTTCAAATCAAGGGCCCACCTGGGGTTCTGATCTACTTTCCAGGGATGTCTGTTTTTGAGGCACCTCATCACACCTCCACACCACTGCAGACTGTAGCAGGAACAACTCCCCTTCCCTGGAAATCACCAGGCTGCCAAGGCTTTGGCCCTGTCGAACGACATCTCCCAGGTCAGGATGGGCCGTTGGAGTACGGGCTGTCAAATCCTCCCGTTCCGTAGCTTGCCAAGGGCTTGGGACACATGTGCCCACATAAACTGGAGTTGCTGGCACTGTGGGTGCGAAGCTTGCCGAGTTCCTTTGCACTGCAGCAATCTGCAGCGTGCCCAGCTAACAGGCCACAGGGATGCTGACAAAGTATGACGCAGTTGGATGACCAATGGCTCAGGCCAATGAACTTCCATACCAAAAATCGGTTGAATGATGCATGATGATGATAGAGTACCGCAGTTAAGTTAAAGCATTGTATTGACGAGCATTCAAGTCATTCAATTTTACAAATCTACAGTAACCAATACGCCATGACCAAACATGTCAAACGTCTCAGGACTGACCAAATCCGCCCCTTTCCCTGTCCTGGATGGCCACACTGCATTCTACACCCTCGCTCCAGATTCGCACCGTTGCTGGATGCAGGCCGTCACCTTGCACCAAGGCCTTTTGAGGGCGGCCACCTGGGCTTTCTGAATGGAGTCAAATGGGAGTTACAAAACCGGTTTTGTCACTCCAATTCCAATTCATGAGGGTTGTTGGAATTTCTTTCTATTGGCCCTTCCGTCGGGCGTCGTGGCCGAACCGGTGTAACAATAGTTGGGACAAACGCACAGGTTGCGGCTGCTTTTGATTGCAATTTGAAACTGTGCGCTTTAGAACTTCAAAGAACTTTCACCCATGATAGTAAATCTGGTTGGATGACCAACCATTGCTCCTAAACAGGCGGCCTCCGTGCCAAAAGACCTTGCTCCCACTCCGGCTGAGAACTTCTGCTTGGGAATCCTTGGTGGCCCACGAGCACCAAGGATTGCTTGGAAGGTTGGCAGGAAGCAAGTGATGATTGAAAGGTGGCATTGGAGTATTGGGTCTTGCTGGGGCGTGGAGGCCCAACAACCACATGTTTCGGCAGGCTGAAGCATGCCACCCCGCCCTGCTCCAGGGAAAGAAAGAACCTTATCCTTTGCCGGTTTTCTTCAGGTATGTCTTCGTGCTTATTCTTTTTCTCGGCACGGCCCGGAACAATCGATGCAAATGACTCTACATACACCGCGATACAGGTTTCAGGTGTTTGTCGCCTGGGACATTGTCCCAAATACTAAATACAGCAAAACGAGGGCCGTCAAATAGACATTTTTTGATGGACAGGATGTGTTGTGAGGTTGAGTGATCATGGCAACCTAAAGGTATGTTTGACATTTCTTCTGACACTGGATTGGCAGTTTCAAACCATGTGCCCAAAGCCAGCTTTTTGTCTAAAGGAGGCGACCTGTGTGATAAAGGAGGCTTCTGGATAAGGTAGGGTGCTTGCATGAAGAGGTAGATTTTCAAAGCTGCCACGTGGTTATATACAATAATGAGAACGCTCTTTTGTCCCGTGCGATTATTAATTATTACAGTCTATTTGCATCAAAGGAAGAAACTGTCATCAAACATGCAATCTCCTTGCAAGCCAATCCACAAATTGATGTACGTCCGGGACCAATAAAAACCACAAAGCCGCGCAGCGCACAGAACTCCCTTTCATACAAAGCGCTTTTGTACAGGCCAAGCTCCTTTTGAATCCTTTTGATATATTTTTGTACCTTCTATATGCACGTGAGATTCTTATATACACTTATACAACAAAGAACTGTTCATTAAGGATAAGGTCATTTCCAGAAGCAAATTCTTATCAATGAAGGAAACCATTGAAAAATCTTGAAACGCAAAGACCACTTGAAGAGAAAGCGCGTTAGAAACACATTTGTTGATATTTGTTGTGCAATGAACATGCTCATTGGAATGATGAGAGATGATGATACATGATATTCGCGGGTACTGTATATGAACTAAAAGCGCAACATGTCGTCCAAGTTAATTAATGTGATTATTGGACCCGTGTGAAAATTATGTCTTGTATGTTTTTTAGTTATTGAGCTGCTTTCTTTCTCTGGCTCCATGTTCTTTGTAGAAGGATGGCAGTCGCTTAGTGTTCCTTTCTATTTTGTCGCAGCATTGCCGATAATCAGCACCAGGCTCTGCTTCCAACGCGCAGCACGGCAGCCAAACAGCATCGTCCAAGTCAGCGAAGGCCACGCCGGCCTCGCTGCCTGACATGCAAAGGATCCTTCCCACGAGGCACGCTTCACCAGCATCGGGAATCCGCCACTTCACCAGCCTCATGGAGTGACAGCGATGTATGAAACACGTGAAACAAAATGGACAAATTGCTTTCTGGCCCTGGTTTGTTCATTAAACTGGGCAACCCTGTGTCTTTCAGGGCAATGAGGGGAATGAGGTGGTAGCCGGCTAGCTTCAAAACACCGAGCTAAAGTCTTTTTCGCTCATTTGAATAGCTTCTTAAAAAGGCCCGTGCAATCCTCATCCAACCATCCGGCAGTGTACCTCCGGTTCATTCCTTTGGTGTTGAAATGGGAAACGACAGGACTATCATCAAGAACCCACTGAATAGCCATCACCACAGACCACCAATATATATAATTATATATATGTACCTTGAGTCTCCAAAGACCTTTTTTTTTCTGCGTTTTTGTTTTTGGTCTAATATTTTTGCGTTTTTGCTCGAAAAACGCGTTTTTAGAGATGAGGACTCAAAAAAAGGTGCAGAGTGAATCTTCATCCGGACGCGTCCGGCACGGACGCTTAAAGACGCCTTTTGGACGCAAAAAGACGCGTTTTGGACGCCGAAAAAAGGTCTCAGGACACTGTCTAAGGAGGATCTGCCAGGGCACACACAAAAAAGGAACATTTCGTGACATATGCAAAAAAGAGTGCTTTCTTTCAAAAACCTCTTTTTCTTGGAAAGGCAAATTTAAAAGGGTCATTGGAGACTCAAGGTAGAGATATAAGTGTATAAATATACAGTATATGTATGGTTTCTTCTCGACTCGGTCGGGCTAACCAGGAGAGGTGTTCTACCATGAGCAATGATTAGGTCTATCAGTCTCGAATAACTACAATAAGAAATTAAGAATCCTCAATTGATGTTTGTTTTTGCGAGTTTAGCCTTCTTCTATCCTATTATGAGCAAATCAGCCCTGCCTGCCAGGCCAAAGAGCCTTCCGCAGCGTGACAACCAGCCGCTCTGCCTCCGAGAGCGGCAGCGGTGCCTCAAATGACCCCTTCAATTTTCTGGACATTTCAGGCTGAAAATGCGAACATGTCAACATTGAAGTGAATCAGCTGCTTCTGCAATGGCATTGCTTGAAGCGTGAGGCGCGCCGCCCGCGCAAACACATACACCAAAAGCGCAAACAGGCTTCCTGAGATCGTGCATCGTCAAGGGCCCGCTTCAGCTTCCTGGGCAAGGCTTAAAAAACACGTGCCCAATGGCTGAGTGGATGATGCTGTTTGACGACTGGCAATTCCGATCGCCAAAAAAGTTATTGCGTGGCAAGCCTGGCCAGGTAACGCCAGGTGGCCTAAAAACAGAGCAAACGTGTGTTGGCCTTACTACTAGGACCAAAGAAAATACTAGGAGCAAAGGGCATCGCTACTAGGAGCAAGGACGCTACTAGGGGCTCCTGGCCTTACTACTAGGAGCAACCAAGCTACTAGGTTGTGTTGTGCAAGCATATGCACCCTCCACCTGCACGGCCCACGTCCACCCGCAAGGCTACATTTCTTTCCAAACCGGTTCGAAACAACTTCTCAATTGCTCCATTGATGTCCTGTTTGCATATATATATATATATGTCATGTGTTCAAACATGTTTAAAGCATTTTAAGATATTTTAAGGTTTTGGCATGGCTTTGATTTCTGAAAGGCAGCTAAGTATCTGCTCCAGCTCGCCGGCAGCTGACAGTTGAGCCTCCAAATGCTGAACCTGGATGCTTGAAATCGTCGAACTAACGCTGCTGCCAAAAATAGCTAGCCCTAACTAACTTAAACCTGCTTGCCCCATCCATTTCAATCTGCACATTGCAAAACGCATCAGCATCTGTGGATCAAAACGTGCTCAACACCCAGGCTTGACCCATGCATCTGGACACTGATCATTCAAGCCATCGGACCGCCCTGTTGCCATGTCGCTTTCTCCTCTAGCGCCTTCAGCTCCAAATGAACTGCGCACTTCTCCTGAACCGCACTTGGGAGGAAATGAAATATGTGGTGGAGGCACTGACCGCCCGCAAAAATGAAGATCCACATCACCAAACAAAACACGCCCCTTCAAGGTCCACACTAATCAAGTTTGCACATGTACACAGAGAGAGAGCGCGCGCGCGAGAGAGAAACATGTTTTGGGGCCTGATGATCGGTCTGATGTCTACCTACCTGACACATACGCCAAGTTCCCCACCGGCGGCAAGTTGTTGCTGACGCGGCAAATACGCTGCGCCGGGCAGTCATCCTTCAACACGGAAGTCCAATCCCGCAAGAAGCACGGTCTTTTGTCAGTTGACCTACCTACCAGGATCCAGCACTTCTGAGGTTCAAAGACCATGGAGACAAAAAATCTCAGTTGGAAATTGCATGGTGAACTTATCGCTCCTGGATGAACTGTGCCAGGTATCGAAAGTTTTGGGGCAAAAGTGCGCCGCCAGCATCCTGCACGGGTGTTTTCGCCAGTCCGCTTCAAGGAACAGGTTCACAATGACGTTGGTGCGGGGCAGTCGCACAAGGTCGAAACTTTTGCATCCTGTGCAGTACCCAACCTTCGCTTGTTGGTGTTGTCTTATTGTCTTTAGAAAGCTGACTAAAACTGCATCAGCATGCATCACAAACGTCAAGCTCTCAGCTTCTCAACAAAGTTCTTGTGTCCACAAACGTGCCCCTAATTATTGATAGTTATACACGTCGACCCATTCGACCCTGACCCATTCGACCCATCAGACCAATCCTCCTGCAGCCACGTTTGGTAGGCCTCCTCTAGGGCACGGCTCACGCTGGGCGAGAAGCCGAGCCATCCATCCGCCTCCTGAGCCACTCCGAGCCGAGTGCTGAGACGTGAGACCTGTGGGAGAAGGGCGCATGGATGCCGTCTTTGAAACGTTGAAACCAGGCAAAACTGATCGAACTCAGGGCTCAATAACGGTAGATCCCAATATCCCAAGGCTGAGACCTACGAGGGGAGGCCTCCTAAGCCACTTGCACGCCCAAACAAGCTATATTCTGATGTCTCCAAACCACGGGGAGCTGTGTAGGGGTTCGGGCCCGTTGGTTTGCCAGCAAGCTGCCAACAGTGGCCCTCAAACAAACTGAAATTATGTGATTGTATATATATATATATCGCGAGAATCGCTTCTACTCTTGTCTCTTGTGGGACCTCTATGAATTAATATGCCAATTGCAACCTTCCTTTAGGATCGAACGCGAACACGACACCGGCGTCGATCTTCATCGATCTCCATCGGCGTCATCGGCCTCGAAGATCCAAGAAGCACCACTGAGCTCTGTGTGAGAAGCGCCCATCGGGCGCTTCTGCGCTCCGCTAAGAAAACGCAAAGGATCGCAAAGGTGCGTGCGTTCCTGTGATCATATTGGAATGACTCAGAATATATCAGAATCATGCACCATCAGACTTTCATGATTCCTCTGACCGCCAAATCTGAGGTCAAGAAACATTCAGTCCTTTACTCTGGTTGAAATGATGAGGGCAAGTCTTCAAAGGACAAAGTGTGTCTAGGCCGTAGACATCGTAGTCTAGGCCCTGGTCAATTGGGATGCGCCTGTGGATCAAAGTGCTTGGACGTGCCTCTTGTAAATGCATTGAATCGGACTGTTCTTTTGGGTGACTGTCACTGGCTTGGTCACACGTGGAAGGGAACTGATTACAACGAGCATTTGGCTTGATTACATACATAATTCCAAATAGGTATGTGAAATCTGGAAATCATTTGCGCAATGCAATAAAAAATAAGACCCTCTGGATCTGAATGTTGCCGAGTAAGCAAGAGCATTGAGCCGAGGCAGCCACAGTGACCATCTTGACTGAACTTACTGTGCACACCTTTATGTACCCCCAAAACCAACAGTACGAACAGTGAGCATTTAGTATAACAGTATAACATGGCACAAATCATTTTGAACTCCAGTCAGCGAGACGAAAGGACATCTCTCTCATTTTGGCACTCAGCGTTCTGCCGCGCCTCCTTCGCGCTCACTTGCGCCAGTGAAACTCTGGTCCTTCGCAATCCGAGCTGCCACGGCTGCTGAATGGCCTCATTTGATCTCATTTCGACTCACGCTCCATGGAAGTGGTTCCGCATCGTCCCTTGACAACGATGTTCCATGTCTCAAGCAGCGAGGTTTCACTTCCATCTTAGTGAGTCTCAGCATATTCTCTCACACTGTGATGGCGGCTGCTTGTGTTCCGCCAGGGGGCCCTGAGATGAACAGTGTGCAGCCTCTGTTCGACCCACGTGATATGATTGGAAGACGTGCTTAGTTGATCTTACTTGTTGGCTCTCATTCTAGTTCCACCAAAACCACGCAAGAGCATGACCCTCCCCTGTGGTCCCAGTGTAAATTCCAATCCGATGCAATTGATCAAGTCTTGGTACCACAGCTGTCACACACGCGCGCACACGGCGCACACACTCCGGCCCCCCAACCCTATGCAGCCTATCCCTATCCGGCTCGTTGGACACCCCCTTGCTGGACACCCCAAACACCATCGTCGCGCTCCCGAGGCCTCACTGATCTTCCAGCTCCTGCCATGCGCCGCAGATGAGTCTTCTCCAAATAGCATGTGAATGGATGTTCATCCACCCCTGATGCCCGAGAAGTCTTCCCATGTCTTCACCATTATTCACCCACTCCAAAAATGAAGACTTCATTGTCCAACCGCCTTTGAAGGCCTTTCACCACAGAAGCAAATGGCCCTCGCCGTCAGGCAGCTCTATTCAGCAATCTCTATTTGGAGCAAAACCCTCTGACCCGCATACGCCATGTCTTAAAATGTCTCCACTGGCCACACGCGTTCCAGATGTTCTGTGGATTTCCCTGTGCATGTTCAACAAGCCCTCCACCCTCTGCCAGGTTCAACAGCCCCCCACTCTGAGTCGCCAAGTCGCCTTCTCCTGGAGCTGCTGCAGCTTTGCGTCCAAGGCCTGGATTCGCCCTTCCAACTGCTCCACTGCCGCGATGAAGTCCGCCGCCTGGGTGATCTCGGCAGCTCCTTGCGATGAGGTCTCCGGACGGCATCCGGGGGGAAAGCTGTTGCTTCAGGCGAAAAGATGTAGCAGTGAAGGCGAAAGAAAGGGATCATAACAAAAGTAGAACAAAACATCAAAAGAACATGCGAACAAAAACGCAAGGATGGTTCGATCAGGGATTCGCAAACTCAAGACATTATTGCCCGCAGGAGTGCACATCAACAAAACTATTTAGGTGAAGGTGCATGTGTGTTTGCACAGGACTGATGGATATGGATGTACTCTCTAACTATATAATATATACAATATATGAGTGCCCTTTGGATGAGAATTCCGGGCGTGCAACCTTGTGGCACAAATGGCGCAACATGAATGGAAAGATTGCGCAAGATTGCTCATCAACCACCCATCATCACAGAAACATCAGAAACCCCACTAACCCACGAGTCCGCGTTGTTTCAGCTGCAACTTCGTCTGTACCAGCTGCACCTGCATGAAAGAGGCTGCGCTTGGCAGCCAAACTTGAGAGTAGGCTAACGATCTATATACAGTAGAAATCAAGCATAATTGAGATTCCAACCAACTCTTGTCTAACAATCCCCCTGCATGATGGATCCGAACAAAGCTCTCTGAATTTCATGAATCGACGGGTTTGGAAAAAGCTGCACCAACCCGGAAAGCCATGGCAACACCAAAAGAAAGCTTAGCATAAGCATCCAATAACCAAAGGATATGGTACGATTCCGCAATTGTTGCATCTTGTATCGTACCATACCATCACTTGAAAAAAATTGAGCTCACGTTCACATGTCGAACCTCAAGCAATTATCAACAAGTATATATGTGTTCAGTCCCTTCAGAACAGCTTTGCAAGTGTGACAGTGACAGTTGGCGAATACACGCGGACTAGTGAGCGCATGCAAACTGTTGCAAATCTTTCTTGAACAAAAACCAATCAGCCGCTAAATGCTGAGCCACCAAGAAAGGATGCCGCAAACACAGGCAAATGGCAAGGGCATTCAGGATCCATAACAACAAAGGAATCCCTCAGTTGGATTTTCTCATGGTTCTTCATGACCTTTCCTTAACCAACTCAACATGGCCAAGGCCAAATCAATAGCAATACACTGGACCGGGAAGGCTTTCACATCCCACCTAGAGCAATGCAAATGCCTGGTAATCACTCCACTCGTTCTGCCAGGCCGCGCCTGCATAGCTTCAATCTCGCACTCGGGGCAGGTGGATCCGGCTGCGCATGCGGCGGCCACCAGCAGCACCAGCCAGCGAGGCATAATATGAATTGGGACGAAATGGGTTTCCTCTTTCCCTTGTCAATGTTTTGGGCCAAGCTCAACATGGACGCCAAACAAGAGTCTTCAACTGGCAGAAGATGGGCCTGGCCGAACACATCAAATGATGGGGTTCGTTTAGAAGCTTTGTAGAAAGTGTTTTCGGATGTTTTCGGTAGAAAAGCTGCTGCAGTGCCACGTCGGACATTTTCCACGCTTAGACCCCTGCAGATGGACACCTGCGATCCATAAAGGTCATCATAACAGCACAAGCAAAATGTGACATTCATCAGTGGATGCACATGCAGGATTGGCCCACCCAGCCACATGGTCAGGAGATCAAAAGGATTTCTGTCAGGAACTTCTGCCGCTGTACAGAAATAGTGACCAGAAATAATAGTGGTCACTGATACCAGCTAATGCTCATTGCAGCCTTGCTGAAACTCTGAAGCATTCTTCAAAGCCAACTTCCGAATGCGTGATGGCCGCGGGGGAACGTGGGCAAAGACTCAATGATGAGTATCGCCGGATTGTGGGATGTGTGGGTGTTAGTAGGTTACAAGTGCCTCAGTCCTTTCAAATACCTTTCCCACAAGATTATCAACATGAATAAACAGTTAGTCACAAGCTGCCGACGCAGCTCTATCGCTGCAAGCCAACCCACAACGATTATATAACTATATATATACAACAATCCAAAAAGTGATCCAAGTCAATCAAAGTAACGGCAAGGTGCGGCTGGCCTTTAAAAAAACTGCGTGCCAGGGCACAAATGCCCTCTTTACAACCGTCGTGGATGCTTTGACATGAGAGTAACCTGCACATGTTGCTTGGAATCTTGCCCCTGGAGCCTCCGAAGCATAGGTTCACCCATAGTCCATAGTTTTCTCAAGCATGAAGTAATCATGGCAAATCAATGTGAATCCGTCAAAAGCATCCACACAGGTCGTGGACATGCCATCTTGCACAATTGCAGCTTGAGACCACGATTAGCTGGTACAGAATAATCTTTAGGAGACAATACTCCATGCCCCTCTTGATTTAACAGTGTCACAAGGTTTCGGGGCACTGAGCACAGCGTGTTGCGAAGCCAGAATTGGTGCAATTTCTGAGGCCCCGTTCTGGCTCAACTCCACACGGCTCTTCATGATCCATCCCTCTGGGATCAGTCACAAACACACTCCCCCAAGGAACAGGACCACGGGAGCTTCGGTCATGATGTATGTCCACCCAAACGGCTACTGTTTCGTTGCGCCCAGGAACCATAATTACAATCTCCCCCCGGAGACGTTGAATCCTTAAACTGTGCTATAATAAGTTATGACAGTGCGCATGGGAATTTGAGCATTTCAGACTTCGACATCGGTTTTGGAGATCGCATGACGGAGAACATGATTTTTTAAAAAAATCGTTTTCAATCGGAATCGGTTTACGATTCAACAACGATCAAATTATCAGGCATTCCGCTTGAATAGCAGTGCAAACCCTAAACACAAGAACCCTAATCATCCATAGTCCATAGTTGTTTGGCGGGGGCAAACTGGGCATCCTGATGCTATTGTTTTGCACGACCACCAGAACTGGTTACAGTAGCAACAGTGATGCCAACAATGCAGGATAATGCAGGGGTCCATGTATCTTGGGCTCCTTTTCTGCGGGGCAACACGTGAGAAATCCATGTCCAGCCACCCCAAAGTTTAAAGTTAAAACATGTTAAAACCACCTACAATGAAACACCTTCGGGTTCATCTCTGCCCGTGGTTGCTGCCATAATTGTTTCTTTTTGGGGAGTGTGTTGGAATTTCACCACATGACTCGTTGTCTCCTCACCCCTCAGTGCTCTCCTCCGTCTCATCATCAGCACCAAAGAAGCCACAGCCGTCAAAGCCGTCTTCATGTGACGTCGTGCTCTCCTGCAGTCACGTGGCTGAGAATGCTTCTGGCAGCTGCATCCAAAAAGTACGCTTTGATAATGTGTTTTGAATGGTTCTAGTTTTGATCTGTCTAATCCCGAGTACCTATTAAAAAAAGGTCCCCCATTAAAACAAAGTCATGTCGGAAACCCCTAAATATGGTTTAAAATCGGTGTTAAATTGCCGCCCTTTCAAAACCGCTGCTAAACTACCAACATGGCCGATTTTGGAGAAGTTCTTTTTAATAGGTTTTAAAAACCACCGTAACTGCCCACCTCTGTCCACCCTGTCTATCCACCATGACACGCCGCGTTTACACCAGCAGGCTTTCCTTCCCCCAATGGCACGGACTCACGCCAACGCACTTTCCACCTGTCCAAAGCTTTATATAGTTGTTAGTCTAATGAAGAATCACTATTCTCATAAAGGCTTTTGTAGGGGAAAAGGAAGAACCTTCGATCTGGAGTTTTGAATGTTTGATACGAGTACATTTTCCTGGGTGACTTTGATTTTGAAGCCCTTCCCAGGTGACCCTATTTTGGACCACCCCGATTTCAGGGACCCCCTATTTAAAAAAAGGGCGACCGAGGTTTCCTTATTAGGGGGGGCCGCGTGTTTTTTAATAGGTGGACCGGACCGGATTATATATATATATATATATCTCTTTCCCTTACCGTCGTCAAGTGATAGTGTCTTCCATGCAGAATAGGTATACTGACCTTAAAACGTACAAACTATGCATATATCATATAATAACAGTACATAATAATTAATGCATATGCAATGATTGCGCTTCTCCAGTTTCAACCTCTTGACCTTCAGGCCATTGGCACCTCATCAGTGACGAATCATCGCCTCTCTGTGTTAGGTGCTTCTGCACTGCATCATGCAAAGTCCTTTCTGTCTCTCGCAGCCAAATCAATGATCAAGACGACGATGTCGTCGGCTGCCTGACGTCCCGTCTGTTGCATCCAGCGTTCATAAGCCTCCTGGAACAATCCGAGCAAATCCAAGCAGGTGAACATTCGGAACAGCAATTGAAACTGGAATCTAGAACATATGAGTACATCGAAACAGCCAGTGATTGAAAGAGGACACACCGGCCACATCGGACTGTCTGAGTGCCTGGTGGCATTGAGGGTTCAACTGATGGAAGAAGCTTTCAAGTCTTGAGAACATTCCTGTCCTAAAGGTCTTTGTCTACGGATTAGAGAGAGGGGGAGGGAGAGGGGGAGGGAGAGAGAGAGAGAGAGAGAGCTAGCTCCTCCTACAAAACATCATAAAACATCACAAACTAACATAAACCCCCACCATCCTCCGCGTGGTAACGGAAAATCATCATCCAAATTCATCCAGTTCCAGGGTCGAACTACACCACGCAGTTCGGGTTCACCAGTTCCTCTTCCCCACCAAACACAATACCATCTGGACTTCGACACGTGGGACGATGCGCTGTGTCACTCGGAACCGTCCGTCCTTGGCGACGCGCTCGGCGGCCACGGTGGGTTGCGCTGCTCCGCAGGCCGCGACGATGTCCAGGACCTCCTGGAGCGGAGTGAGACAAATCGCGGTGCCTCGGTTGCCCCCAGGACAAGGTCCGAAAGGGTCCAAACACCTATAGCATCCTATAGCCATAGCATTCTATAGCTACTTGCAGTTGGGGATTTAGTGATCTTGAGATATGATATTGATGATCAATCTATTCGTCTGCTTTGCCAGGAGCTTGTGTCAGTTGCAGGATGTTCCTTACAAACCATCAAACCGTTTATGCTTCGTTTTCGCCCCTCGAGTTGGTTCACCGGCACTTGAGGGATTTGAGCCAGTCATGGCCCTAGTCATGGCCCTGGCTGTTAGTCGGTTCGTCGGCCTAGTCACCTCCAAGAGTCGATGCCCCGATTGTCATTTTTGGACCAAGAGTCGATGCTAAACTTGTACTGTCTTGCAGTTAATATCAGTTAAATATTATAAGTTCAGAAAACAGAACACACACATTGTAAAGCATGCAAATATGAAAAACATTGCAAAACAATGATCTTATGTGCAGAGATGATACATCCTTTTGCAGGTTCGAGACTCAAAGACAACCTATGCAGCATCCCACATCCCACCCGTGGAAGAACTGCCTGAGGCTTCATCCAAGTCCACACGCCGTCGCTGGCCACCACTAGCACCTGCCAGCGCTCGCTGGGGTGTTCGTGGCATGTCGTGTTCTACCTCGTTGGAGGGAACCATGGGGAATTCAAACACACACACACAAAAAAAATACAAGAAGAGAAAACACATGCATCTGCCACACGCTGCACTATCAGCACTCCACTTGCAATATGTCGGCTTGCTCTTGTTCCCCGGCTTTGGCACGAAGTTTGAGGTGGGGGGTCAACATTGAAGCCTTCGGGACTTTGGCATGAAGTTTCGACCGGACAGACCTTCGAGAAATCGCCGGATTTCTTATGATTTCTGCTGAGCTTTCACATGGACCAGAAACTGGCGTCTTGATAGTGTCGTGCTTGAACGGTTCGAGAGGTCTCAAAAAAGGCCATTCAACTTTACATTGCATCTGCTTCTGGCTTGCCAAAAGCAGCATGGTCCGTCTTCCTAAGTGCAGCGGGCCTTATCTTCTGGAGCCAGGAGCACTTCCTTCCTCAAATGCCAGGTGAGCAACACGTACACACGCTGCACGATGGCTTCTCCAAATGCAAATGAAGGCTTGAAGGGCTTGAAGGACGTGACATGCAGCATTGATTGATAGTCGGATCGTCCAAGCTGTGGCAAAAATGATCATTTAATCATCATTTATGTCTGCGTATCCACCGGAGTATCTTGAGGCATCATATGTGTGACATGTGGTAAACTTCTGCAACGTAACGCAACCAAGTTACTATAACTATACCCTGGCACAAGGATGGCACAAGGTCAAAAGGTGCTCAATAGTGCTCACTTTGTGTTTGCCTGCCAGCTTGATGAAAAACATCTTCCGTCTTGGATGACCCCGAACCCAATTTCAAGTTGCATCCAATGCCAACTTCCAAGTCTCGCTAAAGTCCGGAGGTTTCAACGGACTCGGTTTGTCTTCTTGGACCCCTTCTTCAGTCTGAGGATCACTTCGGGCTCGCTGGAAATGCCACACTCCACGTGGGCATCCAAATCTCCCAGGCTTCGAGTCACATTGAGGCCTCTCCGATGAACGCGGTGTGTTTGCTGCCCGAACATCGGGCCGTTTCTGTTTCGGGGCCTTTGACGTGGGACCCGCCGAACGACTTTCCTGCAGGCTTGTCGCTAGTACACTTTCCCATGGGTGGAGGGTCGCTGGTTGGAGAAATTGCATGAAGTTGTACGCCATTTTAGAATGAACACATGCAGTTTCGGAACCGTTGCATGCAGTTGCATCATGTTCGATTGAGAAAGCCATCGGTCAAGAACCCCATATCTTCAAACGGCACACAAACACACACTTTTGCTGGATGCATTTTTTCAGTGAACAAATGCCATAATTGTCTTGAACATATGCGGCCGTTTTCGGGGTTGCAAACACGCACTCAAAATCCATGGACTGGGAAAGACGCCGTTTGGATGCCTATATATAAAGGCGCCGTTTGGACGCCTACAGTAAAGATGCCGTTTGCAGGCCTAGAAACACCGCTTCTTTTTGGTTTCTGCCGGTTTCCACCGGGTCGCAACAATACAAAACAAAAACGCCGTCTTTGGGGAAGGCCGCCGTAACAGCATGTTTCTTGAAAAAGCAATTGTTTATGCCGTTTTGAAGCTCCAGGGATACACCTCTGACAGGACCAAGATCCATCTCAATTTGACTTCAATGACAATATATATACTGCCTACTGGTGAGTTAGGACTTTGAGTCTCCAAAGAGTTAGGAATTGTGCAGCACAAGGCCTAACTCATGAGGCCAAATGGAACCCCGCCATTTCAGAACAGCCAGATGTTCCATGATGAGACAGGAGTAACATACCGCAGAATGCCAACAAGTCCCAACTCATGCTGCATGCACATCTCCAAAGACACCAGGTTTTGAGACGGCTAACCCCCCAAAAAGAAAGTGCACAATCGTGTGAAATCTGTCACAGAGAAACACCAGTTGTGAAAAAGTCACCTTTTATCTCACGTCGTGCCGCCCACGCGCCTAAACAACCATAATGTAGCCATGCACAAACATCCAAGGACATCAAAGGACATGCTGGGACATGGACTGGTAGCAGCACAAGTCCTATCTCATGTGTTGGCATCCGGCCACACATGCCCTGGGCACACCATTTTTGTTTAACATGTTTTGCCTTGCTAGGCTTTATGAGATAGGAGTTGTGGACCAAACACTTGTCAAAAAGTACTTTTCTTCATGATATGGGACATTGATTTTTTGGCATACGTCCGACAAGTCCAAAGTCACTGGTGAGTAGTATATATATACCGCAAAAGCGTTTTGGGATGTTTGGGGGTCCATTCGGCCCATCTTGGTCTGCAAAAGGGGGTAGTGCATGCTATGATTATCAGAACCTACATGTCATAACATATATGGCCCCCAAATCCCCAAATCTCGCATCAAAAGAAACGAGTCGGACTTTCGCACAACGCTCCACATGCGAAATGTGTTTCAGGAAGCACCATGACGCTCCACAACATTCCACACCACATCTCCGGCGCCACATCGTGCCTGCGCCCGTCCCATGCTTGTTGAAGGCCCGGTAAGCGCCGGCTTCCCATTCCACACGAGCACCCACCGCCTGGCGCGGCGCTTGTAGCCGCGTCTTTGGAGTGGTGGGTGAGAGGTCGTAGGGAGTGGCAATTCTCCACAAGGACTCTAAGACATTAAAAGTCAACAATACAGTATAACGCAGTGCTTGTATGATCTTGTGCCAATTGCTTATCTATTGTTCATCTAGAATTATTGTATTTGCATGTATAGTATTATCATATATTATCACATATGTGCCTTTTATCTTCCAGGTAGTGAGTGTTGTGGGATGTTGGACAATGCATCTCTATACAACGACGCCATCGCTGGCCCAGGCGACCACTGCACCGTTTTTTGCCGGGCCTCCACCCGGTGGCGCTCGTCCTCGGCCTCCAAGTGGTGGTCCTGCAAGCAAACACTCAATACCGGTCTGGGTGGAAGAATGAGAGGAGCATGAGGATGAGGAGCTGAGATTCATCCTCCTTTCTGAAACATTTGCCTAATCAATAAGAATCCAAATGTTGAGGCCGCCGCGGCCTATGGTGTACAAAAGGATTGAGTCAACATGGCAGCAAAGGGGCTTGAATGTGCCACATGCTAGAATGCTGTGCGCGGTGCGGTGACGCTTCTCCGGGCTGTTCTATGAGGAGGGGCTCCTCCCAGTCAAATGAACACCTGACGTGTTTTTAAACACTTGGGGTTCCAAACTCCATCCTGCATTAGCCCATGTTCAAACCACTGGTCTGTTTCCACTACCATTGAGATCTCTGCACAAGTTGGAACTTAACCCCCCAAAATTATCCTGCAACTTTCTTGTTCACTTTCCGTCGGAATCCTAAAATTTTAAGGCAGCTATAGTGGCAGCTCGGTCCAACTCCACAACCCGCTTCCGCGGACGGGTCGCGCTCGGTCGTGCACCGTGGCCCCGGGCACGGGTGAGTGGCACGGCGAGGAATTGCTCCGCCTGGCCCATCCGCCCCAGTACCGCTGCACTGTCACCGACATGAGCGACCTGGCGGTGAAACACGCGTCGCCTGAAAACGTCACGTGGTGCCATGTTCGACGATGGGGCGTTTAGTGCTGGCGAAGAAACAGTGATGCTTCCAAAAGGTGTGAAGAAACATAAGAAACCAGGAACGAACAATGACCAACTGGTGGTCCTCTGATGAAGAATCAGCAGTCCCACCTGCAGCTTCTGCTCTGCGTGGTCATGAACCACCACTGTAGCTGTGGTGCCTCCCACGGCCGCCTTCACCAGGCCTTGCCGATCCGCCGTGCGCAGCAGGTCCTGCCGTGAGTTCCGAAGGCCGTTGGGGCTTTGCCAGGCTTTGCCAGCGTCCCTTAAACCATAAGAGGTCACGGGTCTCAACATCTGTACGGTGCTGCAGGCTGCAAGACTTTTTTCTCCCTGATACGCAAACGGATGCGGCATCTGCATGCCTAGACTCTTGAAAAAGTTAGTTGTTTGATGTTATTTGTAGTTGTTACACACGTAACACCAAGATACACCAAGGCGTTCAGTGGACATCTGATTCAAATTGATTAAACATGCATGCAAAAGCATCGCACGAGTCCACTGAGTCCACAGAAGCATGCAGAAGCTTCTCTGCCCTTTTTAGGGTTCACATTCCAAAGACTTGGAATGGAAGACCTCGAATGCAAACACATACTGAAATGCTGCCGAAATACCATGAAATAACGCATCCTTCAGCTCATACAGACTCATACAGTACCCCGATAGGCCCGGACAGTGGCTGTACCAACTTGGCTTCACTGCTTCTTGGTTCACAGCCCACAGCAACACTCATATCATCATAATATGCTCAAGCATACAAATCCAAACGGGTCCAGCGTCCACAAAACACATGCGTTGTTTTGTTTGGATGTTTTGCGTTTGTTTGTTTGGATGCCTTCTCCCCAAAGATCGCTGGTAGATGCTGGTAGTGATTTTCTGCAGGAACATAGGTGTTCTATCGGCATGTATGTAGGACATGTCCTATCGGCGTGTTGATAGCTAGTTGACCTGATAACCCTTCAGGAGACTTCACGTGCCGACAAACCAGGGCAGCTGGCTCCGTCCTGCGTATTCTCAAAGGCATCCACCAAAGCATCTCGGCGTTGCCTAGCAGGCGCACATCTCTTGCATCTCTTGGTTGCTGTGAATCATCGATATCAATATGATGCAAATACTATCAAATACTGATCCAAATGTCTTTTCAGGCTTTTCCATGGCAGGGAGTTCTATCTGATGTTAAAATTGACCACAAAAAGGCTGCTTGGAAGCTCCCTGTTGCCCACAGCGCCTCCGAAAGCGAGGATCTTGCAAAAGTAGGCGCGGCAGGGAGTCCTTCGTCACATCTGCTACGTGATGACCTGGGTGCAGCACGAAGTACGAAGCATCGGAAATGCAACCATCTCCCAACACGGTGCAGAGTTTGCGCAGCGTTTTCAGGGTAGATGGTACAATTACGTCTGAAACATTCTGAAACCATCTGACACCAGATCTCGTCTAGAGACCTGGCAGGCCTGCGGCCCCCCAATGTTGATGTGCCTGGTAAAGATCGATGAGTCGATGAGGGTGGGTTCCACACGTCGTCGATTGCCCGAAGCTCTCGAGCACAAAACTGACACAGGGAGTTAGAATGAGTTATGTATCTCTCCAAATCAGGAACGTGGTGCGGATTCACGAGAAGAATTCATGTCGAGATGACTGGAGATTCAACTTTGGGTGAGAGATGTGCGGCATGCCATGTGGATTTTGAAGCGTTCCGCAACACCGGAACCACCAAACGAATGATTATAAAACGTATGTAAGGATTGAGTGGTAGCTTATGGTAGCTCCATTTACCAACCTCAAAGGGCCCTGTCTTTGAACTGGCACCGGTATAGTGCGGCGGGTTTTGTACCACAATGTCATGCACACGACTACACCAAATTTGTAAGGATGTACAGTTTACAATCACTTTTGGAACATCTTGCTAGGTGGGTGCAAATCCAAACTCAGTAGCTTGCAAAAGAATGTTCATGCCACAAGCAAAGGAAGGTTTTGTCGTATTATATATATATATCCATTTGTAGATTGGGTATGCATTTCACATTTGGTTGCTGCATTTCTGCCAGGCTGTGTTCGGGTGACCAACATGTATCACCAAACCAACGGCAGCAGCTTAAGTCCCAACCTGCGAACAGGCGACTATACCCTCAAAGTTTGCTTTTGACCCATGAGCCATCATCCACATCAGCTCCGCATGGACCATATATGACCAAATGAGCGACCAAATGAACCAACAAAGCGGAAAGGCGTCAGCTTTGTTGAAGGCAACGCCTCATCTCGGCTTGGGGTGAACACCGACAAGAAACCCCAGGACGACGATGCCAGGTGGCCACTCAAGCCGTGCCCATCACAAATGGTGTAGACGGAGAAGTCGCCATTGACATGCACAATGGACCAGTTGTCCTACATTGTGTTTTTAATTGTTTTTACATCGCTCACGCGAAATGATCTCCTGGTTGGTACATTGTGGAGACCCTGACCATTGCCGTGAGTCACAAAATCATTTCGAGACGGACTCGATCAACTTTGACCTTGGAAAGATCTGAACAGTACCTTTTTGGGATCTGAGAATTTGGGGTATCTCAAAGGAAACTGCTTGTAGACCAAGCCAGTGGTGGGTGTGACGTGAGCGAGCCTCATCTGGAATCTGGGACAAACATACCTTCAGTCATATTAATCTATATATATGCATACACCGAGAGAGAAAAAGAGAGGGAGAGAAAGACTATAGACTGCGCCATGCTTGTCAACGCATTTGCTCAAGGCGTAGCACTCATATGCACTTGTACATCTTGTACAAAGGGCTCTGCATCAACCTTTTCTCTTGTGTTGTGTTGTGCGAGTTGCTCCCGACAAACAGCTCAGCACTCAGCAGCTCCTGGTTGGGGATCTCCGGTTTGAAGCCCTTGTGGCAACAAAAGCCTCGGCGATACATACTGAAGGCCAGAAAAAGGGCACATCATGACTCATATTGTCCACATCCACCTGCCCTTAATGCACCAAAAAACAACATGGATAAGCCAAAGTTGTACATTGTATGTATATATACATCTGCTCGTTCCAGCACGCAAACCGAGCGGAACTTCATCCCAGTCAAATGTAGCGCTGGTCTGCACATTAGGGGCAACTGAAAGCAAGTGGAAGTCCCCGGCCCCAAAAGCTCCCTTCAAGCATGGTGAGTTGGGATATCAACACGCTTAGGTCTTGGCCTCACCACTCTGAGGAATCCTTTGGCGAAGTGAGGTCGTGTAATTTTTGGATGACGAGGTGGTCTTGAATCGTGCACAAATGTGGCAGCTTTTGTCCACCAAGACTCCGATCGAGTTGGCAGCCAATCGCGCTCCCAAGCGCAATGTCTCAGTGGTGCTGTAAGGATCCTCAGGTGCTCATTCAACTAGATGGTGCAAGATGGTGCGCTCTCGAATTTTTCCGACACGCAGGAGATCCAATCCACTGGTTTCATCATAGCCGTAGTCATGTCGTGCCAATGTCAGATCGTCTCAACATCCAAAACCAGGAGACCTCTGACATAACTATTAAAACTATTATGCACGCTGTGTTCTATATGTCTCCTTGGCACCCCGCTTTCAAAGCCAAGCACTCCACTCCAACAGTTACCCCTTCTAAGGTCCATGGTCCATGGATGTCCATAGTGCATGAACTACTAGTTCGGCACATGCCAGGAACCTGAATGAGCCTGGAAACAAGTAGTTTCAGCTGCCGATTGCGATGTGTGACATGTGGTTCACGCAGATACTCACCCTTAGTCTGAACTTGGAACATGTTGGCACACCGATATCTGCACATGTTGCCCCATGAGCCGATCTACAAGCAAACATCTGTGTGATATGTGTTGCTTTCGTATGTAGCAGCTCGGCCCAACCCCCACTTTGCGTGAGTGAATCGCAACAAGCTCGTGTCAAACGATGAAAACCTTCATAAATACCTTGGACGAAGTGTTTCATCGGGAAACTGGCGCTGGATCAAGTCGTTCAGCTTCGGAGTGCATCCCCAATGGCATTTCTTTGATTTTCTTAGGCATTCCAATCTGCTCGGATTGCGGGTTGCTCGGTGGCACAGCGACAACTCACCAAATGGTTTACCGTAGAGGACCTGTATCCAACTTTGTGGGGTTCTTGGTCATGACAGCTTTTCACCGAAAGCCGTCAACGTCTCATGGTTTTCATTGGAACTCCCGTTTGAACAAAGCTCCGTCGCCCGTCGCCAACATTATTTCCTTTTCAGCATCGCATCTCAAGCATGGCCAAAGCCACGTCTCAAAAGTATTCAATCGCAAATGGTATAGAGCCAGTGGCTGAAGCCATCACCAGGGCTCAGTTGGGCACCCCCAAATCCACAGCACGTGTGATGTGGGCATGCCGTGGTGGCAGTTCACACTGGCATGCCCTTGTCAGAATCCCATCCTGGACACTCTTGAAGGGTGCCAAAGGTCCCATCAGGCTTCTTGCAAAAGCTGTAAGCGCAGTAAGTCATGTCGCATCCAGAAGAGCCCATGGCACAAGTCCAGTCGGCCACGAATTGTGCCTCTTCTTTGCTCGGCTTTCCCCGCGCGAAAGAAGTGAGGTAGACCACAGCCATTTCGGCCATGGTTATGCTCTTGATTTTTTCACGGCGTGCCTCACAGAACTTGTCGGCCTTGGCCTTCATCCCCTCATAGTCGAGCTGCAGGGAGCGATAGTCAGCTTCAAGCCACCCATTGTGATAGCAATAGTTGGCGTCGTACAGCAAAACAGGTGAGCCTGTGGTGTTAATTTGCTTGGCTTGGATCAAGAAATTCTTGTTGTACAAAGCATCCGCGCAAACCTTCTGCATATTCAACTCGCACCAGCCGTTGGTGTTGCCTTTGTTGAAGTCTGCTATAGGTTGCAAAAGGCTCTCAGGATGTTCCAAAACACTGTGGTTGCCGCAGTCCTTGCGTTGCGCATAGTTGCCCACGGGCTTTTGCGGATCCGGGTGCCCGCACATGTTGCAGAACCTGCCATTCATGTCCGTGCTCATAAGGCGCATGAGTTCAAGCAGCGGTATATCTTTCCAAACCTTCTGGCCCATAGCCTTGAGCTCCAAATACTCCGGGACACGTCCGCCCCGCCGCACTTCTGCAGCCTGGGTCTGCAGGAAGGAGCTGCCCTCCGTGCACCCGTCTGAGGGCACGGCGTGTGGAACATCCCTAGTCTCTGCTAGGCTCAAGCTCAAGGCAAGGAGCCACCACATGGAGTTCAACGTGGGCTGGCCTGCGCAGTGGGGTTTCTGCGCGAAGCGGGCCACGTTTTCTGACAAGAAGGCTAGAGCCAAATGGCTACGGAATCGGGTTTCTAGAGCAGATTCTATGAGTATGGCTGGATATGGCTTGAGTGCTCTTTGTGAGGAGCTTTCGGTATTTATACACCCCCATGCGCACCCAAAGGCCCAAATACAGGCCTTTGGCCTGGCTTTTGCTCCAATCCAAGGGACATTCTGCTGGCGAGTCCAGCAGTCATCATCATTCCAGTCGATCTTGTTTCCAGCCAGCATCCCTTTCCTGTTCGAGAGGTCCGGCACACCCCACCAGCGAAGTGAAACCTTTCTGCAGCCTTGAAGAAAAAACTGGTGCTGTAGAGCAGGAACAGTATCTCCATTTGTTTGTATGTTTTTGTTCAGGTTCTAAGCTCTAAGGATGCTGTAGCTTGAACATTGCAGGAGATTTGAGGACTTTTGTGTGTGTGGCTTGGAATAGTGCTCAATCGAGGCAAGTCCTGGCCATGCCCATGTGGTCGTAGGACAACCGCTCCTCAGCTTCAGTGTGGAGTGGATAACCCAGTGAAGGCTAGCTTTGGAGGAGAACCTTTGACATCCTTTGACCCACCTCATCAGCTTGGATGTAGCGTCACCACTGGAGCAGCAACACCAAAAAACAATTCTGGAACCCTTATATCATTTGTTTCATCCCTGAAGCATACGAGCAGCCTGCCTTGTCAACATGAGAGCAAGGAATTAGACGTGGGACTCTGCCTGGTTTGGACAAGAGGATGCTTGTGTGTGTCTCATCACCTACAGTAAGTTCAATTATAGTGTATGTGGGCATCATGGGAGCCATACCTGGTAAAAGGTCCACGCCACCAAGCTGCCATCGGCAGGTAGTTGATGCCAAACTGCATGCCGAAGCCCCAATACAAGGTCTTCCCTGCCAGGACGGCCCCGACGCACCAGCCAGCACTCGACCCTGCCGAGAAGCTCATGGCTCCTCCTTTCAACCTTTGTTCCTAGTAGCGTTCTGGTTCCTAGTAGTAAGGCCAGGAGCCCCTAGTAGCGTCCTTGCTCCTAGTAACTAGTAGCGATGCCCTTTGTTCCTAGCCTTATGTCTTTGCCCGCAAATCATTGAAGCTTGATGCTTTGAGCTGGGTTGAAGTGGAACCTCGAAGTGGATGAATCGACGAAGGGTCGTGAGATTGGATGCAGTAAATTGGCACAAGCGAGAACAAACATGGAAAACATGCTCATAGTCTGCTTGATTTGCCAGGCTGGCCAGTACGAAACCATTTACTCTTTTGGTGGTGTGTGTTTGCTTGAGATTGAGCATAGGCATCATAGGCATAGACCAGGAAAAGTACTCGTGATACCTCCTGATTGATTTCTCTCGACCAGGGAATCCACACAGCACTTGGCTACATAAAACATCATAAAACTAGCAATCTATAGCAATCAAACGGTTTCCGCAACATCAATCCTGGGCACCCCGAAAAAAACACACACACACAAGCTGCCGGCCACTGCCAGCAACCACAAGCTGGGAGTCCATCCAGGCGTCCAGGCTGCCGGTCCTCCCGCCTTGAATCGTCTTCACTCCTGCGTGCTTGGAAGAGGTCCACCGCCCGTCGATTCCCGGCAGGGCATTCTCCGACATGAGAACCATGGAGCGTTCCTGGAAGACTTGGAGATCGAAATCGAAAGCATCCGCCGGTGTGCTGTGTGCATCGTAAATCATGGTAATTATAAACCCAGGACCAAAGCATAACCATACAGGATGGCAAAGCATGGCGAAGCCATTGTGAAAGTCTCCCTGTGTCTGCATGCCAATGGCATCTGGGATCTCAGTCACGAGGCTTAAAATCACGCCCTTAAGAGTCTCCTGGACACCCGACGAAGAAACGCCTCTTCAGCCAAAGTAGCCAGTCATGGGCGTGAACTACAGTTGCTGAGAAAAAGAAGTCGTTGAAGTTGGAGATGGTTGTCACATGTTATCACGCGTTATCACTTTCTCTTGGTTGACCATCTTTTTGATCTCTCGGCAGTCTTTCACAGGATCCGCAAGGTCCCACCAGTGCCTTGCTGAAGCCCTGGGTGGCCAAGACATCCAGCAGGCTCTCAGAGCGCATGTTCTTCAGGAACCTCTGGAGCTACGCTGGACATGCCTGCTGCCCGACCCAAGGAGCCCCAAGCAGCTCAAGGTGCATTAAAGCATTACGTCAGGCACTGCACGATGCAACAATTGCGATGCTTGCATATATTTTGACCGGTCGGCTATTATATAGGCTTGTGCATGACCCTGCTTTGTTTGGGTTATGCCTTAACAGCCTTAACTGCTGTGGCAAGCCTGAAGGCCACTCAAAAAAGGAGATTAACAATTCACTTCCATATAGGTTCTGGGTGGGACTCCTGGGAGTACGCACCAAAACGACAACTGGCACAAGCCTCAAAAGCTCTGTTCTAAAGCAACTTCTTGGCCTGCTTTGCCTGTAAGTGAAGCACATCACGATGAAGTCAGTTTCAGTGAGAGAGAGATATAGAGCATTTCCTTTCGGGGACGCCACCAAAGGATGCTGGGCCCAAATCCTTGCAACCAAAACCCAACCTGATATCCATTGCATCCATGTAGCTTCAATCCTTTGGCATCCACGTCGCACTTCACCTAGGAGCTGTGGAAGCAAGGGTGGCTTGGAATGGTGTACGCTTTGGAACTACATGACCTTAGGAAAAGCTCTGGGGATTGCTGTATAGTCTATTCGTGTAACACTGTAAACATTCTAATCATTGAAGACCATCTCACCCGCCCCGTCCTGCGTGTTGCAGCCAGCCTAGGATCATCTGGGATTGGACAAGGGATGCTGAAGTAAAGGGGCCAAAAATGGCCACAGTCTAACAGGCATGCCACTTCTCCTCCAAGACCAGGCCGCTCTTTTTCCGAAGGTGTCAATGCTTGGCGTGGCCTGCTTGGCAAGGTCAGGCAAGCTGCCTTCGTCTTAGTGTCTTCAGCTGGTTCCCTGAAGAAAAGCGTCAATGATGTCAAATGTACTCAGTACAAGGAGGCTTGATTGCATGGAAAAATCACATTCGTCGCCAGAGTGGGTCTCGAACATATTGTCGCCATGACAAAGAACAGAACTATCAACAAGTATCACCAAATACAGTATCATCAAACTACTGGACGACTTTCTTTCACCCACTCGCTTGTTCAGCTCCAGTGTCGGAAGCACAGGTCGTCTCCGATCCTCCCTTTCAGGAACAAACCGGGCGAACCGGGCGGACGGGGCACAACGGGCCTGGACTGGCGCGCGGTCGACCTAGCCTTAGTCTATAATATAAATATAGTATAGTATACTATTTACTATTGTACTGTAATATATACAATATATGTACATATGTATAGTATATTAAAATAAACATTATATAGTATTGTATAGTATATTGTACATGTATTAGTAATCTGTAGTATCTATATTGCACATGTATTACTTATAGTATAGTATACTAATTCTATAATACTATTGTACACATAATACTATATGAATATGCATATTATAACTATCTATATATATTATACTATTGTAAAATATATTATACTGTAATTACATTGTGACGTAGAGGTGAGAATGAGATTGTAGATGGCGACAGTGACATTGTCTGCTCAAAGGTGTTGAGCTCATCACATATTTCCACCGTTTGAAGTGTAGTCTGCCAGCGTCTGCCGAAGGTGCCGAACATATCGAAGCATTGAGGTACAAAGTGTATGCAGTATACAGTATACATGCTTCGGAGAAACCTTCCTAGTTCTGTGCTCTCCAAATACCACGGGTATATCATTGCATATCACCACCATTTCCAAGTGAATGTTCATGTGCAATCTCTGGGAACCTACTCCTCTACATAGATACATATTAATACCAATAATTCTTTGGAAAGGCGTAAGACAATCATAAGTCACACATCAGTTCTACAAACATGCTATAGCATAACTATATGGGCGCAGGCTGCGGGATCAAACAGCACCAAAGAAAACATGTTGTTAAAGTTCATATGGGTATGATATGGGTATGGGTCCATTGCACATCCACATCTGCCTAACAGTACTCTTGGTTCGGTAAAACCCGTGGTTGGTACTGTAGGTTTGGCTCACTAAGAAAGCTTGGAAGGTCTTTGTCTTAGCATATACATGTACAGGTTGTGAAATGGTGCAAAGAGAAGAAGGCCAAAAGCCTAGGGTTCAGGCAACCAGGAAGTAGCGAAGTCATAACGACAAAGAATACAAAGGATCAAGGATCAAAAGACCCATGTGAACTACTGCCCCCTGCATGTCTGATATGACCCATTGCATCTCGCTCAGGCAGTTTGGAAAGTTATGTAGCCCATTGTAGCCCTTTAAATCCTGCCTGAACCATTCAAGGCATCACGTGTGCGGTACTGCCCTGATTCACTTCACCAAATGTGACCGTGCTGGGTTCGCCACTCCAATTTGGCCCTGGTCTGCACGAACCATCATCTAACACAGTGCGAGCATATGCTGTCAAATAACAGTGCAGCCGCTGCAAGATGGCAAAGGAAGTGTCAAGCCGGAACGGTTTGGGAAATGTGGCTCCAAGGAATGTCAACATGGAAGTCTGCTCGTTCGGGGATACCAATGGATCGAAATGGACAAACTGGCAGGATTCAGCAGTGCTGCAAAAGGATCTTCCAGAGCGTCGGCTCCCCAAACCAAGTGACGCTTCAAGGAACCATGAAGAACACCAAATGAAACCATCCGAATAAAACCGTCTCTCACTTGTCATCGGTCTCTGTCTTCTGGTCATCAAGGTGCCTGCGGCAGGTGATGTGGCCCTACATGGCACTGCAGGTCCTGAGACTTGATCCGTTGGAACTTGCCCACCTGGGAGCTCAGTGGGCTCCCTGAGAAGTCATGCCGTGTTTCAAGTTAGGCTATGCCCTTCAGCTACCCTCCTTCCAATAATCATGGCGTGCATGGAAGTGCCTGGTGGAAGGCTACTTCCTCAACAATCGCAACATGTTCCACTTTGGTGATTCTTGGAGGGAGCGGAAGCCCTGAGCAAGCGAAAACGCCCCTCCATCGGAAGGTCGCCTTGTCCCATCTGCATGCCTCGGCCAAATCAGGTATGCCTAGCCCTGGGAGGTTTTTTGGGAGGCCAGTCCCTTGACTGTTTCCTGGATCACAGCCAGAACATGTTGGCTATATTATAGTAACTTGACAAATGGGTCTCCGAATGGCATGGAAAAATCATGGATGGAACATTTCGCAACCTGTGTCGCACATGCACTCGTGCCAGAAACAATAACGGTAACAGCCGAGCACATGCCAAACTCATGGATGATGAGTGATGGCTTTATGTGGATGGGACTACCATCAGCCTACAGCTGAGACGCCCATGCACAATAGGATGTAGAAACCTGACTGCTACAGTACCCTTCCGTGCATTAAGAAAAAAGGACTAAGCAAGCAGTTGAACACCCCACAATTGCCTGAAATGCTTCTGGTCGCCTTTCCGGACAATTGCCTCCAGTGTAATTTTTGGAGTTCTGATCACACAACCAAGCCAAGATGCCACACCTCTCCAGCCACATGATGGACCTCGAAAAAGGGTCGCTGTATGAGCCATGGAAGTTCTGTAGTATAAACACCGCAGACTGTGCAAAAAGGTCTGGAAGACATCTTTCCACCACATAAGTGCCGGGGAGCAGGTCTGACCGTGAGTGAAATATGCATGTAACCTACATATATGGTATGCATATATATATATATATACACTACACCTATTAGTATATACACACATGGAGTATAGAGTCAAAACACAAGCATCTGGCATAGCCTGACTGAGCCAAGGAGCAACTCCTCCCACACCATGGTAGGAAGTACCACTGATCCCATCTCCATAGCCCACATGGTGGTAGTGATGGATGACGTGCATAACACCCGGGGCATAGTGAGTGTAGCCCGAAGCGCTGTGTCCATCAGTGTCATAGTGATGAACATAGTCGCCGTCCCCATGGTAATCCTAGCTTTCAACCAAAAGTCTAAAAGCTGAAGTGGTGGGACGCTGGAAGGACGCTAGAAAGCAAATCCCCAAATGAGGATTGAGAAGGAAACAATGGCTTGAATCAACAAACTACCAATGCATCAAAATGTGAACAGTAATCTTCGAGCCCCATGTTCATTATTGTTCATTTATATCTCTTAACCCACCCTAAGGTGGCTTCATCATGTTTGACCGCTAAAGGGGTCAGCCTGCAGGGAATCGCAGCATGTCTCCCATGTCCCGATCGAGTCTCCACACTCAAGGAGTGTGAGGGCTGCTGTGCAGCGTTTGCAATTATATTGAGACGACCGCAAAAAACCTTAGTTAATCTAATTACGGTTGTGCCCTTGCTTGATTTGCAGCTTTTGAAGTGGTGGCCAAACAAAGATTAGTCCCGCTACAAGGACAGGAACTTTATATAGTCCTCCTTGCAAGTCGATCTAGTCAGCACCAATTCGGTACTACATAGTGGTGTAAGGTCCAAACAGCACCACAGTCGATCTCGTCGGCCTGCAAGTCAGCCTGCAATTTTTTGGTCACTGATCTTCACCCAAGGCGAATCTTCCCCGACCTTCCTCGTCAGCATCCGGGTTCGATTCCCTCCCGTCTGCCGAGGGGGTCCTCGTGAGTGATGTATGTCTGGTGGCCCAAGTGCTGTGTCACGTGGGTAGTAAATGCCTGCAGCATGCCAACGACACCGAAAACAAACTGCCAAACAGAAGCAATGGTCATCCACAGTCTTCATTTTCCAAAAGATATCAGGGCCAAAGTTGCCAAAGCAAATGTTTTACCCTCAAATTCAATGGTGAGGGGCTAGGGGAACTTGGGCTGACCGACGTCTACCAACTTCAGAGCTAAGGGAACAAGTTCTCCCACACTATCAAGCCTGAGACAAGCTCTCCTTAATGGTCACAAGTGCAATGACATTCTAGCAGCGGTTACTGTACCCAAGTATGCAAGCGAACCGCTAGAAAGACCCGCCTTGGTTTTGCCAGCTCCAGTCCAGGTACCTGGGCACCCCCTTTCCTCAGCAACACGTCAAGCCGATGCATTTAAGATTCAAAGTGCAAACTGGAGGGAGCTGTACCACCGATTAATTAAGAAGATTTGGGTGACGGGATATGTGGAGCAAGCCTGTCTTAGAATAAATTTGAATGTATGACCCACGCAGATACATTAAACCCACGGGTGCCTATTTATTCGCTAAGGCCGAAAGTGCGCCCCAACACGGGAGGCTTAGCCTCACAGTGTCAGCACAAAACCATGCAGTAGCTTGTAGCCTCAATTGTCAAAGTACATGGGACCGCGCTACAATTGCATGTCTAGCACATCGATAAGTACATCGATATTTTTTCCCCACCTGTCAGGTGAGGGTTGTTAGATTCTATGAGATTTTATGTCAGCCCGGCCCCATCTCCTCCTCCTTCTCCTCCTTCTCCTTCTCCTCCTCGTCCTCCGCCGGACCTCAGCCACGACCATCCACGCCCAGTGTTCCCTGCCGGACCTCAACCACGACCATCCGCGCCCAGTGTTCCCCGCCGGAC
>CAXAMN010005891.1:1505722-1549487 GCA_963970005.1 Durusdinium trenchii
AACCTAGAGAAAGCTATATCAGCTAATGAATCATAATCATTGGCCTCTGGGACTAGGGTTGTAATTAGTTAGCTAACATCTTGTTGGTGGTCTGTTTGTCTGTGTTTTGCTTTGCTGCTGGCTGCTTGCCTGGGAAGGGACGGGGGGGTGCAGGTGGACAGGGTTCAGAAGGAATTCAAACCTTTATAATTGGGTTTCCAATTTAAAAATTTAGGGCCCAATTTTTTTTAGCATTATAGAGGTACCATTTTTCAAACAGGGTCTGAATAAATTTGGAAAAATAGCATTATAGAGGACCTATTTACTAATCAGGCTCCAACATTAGTTGACACCAGCAGAAGGACTGTAACAACGGGACAACAGGAGGACAAAGAGTAGGACAAGAAGAAGACAAAGGACATGACAAATACATAAAAATTACTAAAAATTGTTCAACATACAGCATTGATCAAGCTGGAGGAAGGACAAGAAATCGACAACAGGTGGACAAAAAAGGACAACAGGAGGACACTGCGTTCACCGGCGCGGCCAGCGACTGTGGCCAGCTTCTTTTTTCCTAAGGGAGAACCCCAACAGTAAACTGTTTGGGGAAGAACACCGCCACCACCAACACATGATAATGGCTTGTAGTTAGTCACTTAGTCAGGACCCGCAGCAGCAACAGCAGAAGCAGGATGGGTCAAACCCAACCGCATCAGTGCATTCCTTCTTCCTGGGCGTCCCCGACGGTCTTCGGTGGCATTTGGACCTTCAGGGGGATCACTCCTCAGCAACGTGGAGATGCTGCTGAAACAGAATCCCGACTTTCGGGTTGGTAAAGTCGGTGGAGGACATAGGTTGTGTAAAGTTGGTGTCATGTGGTACGCTTCCTGGGGCTTCGTGGGAAGCGTAAAGCCACCCCCGGAAACGACAAACGTTTGCGGCAGCCGTCATCCTAAGGAGGTTCTTGGGTCTCTCTCTCTATATATATATATAGTACGCATGTCAATGTAAACACACACGTTCTATACTGTAAATTACTGTGTTTTTGTGATATTTTGGACTTATTTTGCGAGTAATATTTTGAGACCTTTTTTCACAAGATTGTTTGGACCACTTTCTGGAGGGGTGGTACCATGCATGGGGACGATAATCTATCAGTTAATTGAAAGGGGGGTACTATATATATATATGTATATATACATGTCCTCAGGTGAAGATTATATCTAAAAACAAGAAGCAAACAAGAACATTATTCAAAAATCTGCAGAAATCTTAAGAAGTCTTAAGATTTCCCTGGAACCAAGAAGCCAAGAACCAAGATTGCTCAGAAGTCTTGGGGATAATCTTGGTTCTCAGTTCCAAGAAAACCTTCTCATCAGAACCACGATTTTGCCCAAGACTTCTGTGCCTTGGTTCTTGGTTTCTTGGTTCCAGGAAAATCTTAAGGTTTCGTAAGATGTCTGCAGATTTCGGAAGACTTTCGTCACACCACAGCATTTGCACGCTTTGTTCACAGCTACCAGGGGTCCGGAAGGACATTCTTTACAAATGCAATATTGGATGAATGTAGGACTATAGTCCCATCAGGTGATTTGATAAAATTATTGTAGGACTATAGTCCCATCAGAATATTTTGATAAAAACATTGATACAACAAAACTGATAGAGATTGACAGGACTAAAAGTCTTTACATGGGCATTTGCGCAGATTAAATTCATACCGGTTTTCAATAGTTGGAAACATTACAGTGATGACATTGACATTAGCAAATTATCTAGTTTTACATTGTATACAGTGGAAGTGAAGGCATCAAATGTTTTCTTTGATATATGGAAAGTTTTTAAGAAAACTGGTGCAAGCAAACAATGAAAAAAATGTTGTTGTAAAACTCCTTCATTATGAACTATGGGAAACCGATCTTACTAAAGATGACAAACAACTAGGAAACATCACCTTTCAATGCTATAAAAATCACACAACACCGCACAAAAGAGTTACTGGTTTAACACTTTGAGGGAGGCATGCCGTTGCCAGAGTGAGTTTGGAGGAAGGATTTATGCCATACAACAGGAAAAGAAGAAACAAAAATGCAATTGCAATATCTTTTACATCTTAAACACCACCAATAGAAATATATTAGTCAATGGGCTTAGAGATAGAAAAGGGTTGCTACTTCAATATCATATCTTTTCAATGTCGGAAGCATATAATAAGCTTTCAGAAAATGATATTAAGGCCAATTCATTGAAGAGTAGGGATGCCTTCACGATCCATGAAGACGATTTGACTTGAGTGATGGGCAAACCAAATCATTTTATACAATCATATCAGACTGGAATATTGATATGATATGATCAATTGTCATGCACACAAATACATAGTTAGTTCTGTAAATTTATGTGTTACCCTGCGATATTCACAATTACAAAGGATGCAGGCATGCAGGTCAATGTTCCAGTTGCGCAAACCCAATGTTTGTGACTGTCACAAATATGAACATTTAAATTCCAAATTTGAGTTGTTTAAATGTAATGTCGCAGTGCAACAAACAACTAACAACTCATATAATAAGTTGTATTCATCAATTATCATACGTGCATTTGTACTAGGTGCAACTGACAGTATGAACTGGAGTGCTCATATATAATATTGTTCATTGTCACGTGCACAATTTCTTCTGTAAATTGTTGTGTTTCTTTTTGTGGGGTCTTCACACTTGTGCACCATGAAATTCATACTTTGAACTGCAAGTCCAATGTAACAAATTGAGTTGACAATATTGAACATTTACATTGACATGATCAATTATATCCATTAATTACTACATGCGCAATTGCAAATTGCATTAGATACTACTAACAAAATGAGTTGGAATGTATCGCAAAAGGTGTGTATTGGTGGGGGGGGTAGCGGGGTAGCTAACACTTCAATTTTGCGTAAGTGGCTCTACCGACTACCGACAACAGAAAGGGTAATAGACCAATGCTCAGAAGACTGGTCATCGCCAAAGGAGTGGGACAGCATGTCCACATCACATCAAAATCTGGCAAGCTTGTACTGATGGTCTTGGCAGTTTATGGCGACCATTGACCATCACTTGCAAAAGCAGCGGATATGGAAAAGGAATTGCCTTGTCAACTTGTTACGATGTCTTGGAAATCGCTTCCATCCATTGAATGCTTAAAATAGTGCCTTTGGAAGGGTCTCTGGCTTGTGCATCTTTGTTGTTTCCCCTTCTTGTGATGTCTACTATGCAAGGAACAAATTATATCAAACATAGAAATCAATGAATGATATATATATATTAATATATGTATTTTTGTTTTGGAAAGAGCGTTATCAAATCAAACAAACACAATGTTATGCATAGTTTTGGCGTTCATCTTTCAAACACACCAGAACAAACACCAGCGACGCTCTTTCCCTTGGCACCCTCTCAGACCTCTCAAAGCTTACAAGGCTCGGCCGGGATCGTGCACTGGAACAGGGACTGGGACGGTGTGATACTGCGGAGGGCTCTGCACGGGCACTGGTTTGTAGACCTTCTGGTGGACATACCTCCCAGGACTTTGCATCAAGTCAAGGATGATGCCTTTAAGGCCATGCAAGGCATGCTGAGTCTTTTTCAACATAGACCAGCATGAAACATACACATCTAGCAAGGCATGCAAGTGAACACTCCGTCGTCATACTCTTTTCACACTTCCCTCAGCAACTCATTGAACAGGCATGGCCGTGGTGATCTGCCCGACTACTCCAACCACCCACACTACCACCCACTATGAGGAATCACTACCGCTCCATGACTCCACAGATCTGCGGATTCTCGCCGGGCGGCTTTGGCACCACATGCGCGGGACCAGGCTCGGGGACCTTGATCACTTGCGGTGGATCATGAATCGGATCGTTGACCTCAGTGATCGGCTCGGATCGGCGTCGGATCCTTGGCCGAAGCGACTTGGTGCTATCTGAACATCTGATGTTTGGGGCACGTCTTCCTGGAAGGACAGCGCGGGAAGCTACTTCAGGAACCTCATGATGTGTGATTGATGATTTTTGGTCGGTGCTGGTGGGTGGGAATGCCTAATAAACTCATCACACACACAAAAAGTGTGGGAATAGCCGATAGCCTTACAACTGCATCTTGCAAAACAACATGCCCATAATCAAACTCAAACACTTGAGGATCCTGTATGCTTTGGACGAGGCCAGGGCGGGCACAATCAATTGAATCCCCCAAACTGCACAATTAATTACTACAGTGATTCCAGACTTGTTTGTGTCGCTTTGGGAGGATTGGATTGCTGCAAGTTTGCAAAGCAGGGTAGTGAAGCGGTGTTCGATGAATGCTCTCCAGTCTGTTGGAAGAATTCTTCATTCTAGCGTAATTTTGAGTGCCCCTTCCTTGCACCCGCCGAACACTTTGCTTTGCAGGCAATCTGGCTGTGACCCCGGTAGTAAAAGAAAGCCCGACCAACCACGAATTGGTCACTGGTCCCCTTCCTCAACCATCGTAAAAGCCGGTGCAACGAGGTGAAGCCGTCAACAGCGGCTTCGCGGGTGCAATAAGCGTTTTTTTGGCCGAAAAATCACATTTTGCTGGAGCGGAGTTCTAGTCTGGAGAAATGTAACTCCTGGCAGTGTTCTTTCGATTGGCTGGTCATGGATGGTCATATCCTTTTGCTGGGCTAACTGCCAGCCATTACAGTCATAAGCATCATGTGCCAACCAGGTGTGGGAATGCCCCCTCACCGCCCATGACTCCGTACCGTCCACGACCGGCCGTTTCCCCCCTCTCCACCGTCCACGGTCCGCGTGCCGTCGACCGTGCCGAGTGGCGAAGTGTGTCACCACCTTCGGGGGCGGTGCAGGCACGGCGATGCGCACGGGCATTGCCACGGGCTTCACCTTCGTGATGGTGTGGTAGTGGTTGTGCACCTGCGGGATGAGAAGCGAGAAGACAAACATCAGCAAGACAAAGGGCAACATCTGGGGCATGGTTGAGGAGTCTGAGGAGGAGCCATCACTGAGAGACGAATTATCCTTTTGTCTTGGCTATGTTGGACTCTCAGTGCGTCCAAACTCCAACAATGTTAGACACTTGCGAGCTCAAGGCGAAGGTTGCGATCTTCACAGCCATGTTACCTCAATCTTCTTGCTGCATGCGATGTCTTTGAGGTAGCAGCCTCGGAGTACCCAAATCAGCTGCTCAATCATTGTCTGGCTGCAAAGCAGTCGTTCAAAGCATTCGCGGCATTTTCTGGTCTTTCCCACACTGAACCGCTGGCCTTTGGACCCAACAAACTCCTCAAGGTATCAGCCCTACAACATCCTACAACACAAGGCATTCTGTATGATATGTCATCCCGCTGTATCTACGTTTCTGGACTCCATATTCAACCTCGTCAGAACTCTCTGTGGACCCTAACGCCTAATGGGCCTGGTTTTGGCCCCTGAATCAAGCAAGTGGTTGTCACCTTGAATCTCCCCCTATGCGAAACATATACAACGAAATGGACAAAAACACAAACAAGACTTGCGTTAGTACAAGCTTGGTACCAAATTCCATGTCCAACTTCCAGATTGTTTGGAGTAGTTCGGCTCTCTGTGGCCAAGCAGCAGTAGCGTTGATGAGATCCTGACCACAAGTTCTTCCAGTCATTGGAGCCCTTCTCACAGTCGTAGGCATGACTATGGACGTAGACCTCAGGGTTGCACCAAAAACTAAGTACTCACAACATATTATATATATAGTAATATATATAATATATCCAGTTTATAGATAAAATATAATATATATATATATGTGTGCACACCAGCCCCGCTCAAGATCTTAAGATACAGATCTTCTCCCAGCATACCAAGAAACCACATATTTATGTATAAAAGGCCACATCTGTATAAATCAATGTATGACCGATTTGACCATACCAAACACATTAACACAAGGTCTAAACTCTAAACAAAGTTAAACACAGTCACATGAAACTATGACATATTCATGTTTGAAATGGTTGTTTAGCATGATTATATTTATATATAATTGCCTCATGCATTTCGGAAATGATTTCCGACAAAAAAGGGAAATGGGGGAAGGGAGAATTAATGGTGTTTGGTGGATGTGTTTCTCTCTTGTGACCACCATTCTGCGATGAGACGGTGAGCCGATGTCCTTCCAAACAAGTCCTCTCAAAGCCCTAAATCTTGATTGGAGAATAGCATAGAATAACTGCCAAGGGATTATCAACGACATCGCTCAACCCCTGCTGCACATCCTCAAAACGACTTCTCAAGCCAGCAATCCACCCCCACATGCCAGCATTGCCTTGTGGTTGATCACCTTGCGTGGGGGTGGTGGCAGTGGCACCTGGGTCGGTCAAGCAGTGACAGGTGCCAGTCTCTTTCAGGAGACAGGAAGTTTCGTAGGAGCTCTGTGGGTGTCTGAAATCTTCAGTTTTCGACGACCAGGCATCTGCTGAATCCTGGTGGTTTGGAAGGGAGCCTGCCACACTTAGCTACCAGCTACTGTGGCACGGGTCTCTTTGATCTCTGCCTTGCTCTGAGTGCAATGAGTTACTTGAGTCTTAGACTCCGTGAGGCCTCTAAGATCGACCACTCTCGATCGTGGGTGCCAATGACCCACCCATGACCCTGAGGTGAACAATAATTAGATTGGTGCTAGAACATTCATCTATGTTCATCTACCCTAATGAGTTTAGGATGCTTGAATTGGTCATTTAGCCGGCACCATCCGACACCAACATGCTGTTGTCATCCCCGTGGTCTTCAGTTGGTTGACCAGGCTTGCCTTCCATCACCATCTTCCAAATCTCCCTCGCTGGGGCCAAGCACAGGCACGACATGAGGCACAGGTACGTCAACGACCTTCGTAATATGCTGCCTGCGACGTCAACTAAATCACCGGAGGATTGGGAAGTATGCTGAACAATCCGAGGAAACGTGAGGAATGTCAGCTTGCTGGCTCTCAACTTACTCTCTTACAACGGTCGAAAACAGCGCACGGTCATGAATCTTGAGGTATTCTGAGGCTCACCCACCCTCATCTGCAGCTCAGCGGCTCATGTATAACGGTTTTCTCTGGTGCTGGTGTTGCCACCGGTGGTGAGGCAGCCAAGCAAAAGGAGGCGTAACCCTGCTGGCAACACATCCTTGGGGCAAGCGGTGGGCGCCAGCGAGCGGGTGCACACCTTCATGTTGAAGAATTCACCACTCCAGCAAAAACATGGCCAGGGCCAAACCTGACTTAGCCAGCAGGCCCAGCTACAGTACGTATGTGTATATATATACAAATAAATACATACATACACACACACATATATATATATATACATATACATATCTAATTATAGCAAGTATGTGAGTCAAATAATGATATAGGTTATGCCATGCAGGGACCAACATTGACTGGATGTCGTGATGCTGACAGGCAAACTCAGAAAAGCAAGGACACTGGCCTATCACCCAGGTGGGATGAGTAAGTATTGATTCTAGAAGAATCTTGCCCGAAAGAGTCGGTCCTGGTTTTGAAGTTCGAGTGCGCACATCTTCGTACCGTTCTGAATCTTTCCCCCGGAACATAATCAAGCCCGTTCACCGTGCTGATTGTGTCAGCGGGCCTCAAGTCTCCGGCTGAAAGCCAAACTAAATCCACGTCGTCACATTGAAGTGTTTTGATTGCTTGATTAACCCTCAACGACCCTGAAAACCGTCCGCGTCCGCATGGCTCTGCCCATCAGGTCCAAGCGACGCAGACATGCCCTGACTCATCACCGTGGCGTAATTCCAGCACGGGGAATCATGCCACTGGCCCCGGAGCGACCTAGGTTGCACGGAGCGGCGGAATGGAGCGGGTGAGGTGAGGCCTGCTTTACTTTTTGGATGTAGTGTTTCGATTTGGTCAAACTGAAGTTCACGATGATGCCAAAGCCGATTGGATTCCAGTAGAGCTCCCTAAGAATGAAGCGACATCTCAAATTCAAAGATCTTAAGGATGTAGTATCATAAAATTGTATCTTAGTATTGTAAATGTGTATCTTAGTATTGATCTAACGCTTGCAAGATCCAAATTAAACTTGCACAGAATCTTAGCCGGAGCCGCACATAGTAGATCAAAAGCCCAATCACCAGCAACAGCATCAAGCACAGCGAGACAATGCAAAAAATGCGGCAACGCATGCCTCCGCAGCTTTCTGCTGTACACTCCCGGAATGTGTGCAGTGGTGCAAACAAGCCGAAGCTTTTCGTATACATCTTACATCATTTTACATCTATATACACCAGCCTACCCCTGGTTAAAAGACCCTCTCCAGGTTCAGGAAAGGAATTCCTGAATTGCGGTTTCCAACTCACCGTCACATGTTTCCGACTTCCAAGACCTCTTTGCGCCTCCCGGACGTGCCACATACTTCTCCTTGGTGAACTCTCCTCGGCCTTGCCCCACGTGCTGCATGGAACTCACCTGGTCATACTCCCCACGGCCTGAAACAGCCGGTGTATGAAGCGATGACATCACCCGGGACTTGGCTGGTGTCAGCCACCAACAACAGCACAGGAAAGGCAGTTTGAGTTGCAACCACTTTCGAGAGGCCACTATGGTTTGTTGAGTGCAAGGGGACAATATGGGCGATGGCACAAGAATACAACATATGATATGCCTGCTTTCAACTGGCCACATAGGCTCGTGGAGCCCTGCACAACTGCAACCTGCCAGACCTGACAAACAGCCCACCAGTCCACCAGTGCCACAACGCCTCGCCCAACATGTACCCAACGCTCATCGTAAAGGCGCCCTGCAGGATCCTCCTGGAAGCTGAAACCAAAGATCGGCTCAGTCAAGCTGCGAGTCCAATAATTGCTGAGGGGCAAACTGCTGACTCATGTGCGCTGCTGACTTGTCTCATATTGGCTCTCCTCGCAGAACACATCTTCACAGCCTCCGCCGCCTGAACAGGAGTCCGGAAGAGCATCTGTGCCACTGGCTGTTCAGCAGTAATTCACTGGCAGCTGTGTCAGTTCGCAGTCAATAAACAGAGTAACTTGGGTATGAATCTAGCAGGCTTCCTCTGCAGCTTCTCTGAAAAGACCCAAGCGTATTCATCCAATCAGAAGCTGATTCAAGTGAGTTGAGCATGGCCACAGTTGCTTCACGCTAATTACTCTGGCACGATCAGTGGTTGGGGCGCGTGGGTGTCCAAGCAGCAAATTGTGCGACGAGAAATGTTCACCCGTCCTGTTCCTTCCCTTTCGCTACCCTATCTTCAGAGCTTGTCCCAATCCATATGCGAAACGGTTTCTAAAATCACCCCAAATTGCTCAAAAGGCAAGTATTCATATTTCCATACATGGTCATGGTATGTCATGGTTGTTTTTGTTGTTTGGATGTTTCCTCCCGTTTTTAATTCTGACCGTCACCATGCTTCCGCCCAAATTCCCGGCGCCGAGAGCGCCCGGACGCCACCTTGAGCACCTGGCAGTCGCCACCGTAGCGTCTAAAGAATAGATGACATGCAAACACAAAGAATAAAAAGCAATCCTTAAAACTAAAACTAAAACACATAGGTTTATTGTGTTTCTTTATTATTTCGGTTTATTGAAACTACTCCCGGAGCTTGTCCTCTGGCATAGAAGGCACGAGAGGCACGGCTCGAACGAGCTGAAACCATCTTTGGATGTTGTATAGGCACCAGTGCAGTATTTGTATAGGCTAGATATAGCTAGTGCCTCTAATTCTTCTACAGTGATGAACAAATGGTGTCGTTTAAGACATAGGGATAAGCACTGCAGCGACAACGTCTGCCGTCTGTGTGTTGATAAGGTTTCACACAGCGTTGGGATCAGCAAGAAACTGATTCGAACACCGTAGAACTGCAACATTGATATATGCTAAATGACACCAGGTCTACCTTTAAAGGTGTTTCATGCAAAGCAACGCACCTCACTCTGCTGTCAAATATGGAATTGTACGGTAACTACAGTCAAAGGCTTCAGTCACAGCAATATCCTGAAGTCATGTTGTTTCGCATGGGGTAGCGAGTAGAGCCGCTACGAACCCCTCAAAGCAAGGTCACAGCAACAACAACAACAAGAACCATGATATTGCCTCATTGTACAGTAAATATCTGCTATCTTACATCTTCCCTAGGCCCTATCTCCACTGCGTAGTGGCTGCAACATGCAACAGCTGGACAACGCTGTCCAGGTGCTGCAAGCACCAAAGCGTACAGTCCGACATATCAACAATGAACCCGAGGACCAATGCAACAGCCACCAGGGTGGTCGCACCTGATTAAGAAGTGAATTAAACACCCAATTTGGTTTGATCTTTGTCTCCTATAACTATAACTTCACAGGACGCATTCACTGTAATTAGCTGGACGCATTCACTGCGCACCTCCATATCCATATTCGTACGACCCACTGTAGGAGACGCCGCCGTAGGACCCGTTGTAGGAATAGCCGTACGTCATCCGAAAATGTCTTCAATCTTCAGCGCTCAAAGTTGATCAAGCTGGAGCCAAAACGAGCTACAAAACGGCTCAACCGAATGAAACAACACAGCCTTCCACTTCAGCATTGGTGCAGTCTGTAGCTTGATTGATGATGAAGCACCGCATGCATCATAGCTTTAATACTTGGTGAGAGGTGTTTTAATTTCGGGCCGAATGCTTCTTGATGAATCGACTGCATACATGTACACAATACATCTTTGATTCAATGAACATAGTTTGCACGTCTCACCGATTCACCCAAATGCTTCCCCCCTCCATGCCGTCACGTGACCCAGCCGTCGCCCAGGTCTTCGCCCTGGACGCTGCTGCCCCAGGTGGCCATCATCGTCCTCGGCTCGCACTGCGCGAGTCACGCGCGAGCCGCGGTAGGTGCCGACAGCGCCGTGGCCAACGGTGCGCGAAGCACCTGTGAAGAAGCCGAAGCTCGCGTTTTAGCATCCGAAATCATGAACGAAAGCAATGACGGGAATTTGGGGCACGGATGGGGGGCCCGGGGAACTTCATGGAGTTTATGATAGACGCTCCCTGGAATAACCATGGAAGTGGAACAGTTTGTAGGGGGAACTGGTAAGGGGCCGTTATATCTATCTATCTATCTATCTGTCTCTGTCTGTCTCTGTCTCTGTCTCTGTCTCTGTCTCTGTCTCTGTCTCTGTCTCTGTCTGTCTGTCTGTCTCTGTCTCTGTCTCTGTCTGTCTCTGTCTGTCTGTCTTCACATTTGGTTATCCTATTTTCTGTTGGAGTCTGCTTGTGGGCAACTTTGAATGACCAAAAGTATGTCGGTATGTCATGTAAGTGATATTATATATGTGATCCTACGTCATGTTGGTGTCGAGAACCCCTGCAAAGAAAAGAACTCTGAAACACCGGATCTCATGTCGTTCCTCACCAAAGAAACCTGAGCGAGGCATTTCTCTGGGCAGCCGTGCAAAATGAAGCCGTATCAACTGAAAACAACTGCTCCGCAAAGGAGGATTGAAACAGTTGGCTTATATATTCTGTAAAACATTCAGGCATCAAACAAATTAGCATGTATCGCATCACATATCATATCGATCTTCACATATCTTTACCAACCCACGAACAAAGCCAATGCGCACACGAAAGCATGCCAAGAAAAGGCACAACACTGCACAGCACAGTACCAACCGTACCAACCGCCGTCAGCAGGCCCAGGCCCGGCCCTGAAGGACGAGTGTCGGGTCGTTGTCATGCAAGGACTTGCCTTGGCAGGCTGGCACACTGAGTGGTGTTTATTGAAATTACGCATTATGAAGCTGATGAAACGACGTGTCCCGTCACATGCCGTGTAAGGCATGTGCAATGCATGGACTCTTGATGTCTTGGGGCATCCGACGAATTGCATCTCCAAGGTTTATTGATCCTCTTCTTGTTAGCTTGGTGTGGTATCTTTGAAGAGCTTGTGGGACCAACTTGCAAAACAATGGATCAGGAGCATGGTGCATCTGCTGCAATAGCAGCCTTAGTCTTCTTTGGTCTGACAGACCCCTTACCGGTATGGAAGAGTTGCTCTTGTTCCTAGTAGCGATGCCCTTTGCTCCTCGATGCCAGGAGCCCCTAGTAGCGTCCTTGCTCCTAGTAGCTTCTTGTTACTAGGTATGGAAGAGTTGCTCATCCGATATTGCAGGCCGGCAGATTTCTCCGTGACATCGCTGCCGTCGACATAAAAGCTTCCATCATCCTGCGCTTTCTCCGTGCGCGGATGAATTCCAACTATCCTGCAATCCAAAAGCGTGGGGGTCTCTCAACATCCAGCGATCCCAACCCAGCCAATGCTTGAAGATACTCCGGAGAAAAATAACAAGCGACTAGATTCCACATACGGGTGCTCACTAACATGGCACACTGGAAACAGCGCATTCCTAGGACATATACCATACTGGGATTTGAAGCATCAGCAGCCAGCAAGCCCTAACATAGAACAGGGGCAAAGAAAAACCGGACAGTGTGGAGCAGCGTGGAAGCGAGAAGATATGGGCCCACCCAAAAGCTAACATGGACCAACCCTGGTCCAGGTCTAGTTACTCTCAAGATGCATCCATGTTAGGCTAAGTCGGCTAGAAAAAATGGTGTTTGTCTTTCATGATTTCCCCATACTCTCGGGCCATGTACCAACACTAACATGGACCGCTTTCCAACCTCATCCATATAGGCCAAACAGTCACACTAACATGCTCCAAGATATTTTTTTTGAAATGTTATTCTTCCCGGGTGTAATTGGCAAAACATCGGGGTATCTCTTATGCATCACACGAATTCACATATGATATAATATCATTAAAATATACAATATACATAAATATATACTAGTTTAATTGTACATGTATGTTAAACTACTGTATTGTACTTATTGTATAATATTAATTACTGTATTAAATATATATATATATATATCTATTATGATTGTATAGCCCCAGTAGAGACACCTCCCTCGTACTGTAACTTATACTTCCACTCTTGACATCCCACAGCCGCCCACTCGCTCCATGCCCGCTCCTGGCGCCAAAGAACCGTGACCTCGGCCAAACGAGTCCCGTCGTCCAAACGAGTTGTTGTTTTCTGTCGGCACCTGCTGCGAGATCTGGTGGTTGATCTGGTGATTGATCTCATGGAACGGTCATTCTTAGGGAAAGCAATTTTTGTTCATTTCGCGAATCTTTTGCGAGCTCCATGTGTAACTTTCCCGCAAAATTATGTTCTAGAAGTCTTATAGGCATTGGTTTGGTCCCAGCAACATACCTGCATGAGTAACAAAACCCATTCTGTGTCAGGCTATGTCAGGCTCATCATTCCTGGCATGGGCTACGGCAAGTTTTGGCCACGCTCGCTATGTTTTTTTCGCATGTGGGCAGGGGTCTTGGGGGGGGCTTTCACATTCGCCGAAGCCTTTGCGAAACCTTCGAGAAACATTGTCCCGAGTTCGACGGCTTTCCCGACGCCAAGACATTGGGACCTTTCATGAACAATTCTTTACTTGTGGGACATCAAGCACCATCTTTCGCCAACAGCCCAAAGAGCTCTCGATGAACAAAAGCCTGAAGCCTTGCATAATTACACTACCACCCACAACACACACTGTCTGTAGGGATTTGCCCTAAAGAATATAATATATTTCAATATCACAACAATCCAAAATTTGCTCATAAATGGCATGGGGTCTTTTTAATAATCCTTCACGATTTCCACTTGGTCTGGTTTCGACGGACTGGGCAGCAATGCGGCCATGGCGCCTCGCCCAGTTGCATGGGCAAAAAGCGGATGGGATTTGGCCGTGCCATGTTCTGCAGCCGATCTTCTCCGTTCTCAGCATCACCTGCCAATTCACATGCATGCCTCTCGATGGCGTGGTTTTGAGAGACCAGAGCCTTGTCTGGGGGGTACTTGTCCCGGTGAAAGGGAAAACAGTTGTCGCTGAGGTCACCCATGCACCTGATTGCATGCACACTCTCAGTTGAACAAAATCGGTAAGCTACGCATAGCGAGGCAACGTGCTCCACCCCGCCAAGAAACGGCAACATGAAGCAACGCTAATTACAGCATCGTATGATAAAGGTATCGATCAGTGTGCGTGGTGCATTCAGTGCCCACCTGTGGACCAAAGGAAACTACGGCGGTACCCACCATAATACGTTCGGCATCTTCTTGTTTTAGGTGAGTAGTACGATTTTTGGGGCCCAATTGATTGGTGATCTTATCTATCCATAAATTGCTCCCAGTGTATCTTGCAGGGCTTCCGTCTGGGTGAACCAATTCCTCCGGCCTCGATCCCAAACATTCGTGTACCAACGTGCTGCATCAGGCTGCGGCTGCGCTGGCTCGGAACTTGAGCAATTGCAGCCCATGGCTACCAAATCAGAGAAGACCTGCGAAGGTTTGAAGGTTTCTCTGGACAGTGTCTGCTGCGACTTGATTTGTTTGCACCAAATGCTCTGGGTGGCTTTAAATGGCTTTAAGAGCTATGGCTATAGTATCATTCCACGTCATTACATTGTCAGCGTTGTCAGCCTCAATTTCAGGTGGTTCAGTGCTACTTTAATGTCCTGCGGCATGCATCTCTGACAGGTCTGCCACCGTTGAACATCTTCCTTGTTCCAGCTGCCACCAGCCAATAGCTGCAAGAGCCTGGTCATCCAGATCATCAGGTTTAAAATGGTTTAAGTTTAAGCCTAGGCAATTCATGACAATTATCTCCTCATGCTGCAACGCAAAGCTCCACGGTGTAGTTTCCTTCTTTGAACAGTCGGGAAGTCTCCGTGGTCAGTGTGTGCTCATTTTTGATCGCTTGAGCAGTCCGGGGTCTTTCTTTGAAGGCCTCGTTTCTATAGGTCTTCCTTCTTTCCCAAACTCAGGCACCGCTGAGGGCCCTTGCCAACGCCAAAGCCACTGATAGGAACCACATTTTGGGCACTACCAGTGGCTGTGACTATGCGACGTATTACTTTACAATACTTTACAGTATCATATATCACAGGTTCATCTGGACCTGTTGTCCAGGAATTGCCTCCAATTGCGGCATAATTACTGGGAATGGATGAATGTCCCATTATTTGCACTCGACACTGAAGAGTGGAGCGGCCCAAAAGTTCAAACTATTGGAAGGAACTGTCGACATACCTTCCACAACTTCTGCACTCCGCGCTCACTAGTTGCTGGGTTCGCATCTTCCAACTTGCCATGGCAACATGTGGTCGCAGTATTGTCCAATCCAATTTGGGGCGTCCTCTTCAGTGTTGTAGCATTGGTATGGTGCCTTCTCCTCACTATACGGGCTGAGCCATTCGAGCAAACGCTCCCCCACATCTGGGCTGCTACAATCATTGCTGGGCCCAGCAGGAGTAGTGCTCCACATGACGTCCAAAGGCCAAACCGTGTAGGTATGCTGCCTGGCATCCACGAGGTATGCGGAGAACTGCTTGTAGGCCGAGTATACCACTAAGTCCCCGCTGAGTTGCTCGTAGAAAGTTGCATTGGTAAAGAGCGGTATGCTACCAATGCCTTTCCATAGCACAGTCCATAGGTCATCAAAAACGACCACAGCATCACCGAATGCTGTTTGAACCTCGTCGAATTTGCTGTCGATCATCATGTAGCGGACTGAGGGGAACAGCTGCATGGTGGTCTCTGGGAAGTCTGTCATGACGAGGCGGTTTGGTGTACAATCTGGCTCCAGTTCCTCAGGAACCACACCAGACTGGCAAACGCCCCAAAAGTCGATCACCTGACGTTGAAATAGATCCGTGTCTCCTGGGATGGCCCCCACAAAAGAATCGCCGATCAGGATGGTGTTCTCAGGCTCATAGTGGCTCTCCAGCCGACGTAGAAGGTTGGTGGCCCAAATCTGAACTCCCAAACTGCCGGCGGACTCACCTGCCACCACGAACTTGGAAAGAGTCCTGCAGGAGACGCCGCATGGGTCAGTGTGGGTTCGATGGGAAAGACATGCTGTGCAGGACATGAATTTTCGCCTCGACCTGTGCCCAGAAGAACAGCGGAACAAAGTTTAAGTGACCAACAATCTGAGGAACACAGATTTTGCAAAGATACCAACGCCAAGTCGCCATGGAACATCGAGGGCAGGGGCAGGAAGAAATCATAACAGAGAGGCTTTCTTTTGCAATGGAATGATATGGCCAGTGAATGATAGTGAATGAACTGAATGACATTATATATTCCAAAAAATGACAGTGGATGAAAATGATATGATGTATTTAAAAAAACTATACATTTTGCATAACCACTTACAGCCTTATCATTGTTTTTTTTTAACCGCTTTATCGTTTTTCAATGTTTGGAAATCAATATACAGTCTCTTACCATTTCCCAACCAACCGCTGCTGTTAAAAGAAATGCACCTGAAATCAATAACTGGATTTGAAAGCTATTTGCTTCTACGAAACCACAAAAAAGGAAAATGCAAGCGCACAACGCTTTTCTTGAGCCAACATCTAATGGTCGGGGTGACCAGTCGCACACCTTCAAGGTGAATGCTTTTGTGATTTCATTCCATGAAAAAACGGGAGGTGTGGCGTGCGCTTTCCACCTTTCACACTCCCCCTGCTGGTTCTCACCAGCATCGAAAAGAGGCGGTTCACGGAGGGCTTTTTTCCTACCGACCCCCGCACAGCTGGAAGCTGCCGTCAGAGGCAGAGTCATCATCGTCCTCAGCTGCCTCATGGATGCTTCCCGCCTGCGTTTCAATGCCCAACCAAATGGGCAAATCGTCAGCCTCAGGGGGGCAGCAAGCCCTCATGCCTCAGAGCTGCAGTCCAGGCCTCCTGGTTTCGATCCACCTCTTCTTGAACCTCCAGCCCTTCTTGTCGTTCATGTGCGGCAAGGCGACTGACATCTCTGTCTCCATCAGAAGAAGCTATACCCCTGCCATTCATAGATTCCATCCATATCACCATTTCGAGCGGCGATCCAATCGTCCACCACTTCAACCCTCGTCCATGGCCTCCGAGAGCCCTGTCGATGAAAGGCAATCGTCACTCTGGTAGGTGACATACGGCCAATAGAAAAAGGTGTCTCCCAGGCATTCCCACCGGTCAGCCCCTGTGGGAGGGGTTTGGAACCTTTGCAACTGCCATGGCGAGTCAGTAGGCAGTCCTCGGTGCTGATCTGGCGCCTTCAGAGCGCACAGTCTCCCTCCATCCGCGAGCCATGGCACATGGGTCAAATCCGCCCCTGCGGGGCCAAGGTGGCAACCGTCGACGACGATCGAACGTCCGGCGAGGCCCAGTCTCGGTTCATTTTCCCTGAGACTCTGAGTGGGCTCGTGTGGGCTGGGTTCGTTTTCCCTCAGCCATCTTTTTGGCTCTTGTGGGCTGGGCTCGTTTTCCCTCAGCCATCTTTTCGGCTCTTGTGGGCTGGGTTCGTTTTCCCTCAGGCATCTTTTCACAGTTTTGATCCGTTCGATTTCACCGGTGTTGTGGACTGGCTTGATGCCGTCTGATCCAAGTTCCTAGAAAAGAAGCTAAGCGCAGCCAAAACTACAATGGATGCAGTGCGAACATGCGGCTCTGTACAAAAAGCAGAAACTACACCTAATGCTGCTGCAGCTGCACTGACAAGGGTCTTGACTACCACCCGGTTCACATGCGGCTCAGGTGTCATCACCACTGCATCGCGCATGCCCACCACTTCCTTGAAGTTCCTCCAAGACGGGACTTGGGTGATGGACTTGGTCAACAGGTCGGCGCACAAGTCCTTGCCTGGGACATGTTCAATGTCCCATAGCTTTCGGCTGATGCGTTCACGAAGAACATGACTTCGAAGCCTCAGATGCCTGGTGCGCCATGGTCCACTCGGAGCCTGAAGCAACTGGATTCCTGAGAGGTTGTCTATTAGGTTCCATGTGGTCACTTTGAAGTGTGGGATATAGCCCTCCATACCTTGATGCTCCCAAAACTCCGCTACCACATGGCTTGACTGGCGCAAAGACCTGCGCCTAACATAAACTTGAAACAAAAGGAACTGGCTCAGAGACGCGCAGCACGACGGCGCCCAAACTCAAGCCCAGAAGCTTTGACAGCAGGGTACCAGTGCTTGATCGCTGGGAATAGGGTTTGAGACCACAGGGTTGAGCTGGGAACAAAGAGCGCGCGCAAAAAGAAGGAGCAACCTCAACATGAGAAAAGAACCTAGGCAGGGTGGAAAAAGAACCCTGCACAATGGATGCTGGCCAGTAGAAGAACATGGTTTCCTTTCAAGAAAGAAAAATACTTTACTTCGAGCGATCCCCACAATGACATTTCAATCATTTGTCTTCACGCCATGGTGAGGAGCATGTTGCCATGGTCGTGAGCTTTGCGGTTTTCGATTTTGCTTGTGGGTCTTCGGGTTGTCTGCTGTGGTTGCGTGTTGTGGTTGTGAGCTGTGGTTGGTCAGAGAAAACTGACAACCCTCACCTGACAGGTTGGGAAAAAACATGTCCCAGGAATGGGGCGTTCTTGTGGTTTGACGCTGGACTCAACCGTGTTAATCAGGAAACGCCAGAGATCGAGGTATCATCCTCAAAAAAGTGTGCAGGACTCTTTCTGCCAACAGTAGTATCACCCACATTCCTTTTTGAAGTGCCACGTTGTGTTCAAACAGCCCTTCCCGGGTTCCCGTGTCTTCGTGTTGTATTGGAATAGAACCCTTGGGTAAGCACTGGTTTGCCCACAGTGTTGGGATTAAAGGAGCTGGCCCAAAAACATACTCAAAACCAAACGTGAAACCCAAATATTGATGTTCCGTTCAACTGGGTGTTGAGCTTTCATTTCTGACTATGACTATGTCTACTCTACCTGCGTCTTCATCGCCGAGCATACGTGTTGCATCGCGCCCTTTTCACGCGTGGCAAGAAAAGTTTCCACGTCGCTTTGGTCTGGTTTCGTTTAGGTTTTTCCCAGCCACGGTTTGGCACCCCTTCGGAGGAGATGTAGGAATGTCACAAGTGGGAGATCAGTGAGGCTGGGTTCAACCAGGCGTTGGACAGAAGAAAAATCGAGGCGGCTTAGAACCTTGTGCAAAAAGAACAAGTGCTTAAAGCAAACAAGAGCATCCGTCGGCACGCTTTCACAAGGAACTGGCATGTTTGCTATTTAATAAAACTGAACCAGACAAGAACGCGCAAACAGGAATTTCATTTTCCACCGGACTGTGCCGCTGCCACGGTTGGAGTCTATCACGGGTGTCACACGGCAGGCAACGATCCACTTGTCCTGCCAAAGCCAAAGAGAACGCAAAGATAGAAAAAATGAACAAGACCAACAAATGATTTTGGTAAGTTTGATTTGCAGGCCACATCTCATGAACCTTATACGCCACCAACCCTCTGGAATCATTTTCGGTCTTCTGGGCTGAGCGTGACGCTGTGAGATGACAAACTTCACTTGAGTTTGGGCTCAATGGACAAAAGCACTACAGCCAGCATTGCCCCAACTTGTGCTGCGCACATACTGTTGCCCACATGGGCCATGGCGACTGAATCGTCCAACTTCGAGAAGCAAAGACGGATGGTTCCAAAAACCACGCTCAAATCTGCACTGAATCCACCTCCAAGACCCTGGTGAGGGACACCCATTGCCCCCAAGAGTTCGCTTGGGAGGAAATACCTTTGGGCGCCAAGATTGAACAACTTGCCGTTTCTGATGATGGTAGGCAGGATTCTCCTCACTGAGCAATCTGGCCACATGTAAAGTGTAAAAGTTAATCACGACTACCGTGCATACAAACAAATAAGAAACATGCACTGACCTGCAAACCAAAAGTATTTTTTGTATATGACAACTGTCATGGGCTTTGTCCATCCCACATTCTGGGCCAGGTCAACAGTGTAGTCTCGGTCCACATACTGGGGCTGCCCATCCACTCCGCCAAGAACTGCGAAGCTCTCTCCCTGTAACCGCTACCCATGACAGCAAGTGTTTGCCACGGCTTCCCGCTCATTCTTTGAGGTGGCAAATGCCGAGCAATAGCCATTCTGCTTGTGAGCTTGGCCACCTCTTCTTGCGGCGCGCAAAGAAACACACTGCCCGGACAAACGGGCGTGCGGTATGCAATCTCTGCAAAGCTGTAGATCGGTCCAGCCCGCCCTTGGCGTGCAAACGGATTCACCACCAAATCACTCAGACATACAATGGTGTATTTCCGAGGCCTGTTCATTGGGATTCCCAGGTCTGCAGGGCTGAAACAAAAGGACTCCATCCACTTGATATCATGTTTGAAGATCGATTGAAAGAAGGTCTCGGCTGGCCACCCGAGCACGTTCTCGTTGATGATGATGTCAGGTACATATCCATTGTGCTTCATGCTCCAGCCCCAAATCATAGCCGGAAGATTTTCTTCATCAAGAAAGCCACGCATAGCGCCACGGTTTGACCATGGGCAGCACGTGTTGCCGGCAATTTCGATCCATACTGCAACTTCTCCTTCGTGCGATTGCAGAAGGTCTTGCTCACACGGCGCCCAACTGCAAGCAGCGCTGCAATCTCCTTCTTTGTGGGTAGTGCACTTGGTTTGATTCTTGAAATGTTCTGGAGAGTCCCGCAAAAGAGCTGTAGCTTTGTCAAAGAACTCTCGTTCAAACGCTTGAGCAATTTCTTTGCGATTGGTCTTTCCTTGCTTGGACTTGGACTTCATCTCATGCTCTTTTGCTTCTGCCTTCTCTCTGATTGATGCTTGCAGCCTGACTAAATCATTCCACAAGTCTTTGTGGACTCTATCTTTCAGGTCGCCGTAGACATGATGGCCATGCAGAAAAGCCTGGCAAGTACTCTCATATTCAGTCTGGCTATGCACCAAGATCTCAACTTGGAAGGATCGTTTGAGCAAGGCTTGCTTCACGCAAGCAGCAGCCACTTCTGCCATCCCACTGCCAGAGTAGCTGGTTGTGAGTTGGATGCGCAATTTCTTTGAGGTCTCGATGTTCTTTTCCTCAAGCTTTTCCAAAATCTTTGTCGCAAAGTAATCAGCCCAGCCAAACATCTCACCATAGCTGGCAGGCCCTGGCTCAGCTGCCATGCAAGCAGCCCCGTTGCCTTTCGCCTTCCTCCGGTCCAATATCAAAGTTTCTTCGGAGTCACTGTCAGCGCAAGGAGCATCAGCATCATCGGGACCATGGATTTCCACCATCGTACCACCTAAACCCAATAGGTGGCTTGAACCAATCCAAGTCTAACTGCGTCAAAACTGGTTTCTCAAACGTTCACTCGTTTGACAGTCCAAACAGCCAAAGACAAGCAGAGCCGTATCGCAGTTGTCATAAACACGCACTTCTAAATACATTTGTCGCAAGACAGTCAAGTGAGCGAAACATGGGTTGCCATTGTGAAAAGGCAACGCTCCAAGGCAGAGCTTCCCGGCAGGCCCAACTTCACAGAAATGAAAAGGAAACAATGCGTCGTTTTAATGATATGGGGACCGTGCCGATGAAATGGAAAACCATCTACCCACACTTGAAGCCACCCAAAGCCTTGCGCGAACGTCTGGTGGGTGAGCCACCGCGCCGTACTGAGCCACTGCTTTGCAGTGGCAAACCCCATCTGCATCAAACTTCCGGTTGCTGACGCTCCTGAGGTTCAACCGCATCAGCCTTTTTCTCTTCTTCCTTTTTCTCTTCTTTGGATTCATCAGCCTTTTCCTCTGGCTTTTCGTTGTCACCCTTCTCTGGTTGAATCACTGGCCCAGCTGGCGCCTCCACCGCCAAGGCCTTCTGCATCGAGAGAAGCAACGCTTTCACAATCGGATCCTCTTGAGACCAACTTCGAACCAGCCATTCCAGCGTAGCCTTCTCAGCCAAAGATGGTGCTAAAATTCCTACGCGAATGCCCAGCCAGCAGGTTGAACCCACAATCCTTTCAGCGTAAATCCACCCGCTTGGAATGTACAGCCCACATCCCTGCAGGGATTCATCGACATGTTGAAACTTAAAAAATGAACAATCAAACACCTGGCCTGTTACAGGAAACTTGAACCGTGTACTGACTGAACAGCTTGGCGTTCCTATCCCCCTTCGTACCGACAGCTAAGGTAGATCCCCAGGTTTTTTTCGGATTAAAATCCTACTGAACCAAGGTGACTTTGTATTTTTTCATTGGTTCCCTGGCCCTTTTTCCCAACGGGGGCTTTTGTAAAATCCTTTGGACCGACGTGTGTTCAGGGGGTTGGGAACCAAGGAAAAAACAAGGAGTCCAGGCTGATCAAACGTTTAGTAAAATCCTGGGTATCTACCTTAGCTGGTCCCTCCAGTGCCCTCCCAAAGGCACTCAAGCAGCGAGTGTGCTTTTTCGACTGTACCACTGCTTACATTTAAAAAACAAATGGTTACATGGCCCCATACGCAGGCCATCATTTGATTAAATTGGTTGCAATCTTATGCTGTATATACAGCATGTGTATCTATCAGCCGAGCAGATACTGTAAGATCTGTAAGCAAATGCTGCAACGAAATTGGCGACAAGCACAGCCACAGCAAAAAGCGTCCTCTCCAGTATCTCTAGAATATTTAAAATCCTAGCTCAACCCCAGCATCTCTACCTTGTGAAATCCTACAATTTTAGTGAAATCCTGTAGTCTTACGTGTTTTTGGAATCCTGGCGCCTTACCCTAAGCAAAAGGATTTCAAAAGAGCCCCATTTCTTGTGTATTTTCCTGGGGTCCTACCTGACTTCCTTATCAGCGAATTTTTTCGAAAGTTTTTTTCTGAAATTATCACGTCTACCCCTAGGATTTCAGTATGGCGCAACCAAGGGGGATATTCCTCAACCAAAAGCCCTACAAAAAAAAACATAGTCTTTCAAATGTGACAGTGTTGTTTTGAATTGGCAGTTTACACAAGAGTGTTTTTTCCCCAAATAGTGCTCCGCACTAAGGGGTTCTTACGGTAAGAGTTAAGGGCCGGGTTTAGATCAGGGTCCGCGCGTGTGGTTGCGGCATTTTGCGTGGGCCGGCTCGCACAAAAGTTACTTTTTGAATTCCTCATGTCCATTTCGACTGCGCAGGCTCGCATAAAGTGGGTGTCGCGGTTTTCGCGCTTCCGGGACAAAGCTCTCGTGCAGGTGCCGTGCTCGTTTTCGGACATGAAGTGCATTTTGCGTGGCAGGCGCAAGGAATTCGACACATTGGAGCCTCGAAAAGGTCATTTTACGTGGCAGGTGCAAGGAATCGGAGACTTTGCAAATTTCATGGCAGGCGCGGTGTTTTGTGGACGTAGCAAAAACGTTGGCAGGCGTGCGTCATTCGCAGGACTGCGTTTCACATGGCAGGCGCAGGGAATCCGCACCATGGATGCGATATTTTGAGGTGAAACGGCTGAATTCCTAAGAGGGGTCGCATTTTTGGATTTGAATTTCGTATGACCTGCAGGCATGATTTCGTGGCAGGCACAGCATTTCTGAAACGCGTTTCAAAATGTGCGAAAGCCTCGTGCAGTTTGCTCATTTTGGATCTCCGATGTGCAGAGTTCGTGGCAGGCGCAGCACTTTGTGAATCTCGATGTGCAGATCTCGATGTGCAGATTTCGTGGCAGGCGCAGCACTTTGTGAATCTCGATGTGCAGATTTCGTGGCAGGCGCAGCACTTTGTGAAGCTCGATGCAGATTGCGTGGCAGGCGCAGCACTTTGTGAATCTAGATGTGCAGATTGCGTGGCCGGCGCAGCACTTTGTGAATCTCGATGCGCAGATTTCGTGGCAGGCGCAGCACTGTGTGAATCTAGATGCGCAGATTTTGTGGCAGGCGCAGCACTTGCTGAGTCTGGAAGTGCAGATTTCGTGGCACGTGCAGCACTTTGTGAATCTCGATGCGCAGATTTCGTAGCAGGCACAGCACTTTGTGAATCTCATTGTGCAGATTTCGTGGCAGGCGCAGTACTTTGTGAACCTCGATGCGCAGATTTCGTGGCAGGCGCGGTACATTGTGAACTTCGAAATGCTCCTATGTACTCGCCTATGTGCTCTCAGATTTGTGCTTGTATGTGCTCTCACATTTGTGCTCTGTGTGCTCCTTCTTTCCTTCCACGTGATGCCATGTTCCATCTGTTCCTCTTTACACTATTTGGGGTCCCTTGCCGGTGTAATTACAACAGGTACAATGGTTTTCCAAACATTCCATGTTTTCAATTAATGTACTGCCAGACAGGTGTATAAGTCACAGAGCTTTCCTTCGAAACATTCCATGTGTTTTTGTGTATAGCAGACAGGTGTAAGACAAGAGCGTATGGTAGCAGATGTTTTTCACTTCTTGCATGAAGGAAGTGCATTCATTTGTTCAGGACACATCAAGCTGTGATAAATACACTGCAGGCAGTGCAGCCTTCATAAGCTTCACTGGAAATGTAAGCGAGCTGTTCTACAGTTTTCACCAAATAGGCAGAAGGACAGCAATTTACACAAACACCATTTGCCATATGATTGAAGCTGAACAACTTGTCAGAAGATATGTGGACAATTCTTCGCTCTGCAGAAGTCAACAAGACATTGGGTTGAGAGCTTGAGAGAATGCATTTGTTAGAAAATTTGAGAGATAGAAGTTGGCACAGCGATCGCACAAATATCATGGCAGTGTTGAATTTGAAGGTTTTGCATCCTTTATCGTATCTCCCATGTCGCATGTCGCAAGCTGGCCACCTGGACACGAAGGACTCGGAAGTTCTTGACTTGAGATTGCTTTCAATTTGCAAGGTCTGCATCAGTTGGTGCTTACGACGCTAGGAAGAATTGGATAATCCCTGCCAAATCATTGTTTCTCCAGCGTTGTTGGGTGTTTGGACTCATGTAGTCAGTTGGCCACACCAGTCTTCCTGCACGTTAACCCAAAGTATGGTATCGCAACAAAGCAGAAGCCATCCAAACTCGTGTGGAGGCAGAGCTTGAGCTATTGAATTTTACCGCAAAAAGGCCACCGAGACGTGTGTCAAAATGATGCACCATGCAGAAGAGTCTTACAACGCTGCAGTGGCAGCGTCTGCATACAGCTGAGGAAAAAAAGGTTGTCAATTTGTTTGGGTGCAGAAGTGTCTCAGTTTAAGTTTGCTTCCATTGAGATTGCACGAGCAAAGCGGTTGTTTGGGATTGACTCTGAAATTCTATCTTCCAGGACCTTGTCGTGCTTTTCGTGGAGAGCCTTTGGAGAAAGCACGACCTTGGCTTTCTTTGCCACCGGCCGTGGCAAGCGCTTCACCTGGGCCACTGGGCCATCAACTGTGACAGGACAAGCAAAATGGTATGAACCATGGCCTGGTTGAAGTGGTCTTTGACTTTGCACTGAGTGCCCTATGGCTTGGAGTTCTCCCGAATTCAATTTGGATGCGCTAGACCAAACATTCCAACATTCAATGACCTAGGGGCCTTCGGTCTGGATTCATTTGGCTTGCGCGTTCGGTCTGTGCATGAAGAAGTGGAGGCCATGGCGGATGGAACCACACAGAAACAAACGAGGAACAATCAAACTTATTGTTTGTCTTCGTTGATTGACTTGGACCTTTTTGCCTTACAGCATTTTGAGTTAGTGATGGCATTCAACAAAAGTGTTATCAGGTCTGTACTTTAAGGTTTACTATACAAGTCCATAAAAGCAGCCTGCACAAGGTTTGATATCGTGGCTCAAATGTTGCGGACTGGCCTATGGGGAAGCGAAAGGCTCTTGCAGGCCAAGCAGTTTCTGTAGGGTTTGTTCAGCACTCTTGCAGTTCATTGAGATGCAGTCCCAATGGATTGTTTGCCCAATTCTTCCACATGTGTTTTTCTCAAGTGCTCACAAAGCTGCCTTCTTGGTTCGATCCCACTGCCATGGGGCGGCCCAGTGGGTCACTAGAGAAGAAAGAAGCTGTCAGCAGAAGAGATTGCTGGCGTTATTGAGCAAATCCCTGCTCACAAGATGCAGATGGATGTGCCTGCTGCTCCTGGCGCCTGAATGTTTGACAATTTCTTGCGCGGCGGAGTTTTGGCGACCAACCCTATGTGATGTGGGCGGGCGGTTGAGTTGGTTGGATCATGATGCAGAATGATTTGAGCGCTTTTCTGGTCGAGCTTGCGAGTTTTTTGAGGTGGAGCAGGTCATTTGCAAGTTGAGACCAAGGCAGAAGTAGTTTTCCAACGGCCGAGCAAGACTTGATTTCATGTCCTCTCCATGCTGGACGAGGTCTGCTACGGCCGGATTTTTTTGGCAGGGTGTTCGCCGCGTATTGGCGCAGGTTGGCAGCAGAAGCTTTTGGATTTAGATATTCCCGTTTCAGGTCAGTTTTTGCTGGAGGTTTGGTTTCCAACTTAGACACGCCTAGAATTGGCAGCAGAGGTCGCTGGCTTGGCTGATGGATGTGCCTGCTGCTCCTGGCGCCTTGAGCGTCGCCGACAATTTCCATGCGCGGCGGAGATTTTTGGCAACCGACCCTGGTTCCGTTTGTTTTTTGATTTTATGTGATGTGGGCGGGCGGTTGAGTTGGTTGGAATCACGCCCCAGAATGATTTGAGCACTTTTCTAGTCGAGCTTGCAAGTTTTTTTGAGGTGGAGCGGGTGTTTTGGAAGTTGAACCCAAGGCAGAAGTAGTTTTCCAATGGTCGAGCAAGACCTGATTTCATGTCCTCTCCACGCTGGACGAGGTCTGTTACACCGATGACGAGGCCGGACGAGGCCTTGTTGCCACCTCCTCTCCACGCTGGACGAGGCCGACTGCACGCGTGATGAGGCCGAGCGAGGCCTCCAAAGACAGGCCATTTTCCATCCTCTCCACGCTGAACGAGGCCGACGAGGCCGAACGGGGACCCGGGACCTTATAATACTTTTAAAGGGGTCCCAATTGAAAGTGGATTGGTTGTTGCGTTTTTTGAATCCACAGGGCTTGAAGGTGGCCTGGTTAGAATTTTAGCCCGCAGCTGTTTCCACACTGGTGGAGTGTTCCTGTGTGGAGTTGCACTGTCCCTTAGGATCTCAGCCGTGATCAGCCCACTTATATGCCAATGGACCCAGAACGCTACGGAGATTATGGAAAGCTTGGCGTGGGACGTCAAGGCCATGCTGCAGACTCTTGAATGCATGGAGTGGAGAAGTGTGCATGTGTGTGTATGTCAAATCAAGTGTGGCCAGTTGCTTTCATGAACTCCAAACCTAAGGGCTGTGCGGAAGATCCGGAGACAGTGGAAATATACAGCGAAGAAATCCGGCGCTGATTGGCCTGAAGGGGCATCCAAATGGCCAGCCATCTTTGACCATGGTCTCGTCCTTGCAGGACATCGACATCGATCCAGATGAAGCAGACAAGTTGGAGGCCACTCTGCACTTCTTTGCTTGGTTTTTCTCAATGTGTCCACAGCAAGGTGTGCCAGTAATTGATGGTTGGATGTGTAGGCTGTGGCTGCTGCTTGGAACCTACCTCCCGGAAAGGAACCTGATGAAGAACATGAGTTGGCAGAGAAAATGGCTCTGAAACGTATCGTGCCTGGGTAATGTTCTGCTTCCACACATGACTGCGTTCTGGCACTGCAACTGCTTGCCTGCCTGAAGGCAAGGAAGCTGTGCAATCTCTGCAAGGGATGTGCGTGGTATTGGATGAGGATGAGGACGAGGCATGTGGTCTGTGGCATGAATTTGTTCAGGATTTGCCACTGTGAAGTTGCCAGGGCCTTGCTTCATCTCCAGGGGTTCCACATTGTGATGTGGATGTGAAGGACCTTGTTTTTTGTTGGGTGACGGTGACTGACAACTTATTGCCATGTTGCATTTCAGGAGAACATTTCATCTGGAGTTGAAGCTGCGAAGCGGGTGAAGGACAGGTTTTGTTTTTGTAGTGGTGTCATGTGGGCTCTATTGGGGCCAGGCAGAACCTTCACTTTCATCCATTGGACCGCAATGTTTCTTTTGTCCATATGCTAATCCACTCTCTCCCCTCAGGACAGGCGCGAGATAGCTCCACGGAACCAGGCTAGGACTGAGCTGCGCAGGATAAATGAAGAGTGGTCTCAAGCGAAGCCTTCACGCAGGAAACCGATGAGGAGCTGGAATTCACCCCAACCGCATCCCTGGGCTCAATCTGGGCCTAGTCTCCATATTCGGATTTGCCGGACGAGTTTGTTCAGGCTCAATCAACTTTTCTGGGCAAGTGACACAAATCATCTTGCCACTTTGACCATCACTGTAAACTTCCAAAAGTTTCTCAAACCATCTTTGTAGAAGGTGGCCTGAAATAGCCTTTTTGGTGGCGCAAAGCATGTAGTCCAGGCCACCTCCTAAAAAGGTGGTGTGGAATTCTGCAAGTCAAACATCCATCAGTCAAGTGTGGCCTTGCATCGTTTCTTTTTCTCTGGCTGTGATCTCTGCCAGGAGCACGCTCCGCCGGACAAGGTGCTCGAGAAGAAGGCCTGCTGTCAGTCTGTGAATCAACTTGTAGATTTTGTTCAGCTGGTAAAGATGTTCAAGTGGGCGGTTCCGTTTGTTTGGCAGGAGACCACTCCAGAAGCCACTACAGAGGACAAGGTTGGTCCAGAGGCGGCTGCGGTGGAAACTCAGGCAGCCCGGTGAACGATGCTGTTTGCTGTTCTTTTGTTCACAATGCAAATCAGAACATTGGTGGGCGACGCTCATGGTATCAAGATGTATGGATTCATCCTGGCATCCTGGGAGGCTGACGCCACTGTTGCAAAAGTTCTGGCGGTCAAGGCAGACATGCTTTTTCACTCATGGTGCACAGAAATGCTGATTCCATTTGTTGCACGTCACTCTGGGAGGTGGACATGCCTGCACCACGACCTGATGATCTTCGCCAACCCAAGGCGGGAACGCTTTTCTTTTGCTGGGTTTGCCAGATTGATTCTCATTGCCTTGCTGTGTTGCAGGGACTTTGCATTTTGAGTTTCGCTTGTTTCTGTAGTGTTTAGAAAGGTTTCCTCACTTGGGCAGGAGACCACTCCGGACGGAAAGGCCAACACAGTCCAGATCATGGTCCTGTTGCCTTGTTTGCGCGAGCGCAAGCAAAATATATCATGATCAGCTGGAGGCAACTCCTGAGCCTGGAGAGCGTCCAACACCTGCCAAAGTGGACCGCGTTAAGGACAAACAGTGCAACCTGGTTAAACCCACTGTCATTCATCAAAATCATTTTTGGAGGACGTGGATGTTCCCAGCCCCGGGATTGGCAGGAAGCGGAAAGCACTTGAAGCTGGAGAGGCGTTGTATACTGTTAGTCTCACAGTTGTCCATCAGTTTTGCCTGTCAGGCGCAGGGCTCTGTGGCAAATCCATCTACTGCAAACGAGGCCCAGGCGACCAATGTCTTGTTTTGACCTTTCTGAAGAAACGTATGTTGCAACAGGAGTTCCATTGTTTTGCATTATTGCATCAGCCGCCTGAATATTTGCATGTTGCTTGTCTGATGCGGCAAACAAACAGTGCTCTTCAATGATCATCAAATGTGTTTCAATCCGTTTGCCCAGGAAATTGCTGAAGCTGTGCGGCATTCTGACGTGCCAGATCCAGAAAAGCAAAAGGCTTTGAAAGCTGCAAAAAAGGCAGCTGCAAAGAAAGTCGCTGAACCCAAGCCTGGAGAGTATACACTCAAAAGGCACAAAAGGAAGTGCCAATCCACAGCTTTGGCCATTCATCCCCGAGAAGACAATAAACAATTGTATCAATTGCTGGAGAATGTTGTGGCTGATGCTGAGTGCAAGATGGATGAGCTGGTCAAAGGCCTGAACTCTGGGAAAATCACACCAGAGGTGGCTCTCCAAGTTGTTGATCAGCCCAAGGGCAAAGCCAAAGCGAGTGGTCACATGGACACGCCTTCAGCTGCTGCAGTTGGTTGAGGGCCAGGCTGTTTTTGCTTGGACGTTTTGTAGGAACACTGTGCTGAACTTTAAAGTTCATGACCCACAAATGCAGAGGAGCAAAGCAAGCGGATATTCAGTGAATTGTTCATGGAGCATCATTTGATGGAACGTCATTGATCTCACCTATGGACCTGCTTCCAAAAATGTAGACGGTAAGGAGCCTTACCGTCTATATGTTGGCTTCTTGATTTGCATGCGCAGGCCGGCGGTTGACTGCAGATGTTCAAGGTTCACCAAGTGCCCCCAACTTGTCTGTTGCAGTAACTTGCAAAGTGCTACACACAGTGACACGCCAAGACACATGACAATGTTTCTTTCCCGCTGCCCTTTCCGCGATGCAGAAGGCTATGGTGCCCCACAAAGGCCATGGTAAAAAGTCTGGAATGTGTTCTGCATATATCAAAAGTATCCTATGTGTCACTGTCTGAACTTCAAGCATGCGACAAAGAAAACTTGTTGTCACTTGTCACTATGCCCGTTCAAGATTGCGTGGAATGGGCCTTGCAGCGTGTAGACACCTTGCAGCTACGAGAGCTGTATGGGCAAATTAAAGGAGGCCTCCCTCCTTCACTGGCGCAGCTTTGCCTATTCTGCTTTGCGCTGGTCTCTCTTGAGTCCTTGGAGGCACTTGGGTTTGATGGATTTTGCCCTGCTTTCACCACACCACTTCCACCATGCACATCACCAAGAGACATCGCACAGACCTTGTAATCTCCAATCACCAATTGTTTTTTCATGGAGTAACAAGTCTTGATGCAACAGTATTTGTTTTCTTGCAATGGTCCTTCTCATGTTTACATGTGTGGAAAGGCTTCCCACAAAAGTATCTCAAAGTATCTGTGATGGCAGAGTTCTTTGAAGCTTTTTCATTTTGCATACACGGTTCAATGCCAGGTTGCTGATCCGATCTACTGCGTGGAATTCTTTTGCGGCCGGGCCACTATAGCTGGCGCGTTTGCCAGAAAAGGGTTTTGCAGCAAGGCTTTTGATGTGCTCCGATGCGCGGATCATGATCTGAGCTCTCCACTGGGGGTAGTCATGGGGATGATTGCTGCGCTCGCGTTGTCAGCTGGCAGTACTGTGCATTGTGGTACAGTTTGTACCTCCTTTTGCTGGATCAACAGCGGGACTCATCAACGCACAGCAGCACTTCCATTAGGGCAAACGGACTTTGAATACGTGGCCCTTGGAAACATGCTTGCAGCTGTAACCGTTCCTTGTTTGCAAGCAGGCATCTGGACATGTTTGCCAGCTGTCCTCTCAACCTCTCGAACAATGGGATTACTAGGCCCCTCCTTCATTGCAAAACTGTGGTTGCGCAATTCATTCCCAAGGCTGCCTACGTGTGGGTGGCTTGGATTCGAGGCTGCATGCCAACCGTGGAGCAACCAAAAGGCTGGTATACACTACTTGGGCTCAATGCAACAAACCATGATGTTTGGCAACTGGGCGAGTCTGAAGAACGAGGTCTGGTTTGAATTTTTCCGTCTGCATCCACGGGTTGGCCATAGTTTTCTAGAGAGGCAATTGCTGAGTTTTTGTTGCGTTCTCCAATTTGATTGAACTTGACTGACTTGAGGTACATGCGCATTGAAAGAGATGATGTTAGAACTTTATGAATGGGGAGCAGCTACTCAGAAGCCTATTTGCCTGTATAGCACTGAGAACATATGTCTCACTGCTCCTGCTGCAAGTGTTGAAAGAAGTGAGTATACACGCACCTTTCCTGCATAATATTGATTGTTTTTGTGTTTCTGCTCAGGTTTGTGCGGTGCACAAGCCGGAGATAAGTCAAGGGGGTTTGTTCTCTTTTCCTCTGAACCTCTCTTGGGTGTTTTGTTTGTTCCTGACCAAGGTATCAAGATCAATATGGAACACGGCGCTGTGTTGGGGCTGAAGGCTTGAAGCAGACAGAACATTACCCACCTGCCTTTGGGGACGCTTACTTCATGTGGTGGTTTGAACACAAGCAGCAGCTGCGTGCCAGTGGGCCTTGCCTGCATGTTTATTGCACTCAAAGACACCATGGAATCAGCCAAACCAAAGCCAGGTTGGAAAGGCGGAAATATTTCACTGCCTTGAGTGGTGATGTGAGCCCGGAAACGATGCGGGCAGAAGTGTTGCAGTATTTGGGCACGCCCTCCTGTGACATGTTCAAAGAATTTTTGGAAAACACCTTATCTTGGTGTTGTGACCGGATCAACACCACTAGAACCATTGTGGTGGATTAGAAAGTTTGTGACCTTGGATCCAGTGGCCGCCTGTCTATGAAAATATGACTGGATCAAAGGCCGCAACATGCGCTGTTTGCAACAATGAAGCCGTGACCAAACCGTGACCCGACCGCGACCTTAAAATACGTCCCTTTACATATTTAATCTTCGCGACCCGTGACCCGATCGTGACCACCTGTGACCCTGGGGATGTATGTTGCAGTCATCAATTCAACCAAAGGGTCACGGGTCGCGAAGATGAATTATGTAAAGGGACGTATTTTAAGGTTACGGCCGGGTCACGGTTTGGTCACGCGTGAAACTTGTGGTGTTGCACACCTAGATGAGATCATGTGATTTCCGCAGCAAAGGGGGCATTTTCATCGGGCATTTGCATCATGGATCACGTGAAGCATGAGTTGCTGGCCAGCATGGACCATCCAGAGCCGGCCATTGCCGGTGGGCTCATGGCTGCCTCTCTCCCAGCAGCTGCACCCACCTTGATGATGGAAGATACACTTCCAACTTGCTACGGCTGGCGCCTCCCAAGCTTTGCCTGAAGCTCAATCATGTCAACATGTCACCACCAGAGTGGGTGATGATTGATCTTTGAGGTTTGATGCTGACACACTGCCCGGTTTTTGTCAATTTGTTGTGGGAATGGGTGACAGCTCTCGTGCAGTTGATTGTTCAGGAGTTTGGCCCATCCCTCCCTAACAGTGACCTGCGGAAATGGAAGAAACCAGGGAGCGTGTGGGAGACCCCTGCAGAGGCAGGGAATGTCTCAGGTTGCCAATTCGTTTTGTGAAAGGGTCAGTTTGTTTTGCAGGTTGAGAAAGCAAAAGCTTGGAAGAGCCACCACAAGTTGTTGCAGGAATTTCCTGGGCTCAAATGTCTTACCATCATGCGATGCTGGTTTGACCAGATTCGTGATGGCATCAAAACGACAGAATACAGAGTAGCTTCCAAAAGGATTGACAGCGTTTGCGCGGCGCCTTACATTAAGTTTGTCAATGCCTACACTGCCAACGCCCCCTTCTTGGTGATCCAGTGTGTGGGTTGGGCCACCGCCACGTTGGAAGAAGTTGCAGCAGCATCCATTTGGGGAGGGTTCTTCACGTCTACGATCCCAAGAACTGCCCTACACAGGCCTGACTAATATTGTGTGAGCTGATTCTATTTGTTTTATGGAAAATGCAACCATTGAAGGGCAACCGCAACACACTCCCCTATGCGTTGAGCTTGTTTGTCAGGAAAGTCCCCAACACCACACTGCTGCAATGGAGGACCTCCCACCCGTGTTGAGCTTTGTCTTGATGGAGGAAGCCTTTCCATTGTTGCAGGACACTCCCGCGGAGGAAGGTGCTAGACAGAAGGACGAGGCTGGCTAGTTTCAGGCTTGCTGCACTCATGTGGTGCATGTTGGGGGTGTCAACTCCTAGGATGAGAAGGATCGGGATGCAGAAGAGAGGTTAGCAAAGACTGAGCCGTTCTTCATTAGAATTAGGATTGTTTACTTCTTTGTTTTTGTTTTTTTTTGTGTGTGTGTGGGGGGGGTGGGGGGTGGGTCTTTGCTATTTTGCTTGGGAAGAGGCAGCGGCCGAAGCTTCTCAAGAGGACCTGGAGTTTGGAGACCTTTTTGCAACCCCGTGGTTTCAGTGCGATTGACACTTCTGATTTCAGGACCTGAAAGTCGCTGCTGACGCCATTGTTCTATGGGGCTGCACTGTTCTTGGCCAATGTTCAAGAATCACAAGATTCAACATTTGTTTGTTGGGCAGGAGGAAGCTGCTTCAAAAGCGATGGCTGAGGTTTGTTCAAAGGTCAAACGGTCAAACATTTTACAGCATTCAATGCTATGGTTTGTGTGCTGCAGGACAAGGCGCAGCTGGAAGCAATGGCAAGAAAGGCTGAGGCTGCACTGTTCTTGGTCGATGTACCGCCATGACTCAAGGTCCAACACTAATTGTCCATTCTGGAAGGCTCAGCGAGAAGCTGCTGCAAAAGCTGTGGCTGAGGCTTCATCAATGGTCAAACATTTGAAAATGTTCAATGCTAAGCCTTCTCCTGACAGGTTGAAAGGGAGGCTGAGGCAGCGCTGTTCTTCTGTTCTTCTTGATTGCTTCAACACCAATTGTTTGTTTGGCAGGAGAAGGCTCGGCTGGAAGCTGCTTCCAAGGGGGGTGCTGAGGCTACACTTCTCTTATTAAATTCAAAAGTGAAATATTTCAGCTGAGACTGCATTGTTCTGCCTTCAATGACGTTCTATCGATGACATTAACTTGTTTGTGCAGGAGGCCACCATTCTTGCAGGTGCAGCAGAAGCCTGTCCGAAACCCCAGGACAATGGATTGTAAGTCTGCCATCTTTGAGTTTGACCCATGTATTTGCTTGGATTGCTTTGTTTCACGATGACCAGGAGAGTGCCCTGTGTGATGTGCCTACACACGAGGCGGTGGCAGCGATTCACACGCCAGTTTTCCATTTCAACAAATTGGAACATTCTTTCAGCCTCCTGCAGAGGGCCCCGAGGGTCCTCAATTTCCAGCTCCTCAGGCTCCTCAGGCCTCAAGCCATTTGCGTGCGTTCATCTTTAAAACGAGGAGTCTTGCGTTCCAAACCTTTGCAACAATTTTGCTCTTTTCTGGTATGCTGTTCCGGAGGTGGACATGATTGAGAAAGAGTTCAACGACGCGTATGATGCTCTTTCAATTGGACCCCAGCAACCTCAACAACAGGCCTACCAAGACGTGCGGGCTTTGGGTTGGGGTGTTACATGTGAGGTGACCTTGCCAGGTATGCCAACACCACCAAAGCCTTCTGGAGAGAAGGTCGAGCTGCGGAATGAATACGGGGTTTGGTTCAAAGAGGGCATGTGGATGGGCCCATGGGCCGGCTATGTTTATACCACAGTGGAGGCCAATGGCACGCGGCTCACAGGATACAAGATGGATGACACTTGTGAGCCATGCTCCACGTGGAATGGGCCAAGGCCCCGCAAATACTTCGGCTTGAAAGATGAGGTGCTGGGCTACCACTTTGACCGTGCAGGGCCACCTCTTTCAAATGACCCTGCTTCAGACTCAAAATTACGAGAGATGGGTTGGGAGCAGCCGCAGAAACAGCCAGAAGAGAGCTCCGCTACAAAAGAGGGTGAGCAGAAGGACAACCAGGACGACAAGGACGAAACCAAAGCAAGGGTCAGCACGGAAGCAAACACAGCAGCGCTGTAGACAGTTCAAAACAAAGCTGGCCTTGCTGTCCTTTCAGCAGAAAACCTTGCACGGCACACAGCAGGGCATCGTGGTGTTCCTGGTGACCCTCCAAAAGATTTCAAGGGTATGACCAGACGCGCAGCCTACAACGCTTTACAAAGGCTCCAACAAAACCCTCAGCGGATGCAGAAGATTGACCCACAGCTGCGGGAGAAGTTGCTGGCTTCAGGGGGCAGAAGCGTGCCATCAGACTTGGTGACAGAGTTGATGAACGTTGGAAACCTTGATGGCTTTTGTGCTTCATTCACTATCACATCATCAGTGGACAAGTATGACAAGGACAAGGAGTGTACCAAGATGAAGCCTATGACAGAGCTGCAGATCAAGCAAATCTATGGCGATTATGCCCCCGTCAGTGATGCGTCACAAGGAGGCGCAAGGCTTCACAGAACCAGACCCGAAATGCCCGGGTAAGCTCCTGTACTTCATGATCAATGAGCAAAGGCCTGGGAAACATAACTTCTTGCACCTTCATTCCCCTTCCTTGCTACTATTTTCTACCAGGGAGATGGGATCCAAAAGTGGAGAGCGTGCTGACCTCATATTCAAGACTTTATTGGTGTCAATAATTCCTTCTTTGCCCGCCTGAGGACGGAATTTGTCCAGTGCCACAATCACAGCTGACAAAGACAACATGGAGCTTGTGAAAGATTTGATGCGCCCTGGCCCAGTTCTATGCAAAAGGCCCAATCAAACGGTTTAATGGTCGTGCTGGTTGTTTCTTTAGCTTGTCAGGCGCCCTCCAGATCGACCAGTGGAGCGACCCCTGGAGGCCGTGCAGGAAGAGAAGTCCAGCCCTTCCACTTCCCAGCCACAAACACCCCATTCGACCGGCTCAGCAGCTGCTTTCGCGCAGCAACCTGCAGCTGGGGGTACGAAGTTAGGGCAGGGAGAAGCAGAAGCAAAAGCAAAATCTAGATCCAGCAGGCCAGCCAAGGATGTTTCGAAACAAACCCCCCTGGAAAAAGGCGAGGGCTGTGTTGGCGATTATTGTCTATCATTGCGGCTTGTGCTCATGTTTCATTTGTTGCAATGATCAATGTTTGCAGGAGCAGACCTTTGTCGGCAAGTCATGAAAAAGAAGATGGAGGCTGATCAATTTTGTCTTCAACTCCAAACATTGCCGTTTGGAGCTGCACTGAAAGAAGAGCTGGGCAAGTTCGCGACCCGCTTTGAGTCAGGGGCTTGTGAGTTTAAAGCTGGTGTCTTCCCAGCAGCAATTGTACTTGACACGCAGATCAATGCCCTGGTGTCAACGCAGAATGACCATGAGGCCACCTATATTCCTCATGTCCGTTCGTTTATTCAGGCCTGCCAGGACTATGAAGGTCCCAAAAAGGCTGCAGATGGCATGGTCAAATCAATGAAGCGCAAAGCGCCTTCAGCCAAGCAACCCAAAGCGAAGGCCGCTAAGACGGCCTGAAGGGATGTGATGGTCTCAAAGCTTTGATCAATAGGTTGCCAGGTCGTCTTTTGATGTGCCCATGACATGGGGAAATGTCACGCGCGCAAGCCGATCGATGTGACAAAAAGAGAGTAGGCTGTGTGAGGCCAGTGTTTTTCTTGACCTTGTCTTTCAAACGTCCAATGGCAGAGGACACCACTCATTTTTGTCAGAGGTATTTCAAGCTCAAACATTCTGAGCTCATCAACGCTTAACCCCTACATCACTCTGTTTTCCTGTGTGTTCTACCACTTCCAGGTGTGAGAACAGCAGCACAGGCTGGTGCGAGTGCTTGAGTTTTTTCAGATGCAGGTGGGTTGGGTTCTGCTTTTGCAGGCGCCAGCGATTCTTCATCAACACCTTTTCCAAAGAGATGCAAAAAATGTGTCACCCTCAGATGGTGACACCAACAACAGCAAACATGCACTGTCTACTCACCAAGCGCTGGCTTTTTCCAGGCAAGTGGAGGACTTTGACAGCAAGGGCTGCCTCTTCTTAGCAGAGGAGGTTGGGAGTGGGGACATTTGGTTGCATTATGTTGCAGTATTTGTATACATCAGGTTCAGTGTGGTATGCTGTGTAAAGCTTGTTGGATGCTCTGGTAAATGCATGTCTTCAAAGTGGACCGTTCCGGTCCATACAAGTCCATACATGGATCTTCAAACAGTCTCATCCCTGTACGTGGGGCTGAGGGCCTCTCCGTGACCAAATCCATGCAGATAGCAGCAGCCTTTGCAGACGATGGGGCGCGAGGGAAAACAATCAAGCAGTTTGCAAAAACCAAGCAGGAAAGAGATTTGTTCCGGTGGATGCTTGACCAATTTGTTCAATGATTTGCAAAGGTTTGGTATTTGTTTAGGTGCATTTGTTCATCAGCTCATGCAATTTCTTTTGCACGCAGCTGGCGCTGGATGCAAGGATCAAATTGCCTTTCAAACCATATGTGGCGAAGCTCCCTCTTGTTTTTCACGACCTGGATGAAGTGATTCGTGAAGTGGACGTGGCGTTTGTTTTGCCTTCAACAATTCTTCACGAGCTCTTCAAACAGGGGCCTGAAGTCTGCAAGAGGTGCTTGTTCAATGATGGACCAGAATGTGTATTTGAATGGTGGAAAAGAGAAGACAAGACGTTCGCCGACAGTCTGGGAGGATTGGAGGCTCTCAAGCACACGTTGCCGCTTTTGTTCCATGAGGATGCATTGCCAAAATGGTCATGGAGCACTCCTTTCACTAGTGAAGGGAGCTGGATCACGAGAAAATGCGTGGTGGGCTTGACTACTCGAAGCATGTCGAAGGCCACAAGGCACGGCATTTTGGATGTGTTGGCCTGGGATTTGCGGGCCTGCGCAGAAGGAGTCTTTCCTGTTGCAGATCACACAGGAAAAGCTTTTGCGCCAGATTCACCAGAAGGACAAAGAGCGGGCCAACCTATAGCAGAAGTTGCTGGAGTCATGTGGAAAGCCCACTTTGCATACTGGAAGGGTGACCAAGAGGCTGCAGCTTCTGCGCGCGATTCTCACCCTTGCTTCATGCAATGTTTTCTGGTTGGAGTTTACATAAGTGTGACCCCAGCACCTCATGCCAGCTGTTGGACTTCAGCTTGCCAAGGAAGCCACAAGATCATACAGGCATGCTTTCATTTGTGCTTGGTGCTTTGCCAGCAAAACGTCCGCGTTGCTCAATTACGCAAACTTTTCACCAGATGCATTTTGGAGAACGACCTTGTGCAAAACAACAGATCCTGGATCTAGCCCATGGCAGAGAATTGCTGGCTTCAGCAAGGACAGGCAGCTATGGGATTGCAGCTCACTTGTCAATTTGTGTTTTTCTGACGCGAGGCTCCTGAATGTTTGTCATCTTGCTTATTTGCGTGAATGTCTTTGTGTTTGATTTGAGGTATGCACATTTTGCACCTGGGCATACTCAGAGATGTTGTTGGCAGCTGCTTGGTCGACTTGCTTGAGAGAGGACTTGGGGTTTAAATGTAAAGGAAGTAGGAATGTTCAATCAGTCAGGTCTCATGTCCTGGCAGCCAGATTTGGATTTCATTACAGTATCCATACCTGAAGGAGACTTGCACAGGTTTGTTCGCCTACCTTGCACAGAGTGACAAAATTAGCCCAAGAGTGGGCAAAGCAGCGTAAACTTGAATTGAGCATCAAACCATTATCTGAGAGCACATTGCGCTATTCTTCAACCACATGCGCTGAGTTGGAATCCACCATCAAGGCTGCAAGGACACGGGTTCTTTTTGAATACGTTTGCCACATATGCTTGGCTGTTGTGGTTTGGCTTGGTCAAGGAGCAAATGTTTGATGTTTTGTTGTCCTTGGCCTTTTTATTGTCATACAGTCAAAGCCTCTTTCCGATCAGAGACTTGTTGAGGCAGATTCAATGCCAGAGGAACGACCCGATGAAGAGATCTACAGAGCTCAGGTGAGGGCAGTCATGTGTTTTTCGATGTCGATGTGCCTCTCTATCTGGCACAAGGGAAGAATTCCCAGGCTCACAGAACATGAAACACAAAAAAGTGTTGCGATGGGACGCTTGAGCTTACAGTGCTATGGAACTCTTGCTTCTGCTGCACTGGGTGATGAAAAGTTGCTGTACTAAGCATCACTATTTTGAACATTGTTTGGACGAATGTGCATTGACTGCCAACAATCCTCTCCAACAAAGCAACTTTGTGGATGAGGATGCGATGAAGCACTTGCGTGGTCTTGCAATGGGGTGGCACCCCCTCACTGTCAGAATGACATGGGCAAGACGTTACGTGTTGAAACAAATCCTCTTGTGCAGACGGCTGAAACTCCGAAGCTGTCAACAAGACTGAGTGCTGAAGAGGAGCGTTTGCAAACAAAGAGCAGGTTGTTTTTGTGTCCTTTTGAGGACATGTTGCAAGAATTTGTTTCCCTTTAAGTTGAAACAATTCTTTGGAAAACACCACTCAAAAAACATCTGGGACAATCCCAAAGCTAATCCACATGTTGAGTCACGTTGAGTGTTGTTAAGGACTACCTTGTGAAGACTCATGTCGTTGGAGGGTGTGTGTGTGATCCCCACCTGAGAGGTGATTGGGTAAAAGGCAGGGCACATGTATTGACAGACTGTCCTGACAAACACTGGCTGACATGCCTGACAACGCCTACTCTTGGAGGTTTAAAATGCCTTGTTCACTCCCAGTGTGTGGGTGTCTTCTTGAGCCTTAGAGTTCAAACTGTTCATTGCGCCTGCAAAAATGCATTGCAAAACCACATATGACATATGGTAGCTGAGCAGGGCCCAACATACAGGAACAATACACCCCTGTGAGGGCAGGATGTATTTTCTAAGAAAAAGTGTATTTTCATAGCGCAGTGCTGCCGCAGGTCTCACCGATCTCAGGGCACCACGAGGGTCATCAGCTGCATCCACTTCACCTCGGACTTGCCTTCCAGGAAGTCCAGGGCTCAGAGCAATCGGCTGTCCTCGAGGTCCTTCAAAGGGTGGAGTCGACATGGATCTTCGTGGACCCGAAGTCGAAGCCCGTGAGCGCTGCTCTTCCTCGATCAGCGCATCCAGCCGCTTGTCTGCCACCCCCACTTCCAAGGGCTCCGCTGCAGGGCGAGTCAGCGCTGGATTCGAGGCCATGGCAGTCAGAGGTTCGTTGGGCTCATAACCTACGAAACCACAAAAAAGGAAAATGCAAGCGCACAACGCTTTTCTTGAGCCAACATCCAATGGTCGTGGTGACCAGTCGCACACCTTCAAGGTGAATGCTGTTGTGATTTCAATTGATTTCATTTCATGAAAAGACGGGAGGTCTGGCATGCTCTTTCCACCTTTCACAGCTTCAATTCTCATGTACTGTATTGAATGTATTACATGAGTGTTATCGTTTTTTTGGTGTAACTCTTTATCGTTTTACAATGAATCAGCCATGGTTTGCTAAAACGGGACCACTGCTTACATTTCTCCTTGGTCCCGGTTTTTTAAAACATCATATGGCCAAGCGAAAAAATAGCGTCTTGAAAGGCATGGACCACAGAAGTGGTGTAAAACTTTCTTCTTCGGTGCGGCACCATGCACATGAAAAAGGACCGGTCCAGTGGCAGTGCAGTGATACTTTCGTTTGGTGGGGGATCTACTTATGAACAAATTCATATACTGCACCACCGACGAAGCAGTAGCATGCGGGTGCATGGAAACCAAACTTGAGGCCGAGGGTAGGTGACGAAAGCTAGCAGGGGTGCATCCGGACTGGTGGGACATCAAGCGGAGTGAGGCAAATGCTCATGAGGTAAAACGTTGTGAACATGTAAGACACACAAACAGCAATGACACAGCCAACCTTAGAATTGAAGTCCCCGATAATTAAGGAAGCGTGGCTGGACTTTGCCACACTGTTCGACGCCTCCGATGTAATTCACGAACCTGTGAGCTTGTTGAATCTGTTGCACCGTATCCCAAAACCTCCACGGAGGAGTTGAACGAGGTGTCCCAGAGGCAAAACAAAGCTGCTTGCATGATTTGTTTGGTTTCTTCTATCGATGTTGATGTCATGAACCTGTGAGCTTGTTGAATCTGTTGCACCGTATCCCGGAGGAGTTAAGCCAAAGTGGATGCCATAAGAGATGCCCGAGAGGTGTCCCAGAGGCGTCCGAGGGGGGAGTTGAACCCACGGGGGGGGGGCCGCCTCCTACATATGAAGTTTTCACGTGATGCGGCGATCCCGAGGATTCCAGCCCCTCACTTGCTAAAGCAAGGACAACTCCAGCTAGCTGGTGCTAGCTTTCGTGATGTGCCCACTGACACAAAGTGGTAGGTGTTGGTCAAGTGGAGTTATATAAGTGGTAGTTTCGTGGCTCGCTGGCTTTGACTCCTCGTGAGATGGTGGGCTCTAAGCCTCCTAAATGCGCTCATTCTTGCCGCTAGTGAAGAAGTCCTCTTTCAAAGCAGGTGAAGTGGTTCGTTTATACAGCCACTGAGCTGCGTGTTCAAGGTTGGTGACTGTTAGGCTCTTACATTCTTGCTGGTGAAGTAAACAAATCGCTTGTTGGCTGACTGGCACATTGGTGAGAAAGTGAAGCACCAGTGCTGCCGTGGTAGGTCTGAACCTTAACTGATATGTCGCTACCGTTGTTTTAAGTGCGTTCCTGATGTCGTTTTGTTGTTGCGACGCCCGACCAATGAAAGGACCCAGATGGAGTTAAGCCAAACAAAGCTGGATGACGTCCATAAATGCGAGAGTGCGCTTTTGCGACAAGAGCACCCACATCATCAACACTCCAAGTGTCCTCAAGGCTGGCACAGCTCCAGCAAACTGGACCTTGACCCAGTCCAGAACCGAGTTCACGTTGGCATATCCTGCCTGAGACTTCCAGGCACTGGCCGTTTGGTGTGCCATGATCCAGAAGTTCTCCGTCGCACCGCCAAACACGTCCCCTGAGCAGTACGGCACATCAACCAAGGTCCAGTTGTAGAAGGGGTTATCTGGGTTGGTCACGTTGAAGATTCCCGTCGGCTTCATGGGGGCCTTCTTGCTGCACATGCCCAGGAGGAAGGTCACCCAGTTCCAGCAAGCCCCTCCACCATGCAAATGGAAAAGGAGTCTGCCAGGATCACCAGGATAGACTACGAATTTAAAGTCTCCATCTAGGCAAGCAGTAGCTCCACCTGACAGTCTGGTTTCTTTTTTGGGATGCCTTTCACCGACCAGAAAAAGAGCGATACTCGTGTGCTTGAAAACTACTCCAACCCGCGGCGCTAGCAAACCTCCCCAACACTGCATTGGTATATCTCCAACTTGTTTTTGACGGTGCACCTGGTTTCACCACTGTCCAACCGACGAACTTCTTCATGCTACACTCGGAGGTGGCCATGTCACAAATCTCATATCCCACCGTCGCATCCAGCTCGCCACTGGCCATTTGCACATGGTTACGAATAGTTTGGATCTCTTCCACGAATCTCCCCGGCAGTAGCGAAGATGAAAGGTCAACACTGGGCGGTGGCATTAAGCTGGGAGAGAAGTTCCCTGCAACAAGAAGCAGCACTCCAACTAGAAGGATGACCAGGGAGATCACCATGAGACCCCCTGCCGAGCACTTCTCCACAGTTGTGCCACACAGGGACTGGCAAATGGTCACCCATAGCAAGATCAATGATGGCAGAACGAACAGGATCACTGAAGCATTCCACCACCACCAGGGTACAATGAAGGAACGAAAGAGGTAGGTCGGCACCAAGAAGACATAGCACAAGACTTCAAGGAAGAGCGCTGCGGCAGAGAGCTTTGCCGGCGTTGCGAGTCTTGTTTGTGAGTCAGCAACGGCAAAAAGAAGTAGGCCATGACCAACGAGGAGAAGAGCCCCCAAGATTGGCCACAACCAAAGGGTCACAAATGCACTGAAGATCACCACAAACAAACTCACCAGCGCACCTATTGCCAGAAGCGTTCCCAGAATCACTGCCCAATTGCATGATGAATCTTCGGCCGCTGAGACTGTCGCCTGCGGGGTGCCAGGCTGAAACAATATTATATAACTATTCTATGAATAATATGTATCATATGTAAAGTATAGTGTGTGTATATGTGATTCCGTTTGGATATCACAAAGGTAGCTCTACCTAATCCAAACTTATCCAAACCCTTCCCAAGCGTCCACGCTCCTTTGTCCTGCGATGTCCAGCCTGAGTCAACCTTGAGCCATTCATTGATTCGTGTGTGTATATATATATGTGTGTGTGTGTGTTATCTCTCTCTCTCTCTCGCTCTCCGTCTCCCTCTCCATATCTCAACATATTTTGCCACCATGAGCCACAAACCTTTCCAGGCATCAACCTTTGGGGAAGCATCTAGTGACCTGGAAAAAGCTCTCCGTATCTACACCAGCGTCCGAGTGCCCGAGGTCTTTCTTGCCTCTCTGGACTGCAGAAGCTGTTTCTCCTCCGAATCGCTCGTCGCCATGGAGAAAGCTACGCCTTGTGCTCTCAGTGGGCACGGACCGAGCTCGCTGAAAA
>CAXAMN010005891.1:1555053-1580834 GCA_963970005.1 Durusdinium trenchii
GGGGATAGGGTTGTCATGAGTTTCAACATCAAGAAGCGCAACTTTCTTCTGGCCAGTGTAGTGTCTAATTTCATTGAAGCCTCTATACAAATCGGATTTCAACTTTGTTCTCCAATTGTCAATGTCTGTTGAAGCTTACTACTTCTTTTATATTTAGGCTTCAGGACCTCATAGTGAGAAGAATCCTTCACATGATTGAATAGCCTAAAGTTAACATTTCCACACACATATATAGCTGCATATATGGATATGTATGAATATGTATATATTTTATAGGCTTGTTCCATTCTACAGTGTGTTTTTCTCTTTATACACCTGACAAATCTTTATTTATGAAAAAATATGTATGTGTTTTTGGTCTGTTCATCAACTTTTGGAAGCGCTCCGGTGGATATTTACCAAGTCTAAGTCTAAGTGAATTCATGTTCCATTGTTATACCATGAACGCTGTTGTTGTTCATCAATGTGAACAAATCTTGTTCGATATATATATATGTGTGTGTTTAGTTTGGTTTGTTATTGTTTTTCAGTCTTGAATTCAATGAATGGCTTTACGAACTTTGCCTGATTGAACCTTATGGATCTAGTTCCAAATCATCTTGTAAGTAAACATTATTAAGCATTGCTAAACTGTATGTGGTAGGTTGCTAGCAATCAAAAAGCTGTGTATTGATGGCATTAAATTAATTTATCGTAATGTTCATTCATGCATTCATTATTTGCTTTCACTTCGTCATAAAAACATTGTCATTCCATCTCTCAAGCCTCTCTGAATCAAGTATCACACGTGCTAAAGGCAGGGGCTGGACCATAACAGTTTAAACACATATTCCCCCCCAAAAAAAAACATCAGTTACGAGGTAGACATCAATCTTCAAGTATAAATCATGATACTCACCAATGTTTTTGACATTAGATTTTCCATACAACACTTGCCCTGACATAATATTTGTCAATAATGTTTTCTTCATACAATTGCCTGTCAAAACTTGTTTGGATTGGTTGACTTGAATTCATGTAGTCATAAGGGTGTACGCTTTTATGAGTTGGAGTTGCTGTCATTATCCTTTTTGATGGTTAAGTGGTCTACTTACGCCGACTTACGCTCTTGATGATTGTGTAGTGGGACGTGTGATTCTCATCATAGACCTTCAGTTAAATCAATATCATTATATGTTGCATTATTAACTTTTGTAGTCCTGTGCTTGACGATCTAGTCAATATTCAAGGTATCATCCGCTTGAAATACTGTTACACTGTTACATGTACTGAAACTACAGTACACCTTTGTTGTTTTATTCGGAGCAGTCTATGTCCAGTTTCCTGATAAGAAAATTGCACCATCTTGTTAATGTATATACGTAAAAGTTTTTTAGATATACATGAATATCTATATATATATATACACCGTATAAATATATATATATATACTGTATATCAAACTTGTTGTTGTGGAACATTTTGTCTGGATGATACTTTGTAACTGTTTCATACATTATTGGTTGAACACTGTATTTCAAACACTTGTTGCATTTGCGTTTGATGTTGGCACATGCCTTGTTAAGTTCATTTCATTTTGGCAGTTCACTATAGATCACCCCGCGCTTGTAGGGTCATATCTATTTATTAAAGTGGATTGGCACACGTGTCATTAGGTGTCCTACCTTGCTTGGCTGTGAAGTGCTTCATTCAATGAAAGTCATTCTCGATTGTGTTGTATCTCGTAGCTGGTAAGTGATGTCTTTTCAGTCTCCATATCCTCATCATCATCTTCATTACTTTCTCTTTTGAATAGACCCTCCACTCTTATGTTAAGCTTCGTGTTTTCAAAGCATAGCTTCTATATTCATGCGCGCTTTTGATTGGTGTAAGTGTCTTTTTGAGGAAAGTTCGTGCTTGGATTTAGTGTATCTAAATCTAAATGTCCTGACACCAATCACTACTTTCTTTGACATGTCTGCTGAATCATGAGTAGTAGTCCACGATATATTTACTGTAAAAATACTTTACAGTAATGGACTTCAAGTCTTTGAGTAGATATTCACGCGAAACCATCAAACCATTCAAAGAACAAACTGTCTAAATAAGTACGAATATATATATATATATCTACTTGAGAGAGGAGGGGGTGAACGAAAGGCAGCAGGCAATGACAAGTAACCCTGGTAGAAGTCCATGACGGCGTCAAAGGTGGATGGATGTGACCCAAACAGCGACGGAGCAAGGGGGGAATGATCAGGGCCCCCCTCGTCGAACAGAATCCCTTCTTACGGGACCAAATTTAATGCGCAATCCCAACTCCAGATTGTAATACAGTTTTGCTAAAGCAAGGAGAACTCAGGTAGCTCAAGCTATCTTTCGTGATTGGTCAAATAAGCGGGGATAACTGTACAATAAATGAGCAGAAAGAGACCATCGCTTTTGATGCTATTGTATAAACTTAGTGACACACTGAATGAAACTTATACGCGATCAAGACAGAAATTGCAAAGCTTTCAACACAATTACAGTAGTGACTATTGCAGCAAAGGAAACAGTACATGTGGCATATGCAACCGAGTAACCAAAACAACTGATGAACCAAAAAGCTTATAACATGTGTATATAATATATGTATACAAATGATACTATCCGAGAATTACGCAAACTTCATACTTCCGATGAAATAGGATAATATATGTGACGTCATTGAATCAGTTTTATGTTTCAACTGATTTTTTTTTCTGTCGTGCCTTTTCGTCAGCAGATCAGTCGGCCTTTTTGGCCCGGAAACACGTGGGAAGCCGTGTTTGGTGAAAGCTTTCACCACATGGGGCCCTAAGATTCTTGCTGGGCTGGAATCCGTCGCCGTTGCGAATGGCCTGAGCTTTGCATTTGCGACAGCTTAGCTTGCCGCCTTGCCTCCACATTTCGTGACTGTGGTGCCCAGCCCATGTGGCATCGCCTTGCCAAATGCCATTCCAGCAAGGTGTTGCTGCCAAAGCGACCAATTTCTCTTTGGCCGCATGCCGCAAAATGCGGCATTTGCATTCTTGACAAACCAGGTAGTTCTTCTGGAGTTCAAATTTGTGTGCAGCCATGTCAGGTAGCTCACCTGCCAACATTTGCTTCAGCGTCTCTCCTTTGGTGAGGGTCGGCGCTTTGCCTCCTTTGAGGTGCTGCTCCTCAGCCGATGGACACTTTTCACCTTTGACAGCTGCCAGATCAGCCATCTTCCAGTGTTTTGTGATCCTTTTTTGGCATCCCATGCATTGCAGGCCGGTCCCCTTTGTCTGCTAAACATGCCCTTGGTCATGGCGATGGTTGCCAATGTCCAGGAAGAGTTGGCTCTTGGCAGCCCGAGCTTGTTCTCTGTTGACTTTTCCACTTTCTTTGGCCTCATGTAGAAAATGACTCTTGTCTTGAAAGATGTGCTTTATGCGCTGAATCGCCATGGGGGCAATCTTCTGATACTTCTGGTCAGTCAACTTCAACTCGGCTTCCAACCGTTCAGGTCGAATGGACATCGCCACTTCCTTGGCTGCCTTCGTTGCATCCTTCATTCTTGCTTGAACTGTGAAAGGACCTTTTGGCATCTCATTGACCTGTTTCAATTCAAACTCATCGGTTGTATACGGCTCCGTTGGTCATGTGTCACCAGATTGTTCAAAACATGGAAGACCTCTTTGTGTTTGTGCTGGACCCATCCTTCCCATGCACGAACTGAGAGCACTTGCACAACCACCTTTTTTGACAAATCCAGGTAATGGGCCATGAGCCTAAGCCCGTAGAACCAGGCTCTTTCCATGGACTGGATTCCTGGCAGCACAGTGGTGACCGCTCCTTTGCGGTATAGTTCTCCGTCAACTTGAGTGTGATGCACCAAGGCCACAACGAAATGTTTGAGGCGCACATCTTTGCTCGTCATGGCGATGCCTATGGTCACCTTGTCATGCTCTTGCAGAATCACTTCATCTTGCATGGTCCAGGATCCCCATGTCTGGACCCCAGCACCTCCTGTTGACACTTCATACTGCGGCAATTGGATCAGGCCCTGTGACCAAAAATCGAGATTGACCCCCATTTCAATTTCTTTTCTGTCTTCATTGTCCAGCGGGCTGCACTCCTTTTGAGTCAGAGGACATGTCCACAGCAAATGAATGGTTGTGGCTTCAACATGGCAATGAGGACAAAGCAGATGTTTCCCTTCTTGTCCATCTGCACTGCGAGAAAAAATTGCTCCTTGATGCCATGTCTGTAGTGCAACATTTTGCTGCTTGCTGAGGGTGCGGGTCAGTCGCCTCCACGGGGTCCAATCTAACGGTTGTTGAACCTCCTGCAGCATGGATCTTTGGTTGATCTTCATGACCGTCTCCCATCTTCTGCCTTTGGCGAGCTCTTGCTTGAGGAAAAACTAATCTGCATGCATGTTCAAGCGAAACTCCGGCAGCCCATTGTGGCCCTCCTTGGTCCACTCACTGTGGCTCTCATAGTTCCATCCATGTTCGTGGAGGTAGCATTGCAAAGCGGCTACCGGGCCCTTTGCGTGCTGCCAAGGGTATTTCACCTGCTGCAGTTTCTCTCTGTGCACTTTCCAGGCTTTCTCAAGATCTCGAGCCAAGTTCTCCGGCCAGTTGCCGTAGAACCGATGGTACAACCGTACCTGATCTTCGAAGGCCCCATAGTCAGGATCACGGTGTTGAGGCATCATGTCAAAGAGGATGTCAACATTTCCAGTCTTTTGCAATCCCATCTGTCGACCCATAGTGGCCTTTAGGCGCCTCCGAACTTGAGGTGCCAGGCCCATGGCCTCATGGCCCCAACTTATGCCAGCAACTATGGACCCTTTGTACAGTTTCAATCTGATCGACTGCAAGGGAATCTTCAACAACTGCAGCTTCCTGGTTTTGCGAGCTGCTTTGGTTCGCCTGCCCCGCATCGTCTGGATGCGCCTGAGTCGTCCGGCCGTGCAGTCAACCCCCAAGTCCCTCATCACGTCATGAATGCGAGGTCCACCTTGTGGGAGCTGTTCCTGTAGGATCCTCTTGACAGCTGCATTGGAGCAAACAAATCCGGTCTTTTGTGGCGAGACTTTGAGGTCATCCTTTTCAAGTTCATTTCTCACAAAGTCATAGGCTTGGATGGCAACACGTGCCGCATTGTGTGGATCTCTGTCAACAACATCAAAACTGAGGTCGTCAATCCACAGGTCGGTGTGCAGCTGTGGGTATCGCTTGTGGAATTCTTTGAGTGCCCTCTGAAGGTAAACTTTGGCCGCAAGTGGAGCCTGTGGATCACCAGCAAGGATGCCATGTGTCCCCCACAAGGGTTCGGATGCTTCACCTTCTGCTTCAAGGATCCGGTGTCCGCTGTAGACCTGCATAGCCATGGCAGCATGGGTCGCCGGGTATGTTGAATCAAGCCAGCGACAGGCTAACTTTTGCAGGCAAATGCGGTCGTAGAAGTTGGACATATCCAAAAGGACAGAGACTACGTTGCGCCTGTGCGCTGTGTGTAGTTCCGTAGTGAAAGCTCTCTTGAGGGCGACTTGGAGACACTCAGTTCCAGGTACTGCTCTTTCCCATGGGAAATCTTCCTGCAGTGATTGGGCCCACTGTTTGGTGTAGTTGTTGCGGAGACGACACCAAAGTCTGTACAGTGTGGCTACTAAGGCGATTGGCCTTTCAATCACCTGAGACTTCGGCAGCATGGCTATCAGCGATGTGCCCCACTGGTGGGGAATCATGGACGTACTCTCAATGTGGTGGAAAAGGTCTTTCAAATCACGCATGGCACCAAAAGGCAAAGCCTTGAGGAAGTCAAAGCCAATGCCATCAAGCCCAGGGGCTTTCAGCGCTAGCTGCTTGATCGTGCGCCAGATTTGGCCTTCATTTAGCTCTGTGAACTGCTGGGCTGCTGCTTGGCCTTTGTTGATCAGCTGCTCCATGCAAGGAATTCGCACCGGTCGATCCTGCACTCTCCAAATGGCGCCCCACTGGTTTACCCTTTTTCCCATGCGCTCTTCTCTGGGCACATTTTGAAAAGGTCGCTGGTATGGAAGTTCGTCCTTCTTGAGAGTTCGAAAAAGACCCTTGCATCCCTTGTGTGAAGCCTGAGCCAACCACTGTCGGTATTCCTCAGTCTCTTGTTGCATGCTGGTCTGTTGGTGCAGCTCTCTTTGCTTCTTGGTGTAGTTCAGCAGAACATGAATGTGCTCGTCACCATGTTGATGCCACAACATTTCGAACAGCAGCTTGTAGCCAGCGCACGAAACCGGGGCCTCGTTGTGCCAGTTTGCATCAATGTGCCATCCAAGCTTCTGCAAAGCCCCTTGATGCCGAGGTTCACGATCTGTTTCCACGGTTTGCTGGGATCATGCAGCGGCCGCTGCACATATTGCAGTGAGGTGCCTCGGCCAAGGCTGGGCTTGTCCAAGTTTTGCAGCACATATCGTTCGATCCTGTCATATATGCTCCCAACTCGATTGGTCAGGTCATCAGCCTCTTTGTTCAACCATTTGACCTCCACATTTTTTGCCTCGATTTGGTGCCATTCTCTTTCGACCTTTTGCATCTGTGGAGCAGGCCCATACTTTGAGAGTTGTCTGACTGTCACATCCTCAAAATGTCCAGCAATGCTGATACGAAGCATGGCATGAGGCTTAAATGGCACCATCCAGTCAGCCTGCATCCGGACATCCGCAATCAAAGGCGTTGACACAAGCCCCCAATCCAGCTCGTTGCCAGTGTTGCAAGTCTCTTCACCTGTCGCCAGGATTTGCACCTGCATGGTTTGAGCCAACGTCGTGGTCATGAACACCTCAGGGGTGATATTGAAATCTCCGAAGATCATCAAAGGTTTCTTCACCTGCTTGACAAAGGCTGTCAGACCTCCCCACAATCTGGCGTTTGTGGGCCCTTGTAGGCCTTCGCCACACTTGAAATAAGTCATGATCAACACCAGTTCACTGTTGGCGAAAGTCCAGGTGACTGCATACCATCCACAGCCATCAACAATCTGCTTCTCAATGAAATGAAAATGCAAGTGCCAGGGGAAAACCAGCATGAGCCCTCCATAAGTGCCACCTTTCGAACTTTCCGCGGCAGGTTCTCCAAGCACTCCTAGGCCCCGAGTAGTGAACCATTGCACCATTTTTTCGTGATCTTGGGGACCCAAATGTGTTTCAGCCATGAACAGAGGACGCCGGGGCCTGGTAATCACCCATTGTCGAACTGTCTGCCCAAGCTGTGTGACATTGGCAAAATCAAAACCGATGCTTTCAGCGCAGCCTCGCTTGGCCTTCGGTTCATCTGAACTGGCCCGAGGTGTGTCAGCCACATCACTCTCAACATGCGCAGGCAACAATCTGTTGGAAGGAATCGCCCACACCTGAACTATCTGTTGTTTGATCTTGTCACTGATCGTCTGGGTGACCTTGGGGTACGCACCATCATCGACCAGCCAGTACAACCCTCTATAGACAAACACAGCATAAAAGTGCCCTTCTTGGTGTGCCGTGCCGGAGTGACACAAAAACCCAATGAGAGAAAATTGCTGCGTTCGTGTTTCTTGCCCATCAAGGGTCAACGGCAGATTGAAAATTGATGGAACTTGGAGAGCCCTGTGGTGTTTGGTCCATTGTCCATCAACCTGCCGATATCTGCCAATTTGTGCAACCCATAGTCCGATCCCATCACACACTTGCCCACCTGCCACATTGGCCCAAGCTGCGATGAGTTGCTCAAGCTCATTTGTCCCTTGATCTTCATGGAAAATCAAGTGAAAAGGGAAAGCTCGGTAAGCGTGTACTTCTTGGCGGAAATCAACTTGATGATAACCTTGAATCACCCGACGGGTATCTGCCAAGGCTACCAATTCCTGCAGAAAATGGGACGCATCATCTTGCTTGGTGTCATCAAATGTCTCCCACAAACTCTCAAGTCCTTGGAGATTTGGCAGGTGAACAATTTCATCTGCCTGCAAGGCCTGCATGACTGCTCCGTGTGTTTGTGCCCACATCCGCTTTCCCTCCATGAAACTCCCGGCCCAAGACCAAAGACGGAAAGCAGCGTTGGCGAAACACCTGTTGTTTGGATTGCCCAGCCTGCATTGCAAACACTGAGCCACAAAATCTAGCGAGCTCATGTGACCCCGCATAGTTTCTCCCCTCATCTCTTCATCTTCATCCTCGCTGGCCATGATCATGGCGGTGTCATGATCTCCAGCAGCCCCGGTGAAGCCTGGGAAAGCCCCAGCCTCCTGCTTCGCCATCGAGATGGCAAGTCTCCCCATGTCAGGACCGCCGGAGGAATGCCCCCCACATCCTGAGCCAAAAACTGCACAACCAGTCGCACTGCACTCGCCAGTCCCCATAGGTGAGGCAAAGCTAGTAGTTGTGTCTTCCCCTATTGACGCCCTTGTCACCAAATCGGTGTTACCCGCACTTTCTTCTTTTTGCAGCAGTCTCACCGAGCTTGGTCGCCAGGTCTTTCACCTGGGCCGATGTCGCCTGCAAGCCCACACTGGCCATAGCGGTGACCAAGGCTTCAGGTGACAGTTCCTCTGCCATTTCAGCATCCTCCTGCTTTTGGTTTTCCAGCTGTTGGTTGTATTGTGATGTGGTCGTCTGCAACTCCTTCTGGGCTGTTTCTATCTTGGTTTGGAGCTCCTTCAAATCTTGCAACAGCTGGGTATACTGTGTCTTCACTGAGTCAGCTTTGGCCTGGATGGCCGCTTTCTTCTCCGTAAGTTGTTTCAATGTTCCCACAGCCTGCTTGACTTTGGAAGCTAGTGGCGGCTCCGGTGGGGTAGGTGCCACCAACTTTTCTACGGCCTCTTTGAGATCAGCCGGAAGGCTCTGTAAGTGCTCCTTGATCAGCGTCGGCAAATCGGGCGTAGGTGGTGCTTCAGCTGCCACCACTCCCATTGCGGTGCACTTCTCCTTGAATGCCTCCGGAAGCTGGTCCCAATGGTCCTTCAAAGCCTTGTCGAGGTGTGGGATTTTTTCCTTCTTGGTCTTTTTCTTTCTCTGGCCACCGTGCAAGCCCGGCGGGGCTTCAAGCAGCGCTTCCTTGTAGGTCTTGGTCGGCCATCTTTGCCCGTTCCCCTCGAAATTCCAAGGGGCCCATGTCACCTGTCTCTTTCTTCGCAAATCAGGTAGATGGTCTTTTTGCCACCGCGCTCCGCATTGGTTGCACTTCAAACCTGGGTTTTCCATCAACCTATCGCCCCAAATCCAGCTGTGCCGGCATTTGTGGCACACCAAATATTGCCTGCGCATTCTCTAATGCGTTCTGGCCCGCGTGGATCAGTGCCTTGTGGTGATCGGGTAGGTCGGCACTACCAAAAGGCCGTCCGGCCAGTTGGTTTGATGCTGAAATGGCTTGAGCCGTTTCAACTGATATGTATATGATATGATATATATATATATATGTGTGTGTGAAGAGTGTTGTGGTGTCCTGTTTGGATGTTGCTATTTATGGTTGATGGCTTTTTCTGGAAAGTTGTTATATACATTATTTCATTTCTTGAGGGCACAGGGAATAACATGACGATATTGTTGGCTGCAACGGTTTGTGGAAGTGAAGAGTGGTCAAGACATTATGACCTTGACATGGTTGATCAACCAATATTGAGTGAAATATTGTAAGTATTTTGGAGGGACGCATGTCGGTATCCGCCCTGCGGATCCTTCAAACGCACCCTACCATCGTGGAGTCAACGGAACTCAGCCTTTAAGCGGAACTCTGAACTTGGGTCCATGAGAGCGCCTTGAGCGAACGCTGGGACTCTCTCGAAGCAGGAAGCCAAAAAGTCTACATCCAATTGACGGCAATTCAGGGTTTTGGTTGACAAAGTCAGCCAAAGGACTAAGGGGGACAAACTGAATGCCCACACCAAATTTAGGATTTACAGAATGCATTGGTACCTTGATAATGTTGACTTCAGGTCACTCATGCTGCAAAATAAAATTACAAGGCTCAATGGCATCATTGCCAAGTGGCGCTCGTCTTTCATTCCCAGCGCCTTGCTGACAAGGGCCCGGTCCCGAATCTTCATGGTTCAAACTGTGGCCAGTCTGGAAGGCGTCTTGGCATCCAGCTGAGTAAATTACAATCCTTATGTGTATAATATATATATATATGTGCGTGTGTGTGTGTGTAGTGGGGAGCGTAAGTAAAGCCCACCCCAAATCAATTCAGGGTTACATGTCATGATTCCCAGCGCAAGCCCAGCTATGGCACTAACCCCCACCTTGATCAGTTGACACCTCAAATGATTTGGGTCATATAGAACGGCCAACAAGATCCCACGCTGACATTGGCACGTATCCGACCTCCATCTTTGGATCAGTGGTGGGCTCGCCACAGTGCTTCACTGTGCAACCACCACGGTTGTAAATGATGCCACTTTCCTCAAGGCAAATGGTGCACGAATGGAACGAACCGGCACAACCCAAAGCTTGGTATGGGTATGGTAAACAAGTTGGGGATAGTTGGGATCGGGGTCTAAAGTATGTGACCCAGCAGTGCTGCCAGGCGGGGGAAAGCTTGATAGGAGATGAAGGAGGTATATCAAATCTAATCTAGTCACGTCCTGTCTGTGGGACGTCAGGATCCCTGTCGCAACACAACCCAAGTGCAATTGACGCAGCTTTTGAGGCATTTAAAGGTTCCAAATATATCGCAATCGTTTGAGCCACACAGCCCAGGATCAGTCTTGGGTGTCATCATGATTGATGTCTGCTGTAAATGTGGATCTTCCACACTCCACTACACTCGTGAACCTTCTCTGTGTATAAGCTTCACGCAAACAAAGCAGCCACCAGTCACACTGTATTCTTGTCACCGCTACTCCCCTCACTGCATGGCTGACACAGTGAAACATCTCCCATGTCCGTGGACATTGAGGCCCCAGTGTACCAATTTGTTTGATGTTCTTTCTTTGTTTGGACAATCTCTGGGCCTGAAACACCCTCAGGAGGAACTTCAAAACAAATTCTTGGCAATCTGTTTCTATCCTGTCCCATTCCCGTGGTCAGGCAAGTCTCCAAAGACATGTGCCCTTTGACCAGCTTTTTGTTCAAACTTGAACCTGAGAGCTTGCGACTCTGGCGGGCAGCACTGGTTTGCTTTTGCATTTACTATATATTTATTCAGCGGCTGTAGCGACCGTAGGACTGTCAAACTTCGGTTTGTGACCTCCTCTATTTTGATGACGACATCAACAACGACACCGCCACCACCTACAAGAACACCAGCAGGAGCAGGGGCAGCAGCAGCGGTGGCGGCAGCAGCAGCAGCAAACGCCACAGCCACAACCAGGCTAGACAACCACCACAACTAGGCCTGCTACCACAGTTATATAAGGCCACATGCACGACACTCACTTCAGAAAACACAAAAAACATACTACCAGCTGCTACTACATCGACAACTTCTACTCCATCCTGTCTCCTGTTTGTGCCTATACTTTGTACACTCGTCTCCGAGACTTGCTGAAAGCATAGAGAAGCATCATAATTCAGTATTCATATCCCTGGGCCCTCGATCTGCATCTGCTTAGGCTCACGCCACTCATGATGTCATTCAAGCAAATCTGCTCATTGCTGCTGCATTCTTGGTGCGGCAATCCTTGGCTGTTGCCCATCCTGTGGCCACTGGAAAATCTTAGAACGAGATGGACACCAGAAAAAGTACCAGAAAACCAGCTTCTAAGCGGCTGGAGTTAGGACCCTAGGACTCCATGAATCACATTCGGCTCCCATCACCTATTTCAGACTCCACTTCCAAGACTCCGATTTTCCATCTTCGGAGGCCTCCTGGACCCACCACGTGGGCGCGGAAGGTGTCCTCGCACAATGATGTGTGCCGGTGCATGGTGCTGGGAGAGGCCTCTGAGGTTCTCCGTGGTCTTTACATTCACAATATCAATCTGTGGTCAAACTGGCAACATAGCTAAGGCCTTTGAATTGCAGATATCCTCTACAATACTATGTTGTTACTCATGTTGCTGGCAAGTTGTCAAACTTTGGATGAGCAGGGAAAGTCCAAGGTACCACAAAACAGCATGGATTTTTCCTTGGCTGGTGCAAATCTCCCAAAGAGAGACCCTACACAGCCTTTGCTTTGTAGTTGGTGTCCTGTGGCACTGTCCTAGTTGCTTGAAAGATCTGCAGACCGCATATTCACATACTGGCAGCTTCTTGGTCCAGCTGCAAAATCTGCAAGTGGACGAGCGTTGCATACCAAGGCCAATTCTTGTCCACTTGTTGTAGCCATGAATTGGGGCTATCTTTTCATTGGTTGTTGACCTCCACATCCTTGCTACGGCCAAAAACCGTGTCTCTTGATGAGTCACATCTGAGGAAGCAAGGGAAGGATCGAACCTAAGCCGGCATCTCCTTGAACAAATGCTCCGACCACTCTGAATTCCTGTGCGGTGGTGAGAGACGCAACAGTATCTGGGGCCGGCGTTGCTTTCCACCGGGCCCAAAGTTCTAGAGCCAGTTCAACAACTGTGCATCCTATTGCTTAGGGTCGGATTGGGACCTCCACCAAACCAAGCCTTGTTGAAAAAGCTCAAGCTGGCTGCAAACGTTTGAGTGAAGATCCATGAACATCCCGAACATTCCCAAACATTGCGAAGTTGAGACCTCAAAGTTTTTTTTTTCGCTTGCCGCTTGCCTGGTCATCAAGAAGCCACCATTGATCCGACGCTCGCCATTGAGGAGCCAATCCTCCTCGGCACATCAGGGTGGACCCCCTTTCACGCCATCCAAGCTTCCAAGCTTTGGCGAAATCAGCTTGCAAACGCTCTGGAAGCTGGAAAAACTGGCACCCACCAAATCTGAACAAGCATCGCCGAATCACCTGAATCAGGTGCTCTCCACAAACCATTCGTTTAAATTTGGGGGTGCATTTTTGTATCTGTCGGAGGGCAGGGAGTATTCTTTGCACATTTTGGATTGTGAAATCATGAGAAATGCCAGGCACGCGTCGCTGGTCAGAAACACATCCAAATTCCGCTGCGCCATTTGCGCTGCGATGCCACCTCAGCCGACTCCGCGACATCAAACTCATTCTTGACACTCTAACACCCTCCCACATAGGAGAATACCGCGCTGCGCGTTCAAAACGGCTTCACACGTCTGTCAGACGTCTGTCGCCTGTAAACATCTGGTGAGTCTGAGCCAGGACGCCCAGAATGTCCACGCTGTGCTTCACCAATGCAGCATCCGCATCCAACATGAGCACGTGGGTGAAATTCTGCGGGCTCATCAAGTACTCATAGAGCATCCTAAGTGTCGAATGGGACCAAGCTCACACACTGAATGCCGATTACGTGGCACACCTGGCATTGAAGCTGTCAGTCATAGGGGGAACGGTGCGTAAACAACAATCCATACTATACCTGAGAAGCTGCAAAACGAAAGCCAGCGCTTCCCTTTCTCGACAACTGCGCGTCGAAGCAAGCAAATGAGCTCGCGCAGCTGCTTGCGGCCGCGTGTCAAATCTGCTTCATGTCTTGTTCTGCCCACACAGAGGTAACCATGTCAAAACAAAAACCTGCGCTTCCTGGCAATTGAGGGGTTCGGTGTCATTTTGCCCGGATTTTTCCTCTGCACAGGGGGGGGTTTGGATGGAATCCGATGTTTTAGGCCGTAGCCAAATCTATCCACATTGACATCATTTGGTGTCTACCAGGACCTTCAAAGTGACCGTCCGAGATCCCAGAATGAGGTCACTTAGTCACTTAGTCCCGAATGAGGTCACTTGGACTCCAAAGAGGTCATTCTGAAGGTCCTGGTGTTTCATTCCACTTCCAGTAAGACTAAGATCCTTTGTTTCTGGTGGCTATGCGCAAGCGACTCATGCTCTTCAAGGAGTGCTGTGAGTGAAGTATCGGAGTGCTCTTCTGAAGCTAGCCTGGGTCCGTATAAATACTATGTTGCTATACCTCTTACACACCTACACAAGTTCAAAGCACGAATGAGACTTCAAAGCTGTGGATGGCTGTGCGCGTGTAGAGGCTATCGAGCGGTTGACGGAAAGGGAACTTGAAGTACTATACCTGGTAGCTGCACTATAGCTACCCTGGGTCTCTATACCTAGCAAGGTGCCAACTACACCTTTATTTTCAAGATGGCCTGAACAGAGTGTTTTAGGGCAGCAAACCGTGGTCTCAGGCCACCTTGAATTTAGCTTGAAAACCACAGCTACATAGCTACCCTGGGTCTCTATACCTGGCAAGGTGCCAACTACACCTTTATTTTCAAGGTGGCCTGAACCTGGTCTCAGGCCACCTTGAATTTAGCTTGAAAACCACAGCTTTGAAGCCTCATGGAATTGTAGCTACAAGACCTTTATTTTCAAGGTGGCCTGAACAAAGTGTTTTAGGGCAGCAAACCGTGGTCTCAGGCCACCTTGAATTTAGCTTGAAAACCACAGCTACATAGCTACCCTGGGTGTCTATACCTGGCAAGGTGCCAACTACACCTTTATTTTCAAGGTGGCCTGAACAGAGTGTTTTAGGGCAGCAAACCCTGGTCTCAGGCCACCTTGAATTTAGCTTGAAAACCACAGCTTTGAAGCCTCATGCGCGCCATACCCGGGAACAGAACTGTAGCTACTTGTAGCTACCCTGGGTCCGTATAAATACTATGTTGCTATACCTCTTACACACCTATACAAGTTCAAAGCACGAATGAGACTTCAAAGCTGTGGATTGCTGTGCGTGTGTAGAGGTTCTCAAGCGGTTGACGGAAAGGCAACTTGAAGTACTATACCTGGTAGCTGCACTATGGCTACCCTAGGTCTCTATACCTTGCAAGGTGCCAACTACACCTTTCCATTCAGATGATGCAAATGATGCATTTGGCATTTCTTGCATCACCACCCCTCAAAAATCACCTCCAACACAACCTCAAAAAACCTTCCCTCGAAGCACCCTCCTCCCCCAGCATGTGCCGAGTTGACGTATACCTTTCTCGGGCCACCCCCCCAGACCCCCTAACTACTCACTTCGTTCGCCAGACACAACTCCGCTAGCGCCTTCTACGAAGGCTGGCTTTCGTAATTTAATATATATGTCATATGTCCGTTGTATATGTCATTCTAGTTCTACATATGTTATCTATATACATATATATGTATGTCATTCTAGTGCTGTGTTTACCGAGCCTTCAAGAGCCGTCTCCCAGCCATCGTGATAGGATGGATCCCAAAAGAATCGAAGTCCAGCACATGGCCATGAGCAAAAAAACTGACAACCCCGCCTTACCCTAAAAGCAGCAAAATGGACTACTGGGAATCTTCATGGCAGTGCGGGGCTAGGACCCATAGCCCACGTTTGAACAGGTTTCACTCTGTAGTTTGGATAGATTTTGAGATCAAAGGTGGCCCTTCCATGCTGCCCAAGTCTCAAGTGCTTCTCCCAGTTAAAGTTTTCACGCTCGTTCTGTCGGGTGCAGCTCCTGGGCTGCGGGCAGGTTGGGCTTTTCCTCCTGTTCACACCATTCCACACCGAGCCGGGTCCTATCAAATAGCCCAAGGATTATGAGGGGCATCGCTGGCTGGAATCTGTCTTGGAACTCGTTGTGATCACATCATGAGGGGCTTTAAAAACAGAAAATGCACAAACATAGCAGAGGCAGAGGGCAAAGCAAGTGATATGAAGAGATGTGTGCCCACATACATGTCTTAATCTGAGCCGCTCACAACAGAAACTCTCTCACAATCTTGCAATCAATCCCCTGTTGATGGACACCATCCTCTTGAGCGCATGTCCATCAACCACCAGTTTGGCTCATCAATTGGCTTTGCATTGGGGGACCCCACCAAATGCACCTCCCAATTCTTCACCTACTACTGTATATAGTTCCAGAAAAGTTTCTTCTCATCCGTCTTGCCGCACCGCCTCTTCTGCCACTTTGTAAGCTGGGGCTGAGTTGGCTGCCAGCGTAGAATGATGCAATGTCCATGCAACCCTGAGCAAGGACACTGTTGCATGGTGCCCGCGACAAATCAATCATGACCACACCCAGTTGCAGTGGATCTTGGAACAAATGCCAACCGCGCAAGTGAAGCGGGTCGTTCTGTGGTGCATCCCCAAACTCTGACCCCCACACAGCCATTGCACACATTGACCAGAATCCTCCCTCCCCTCTCCCTGCGCCCTTCAAGCTTGGTTTTCTGGTGACTCAAGACTGAAGAATGGTTTGTAAAAACATGTGAATACAACAATTGTAATAGATGCAAATTGCCCACAATGGACTCATAACTCATAACTGCTCTGTTTTCCACGAACGAGAAATGCAAACATCCTTCATGCCGCCCTATTCCACTTCTATCTATCCTGTGAGGCATATAACAGACATAGTATATAATTACGTAGTCTAGTTGCTGTGTATGTGTGTCTATATATGTATATATACATCCGTGTGTGTGTACCCCTTGTAGTCACAGGGATTCTTTTGAGTTGGCTTTGCTTGATTTGCCAGATTTTTTCAGCAGGGGCGTACGGCTCGTCATACCCACCGTACGCAACGAAGCTACGGTATGACGAGGGAGGGGTGGACTGATCATCCACCTGTACCTGCTTGAATTTTAATTTTGCTGAGTTGCATTTGACACTCCGCAGACTTGCACGTTCCGCCGTCACCCTGTCGTTTCGACTTCGCTTGCGAGTTTGGCCCCACTTCCTCTTGAAGACCTCCAGGCTCCATAGGGTTTCCTGGACTTTTCAGGATTTGGTTTCTTAGGCAGGCGTGTGGCACCGCTTTCAGTTCAGTGGTCACCCTATCCTAAGTGTGTCTGGCCTCGGCCAACCCGGGATGAGCCCGCAGAGTGCCTCCCGTGGACCCGTCTAACGGGTGTACGTCCATGTTCCCCGGCTTTGGGAACGTAGGTGTCCGGAGCGGACAGCAGGAGGCTTATGCCAAAATTATTTGCCAAGATCTGATGAATTTATTGAAGATGGCTCATGCCTGTACGTGACGGACCCGTCGCCACCTCAGGTGCACACACAGTACGTACATGTTCAACGAGGCTTGCCTAGGTTCTTTAATGAGGTTTGGGTTCATCGGTTCTCGTCCCCTCCATTTGGTTCCCTTTTCATCCTTTTCCCCTTCACACACTTCTGTTTTCCTCTTTCCTTTCATGTCCTCCTGTCTTCATGTCTTTCATTTCATCCTTTCTTTCGTTTGCGCGCACATTGGTCCCGGCCTTAGTGTGTACGTGCACAACTACATGTACATGAAGCCTAGGTTTTAGGTGGCCCAGGTCTTTATAATCAGGTGGGTTTCATTGTTTGTCCCTGTGCACTTGGTTCCCCTTTCATCACAACCACCTACACCTTTGTCCCGTCCTGTCCTCTTGTCATGTCTTCATTCTTTTGGGTCTCGCGCGCGCACACGTGCACATTTGCCTTAACCTCGGGTCTACGCCTCCCCTCGGGGAGGCGTGTGTGTGTGTGTACCCCTTGTAGTCACAGGGATTCTTTTGAATTGGCTTTCAGCAGGGGCGTACGGCTCGTCATACCCACCGTACGCAACGAAGCTGCGGTATGACGAGGGAGGGGTGGACTGATCATCCACCTGTACCTGCTTGAATTTTAATTTTGCTGAGTTGCATTTGACACTCCGCAGACTTGCACGTTCCGCCGTCACCCTGTCGTTTCGACTTCGCTTGCGAGTTTGGCCCCACTTCCTCTTGAAGACCTCCAGGCTCCATAGGGTTTCCTGGACTTTTCAGGATTTGGTTTCTTAGGCAGGCGTGTGGCACCGCTTTCAGTTCAGTACACCCTATCCTAAGTGTGTGTGTGTGTGTGCGTGTGTTGAATGATTTGCAAACATCTTACTTGAACCAAATAGACATCTCCTCCAAACCCTTTGGCCAACTGCATCCGAATGGGTGGAACAAGGCACTGGCATGGTGTCGGTTGGTGGCGAGGATGGCCCGGAGCCACCTGAAAAAAAAACTTGCATCTGGCGTGGGCGGATTCATCAACATACTTTGGGGCCAGTTTGGGGGTTTCAAGAATTGGCATTTATCATACAAAATTACATGCAAATCTATTGATCTGATTGAACAAAGACTTCACCAGCCGGAAAAAATCGGCCTCGTTCGTGCTAAACTCATTGAAAAACAACTCTTCAGCCTGAGTTAATCCTCAGACCCCAATTGCATACTGAGCTGCCGGGGTCTGGAGGCTTTGTTTTGACCCCAGCTGCCGGTGGCATCCATCAGCACCGGCTGCGCGATGAGTATGCCTCCATGTGCCACCTTCCTGGCAGGAACCAACCCGAGCATCTGCAGTCTTGAAAACGCTTCACCACTGCATGTTCTGTGCTGATGCGTACTTTAGCCTCAAGTTGCTGTCTGTTTTTTCAGATTTTTAGATGGTGTGCAGGGCCACACACTAAAAATACTGTACAACAAATGATGACCGATGACATCTCTTTAACACAAATCAACGTGCAGCGTGCCGACAACGAGCGGCATGTTTGGCCTGCTTGCTGGACAGTAATAATTGATTAAAGCAAAGCTGTTTCCAGGAAATCCGGGTCATATGCTAGTGCAGCTCTAAACATGCTGGGCGTCCGCTACCCATCTCGCCTTGCATCGAGAATTAGCTCATCCTCCTTCAACAGCCAGCTGGGCCGCTTCCCGTCTGAGATGGGCAGCCCATCTTTGCCAGCATTCAAGATGTAGTGCGTGGGGTTGGTGAGCAAAGCTAGGTCGTGGTGCCGCTGGGCAGCGTGGATGAGGGGCGCATCTTCCACTTCTGCGCGTGCGCCTGCTGGAGGCGAGCCCAATGACACATGCTTGGGAAATAAATGCCATTCTAATGGTACTCAGTACTGTACTTAGGTACAGCGCGAGAGTCAGCAAAGCGTTTGCACAACAATTGCGAGGCTAAGAAAAACAATATGAAACATATGAATACAAGCCAAACACAATGAGAACTAAGAGGCAATCATTCAGCAAATGATAATGATTTCCCTGCAAGGCACATGAACGACCAGCAAGCTCTGATGCTAAAACGGTGCATCTTCGTTCTCTCTAGTCACCAGTCATTGAATGTCTTCCAGTGGTCCAGCTACAGAACCAGCAAAAGAACCCACGTGGGAGGCACACGCCCGTCAATCCATTGCCTTGAGAACTCAAGGAGGCCATCATTGAGTCCTGGACGCGCTCGCATCAGCGGTGGAGTGGATTTATCCAGGAAGTGTTTCGTCCGGACCTGCATGAACAGCACTTTCACACACCAACCATCATGGTTTGGTGGAAACCCACCTGTTTGGCAGGTAATTACATCTCTCCAAGCGGAACTTGTCTACTTCTAGAGGGCGTCCAATTTGTCCACAAATCTGAATCAGAAGCCGCCACTAGATAAATATTGCCCGGCCCACAACATATAGTATCACAACTTCCGATGTTCCGAACAACGAAATGTTCAGCTCATGCTGGAACTCTATGCGCTCTATGGAGCATTCTGACAATACACAAAGTAGCTCCAAACTCAGAAACTCAAGGATTGTCACATGTTATGAGCTAATTCTAAGCACATCCGCTGCCTTTGGGGATCTCTACTGGCTCGCTGGACCACACCATCCTCAAATGGACCCCCCTGGTTGTAACGACGGCAGCTCCCGCTCGTGGCTACGCTGATCTTGAAGGCTGTCATAGACGCCGTCCACGCTTATCAACTTCTCCTGCGGCACCCTCGGCCTCCCTCTCTAGGGCAGTGCCCACAGGTGCCATGCTGTGGGTGGGGGTGGACACAGCTTTCTACAAGAAGTACATGCCACAAGAATACCGTAAAAAGGTTGTGTGCATCCATACAATCTATGAGTCTTCTATGGTCATATCGTCATGTTCAATATGCTTAATTAACTACAGGGCATTCCTGCGCACGGAAATTGGCTGCATGACCTGGGCAGGTGGGACACACACACAGCGTCAATCTGCAAAACCTGAAGACGTTGACCTTGAGCATTTGATCTTACTACTAGTAACAAGAAGGCTAGTAGAATTAAAATTAGTAGCTTCTTGTTACTACTAGTAAGGCACTTGTTCTAGTAGCGTGGCACTTGTTTCTACTAGCTTCTTGTTTCCCTGCATGTGATGTCGGAAGGAAAACCAGCCGTGGTGAACCAGTCCGGATCCATCAAGCTCAGAGATACGTCTGGGCTTGTCTTCCCCAGGGTCGGATTGGTAGAAGTTTACCCCGTTCAGACATGCCATGACATGCCTATGTCAAATAATCATGCTTGAATTCCGGGCAATCACATGCAATGAATTGGGATTTGAATCACCAAATTGGAGCTGGCTTTCGTAGATTGTGCTGCTCACGCTCGTGCCCTTGCCAAAAAGCAAGAAGAAGAATTGGATGAGGACGAGCTTCAAGCAATTTTCCTGCTCTGAAATTCACCAGGCAATTCAAGAGAGTTCAAGAGGAAGTTTCATGAAGTTCCTCACACATACCATGTGGTGCTTCAGGGTGTTCTGTTGCGCACTGCTTCAGGATGCTTTGATGGTTTAAGATGGCCCGGTACTGGTTCGCCAGCACCGGAGCCAAGATTTTTGGGTGGGCCAGAAACTGGAAATTGTCCGACCATTGCATTGGAGACCAGCATCTTAAAGTCATGTGGCTTGACTAAAGCTTCCAGATGATTCCAGGCTTGTCCAGAAGCAAGCAGGCATCTTCTGAACACACTCCTTGCTAAGCTAGCTGCCCGATTTTGGTGGTGTCTCATGCCAGAGTCAAAAGGCAAGTGCATTGAATCGAGTTCACCAACCTTGTCATCTTGCCGGAACGTATTGGACATCAGCACAGGAGAGGCCTCATTATTGCTTCTTTCATGACGTAGAAACATCCAAGAAGCATTGAAGAATGTTGGCTGCAACAAACATCCACTGACCGTACATAGACCAGATGCTCATGCAGCACGTGTGTGAAATTGTTAAGCAACCATCCATTTCACCTCCTCCCGTGCCGACCTCGTCTGGAGAGCCGGTGGTGCCGCGTAACATACGACGCAAGGCCTTGTCAGACCAGCCAGCTTGTCAACGTCATGGTAGTTTCTTTGGATTGTCTTCCAGCTGAAAGCTAACTACACAAAACCGGGTTCAGGTTTTGAGCAACTAGCCGATCTCATGAGAGGTCAGCTTTCCGGTATATATATATATATCCTCCAACAATCAGCGAGATATATTTCAGCAATAAGTAAACATTGAAGATATTTCTGCAATTCATACTTCACGCAGCAAAGCCATCCACGGGTCTAGGCCTCACTGATCCCACCAAACACGCGGCTCGCTGACCTTGTCTACCTCTGCCACCGTGTAAGTCCGACTCTCACCAGGCCCCCGCCTGTCGCCGCTCGATATCCAAGCGATTGAAGTGGTGCCTGCAGGAAATTGCAGCCCAACTGCGCCCAGAAGGCGACGTGTTAGAACAGACTCCGTGTTCAAACCGACTCGCCAGACTCCTCACTGGACCCGTTGAAGAAATCGATCGACACCTACAAGGCGGTTCCATGGTGACACGTGGACCCCAGGCGACGTATTAAGTAAGCATACAGCATCATACAGCATACTACCTCATTGGGTCTAGTTGGTTCGGAACTCTTGCCACCTGGACCTAGCTGCTTAATTTGTCCATGAGTGTGTGTGATGGACCTGGTAAGGTGGTTCTCCATTCTCCCCCCCAGCTTCATTCAATCAATATCTTGCTGTTGTACCTGTGGAGGACTGCCGAAAAAGCAAGCTATCACTCTAGACTCTAGAAGTTCGACCAGTTGGCGGACACCCGGACACCAAAGGGGCTGGAGGACCCGTGTTCCGGGCGTGTCGGTCCCACCACGGTCACTCGGCGAAGACGCGAAGCCCAGCCCCGCCAGTGTCGATTCAGCTGCCCCTGTGTTGAGTCCAAAAGGCCTCGGAGGCGGAGACCAGGAAATAACCTAATAGCGATGGCCTCCAACCTACTATAGCGTCCTTGCTACTAGTAGCGATGGCCTCCAACCTAATGGTTTGAAGGAAACGGTAAATGGATGTAAATGGGTTCAATTTATACTCACGGGGGGCCAGGCGGAAATTATCAGCGTTGTTGCGCTAAGTACCCAGCGAAGGTGAAGTGAATCGGCCAGGATGTAACTTGTGAACTTGTAATTTATCAAACGACTCTGCCAACATCTTAAAATGGAACTTTGAGTACAGTTTAGCAAGTGGGCCGCCATGCAAAAAGCAGCCAGCAAACCTCGAGTCCAAGTTTTGGAGATCCGTCTATATATATATATATTACTATATATATTATGTGTGTGCAGTAATTACATATATATAATATTCCGTGGTGTTGTCTTTATATTGTCTTTATCGTGTCAATGGCATGCAGTGGTCGGTGAGCTTAGATCCTTCACCACCTGAGGCCTCCCGGAATCTCCATTTCGGTTTACTTCAGCAATTCTAGGAGGCACACGATTGAAGCAAATCCTCCAGGATCCTCCAGGAATCTATCGTAAAACATGGCACATTTCGCGATTGTCCGCGCACCTTGTGCCAGTGACAGCACGAGGCTTGCCAGAATCCAGCGCATCACGGTCCTAGCCGCGGCGAGTAGAGCAACTATACATACCAAACATTAGCAAAATATAGCAAAATTACGATACATACTGTAACCTCTGTGGCAAATTGAAGTGGATGTGGATGGCTATTCGCAACCGCTACAACGACGACTTTGTTGCTTTCTGGATGTCAAACGTTGCTCAGTCGTACACACCCGTTTCGTTCTCGGCGGGGCCTCCTTCCCTTCTCAGAAAGTAGGTATAGAAGTCATCAGAAATCCAAACCTTAATTCGCAAACAGGGTTAGTTTCCTCACCTGAGTTGCCCCGACGGTGCTCCTGAAGTTCTGGACCTTCCAAAGGTCACTGATCACTACATTGTCAGCTGAGGCTGGAGATCAGCTGCGGAGAGATGGTCAACTACGAAACCCAACATGTCACACAAGTGTCACTGGCCTCTGGCTCCCTGGAAGGAGTATGGAATCAATGTATCAGTCGTAAGTTGTCAACTAATCATCTTGCCAATTTCTCTCTTGTGACGGCCAACCTTTACTGCTGTCTCTCTTCATCATCTTCATCACCGGTGAGCCGGACACTTTTGGAGTGATCTAATCATCATCTAAAGGCCCACAAACCCCGTCCAGGCGTCTCCTGTCCTTTCAGCTCGCTGAACCCGCCCAGCCTGCCCAGCCTGTCCATGTCAGTGATGTCCCTCTGGATCCCTGCAGCCGGGCGCTTTCGCCGACGAGAAAAGCAACAAACCGACATCGGACCGATGTAGCTGGTTCTGCGGGTGAGTAGCTGGAGCCCTAGCTAGAGCTGGTTGCCCCGGTGCGTTTCCCCACACCTGGTCACTGTGCTTGTAGCTATCCGGTCCAGCTTGGGTGGTGTGCGGGCAAAGTTTAATCTGCATGAATCCCTTGGAGAGACCGAAGGATGCAGACATGCTGCCTAACACATTCCCATGGACATGCCCCAAGGCGCCCATTCTCCAGATCACCCCTCTAGCTCATTCCATGCTCTCGGTCGACTTTCTCTGTTCTGGAGGCCTTGTTGCATATTGTGAAATCCTACCACGAAAATTGCCAGCAACTAGTAGTCACCTCTCTTGATTTGGGTTCTGTAAGTGGAGTCCTTCATTGACAAGTGCTCAAGGCTACTCTCAAGGCTCATATTTCATGCCTAGCTCTGGGGCATGCGGTGCAACAAAATGCAATAAGCCTTATATAATGTATAGAAACAGCAAACACTTGCACATGACCATGGACCACCTCCTAGTACAAATACAAGGCCCAGGAGAAAGAAAGAAACACACACACAAAAAAAAAAAAAAACAAAAATCAGATGCAAAAGCTACTTCGATGCAAGTATATATAATATGTTTTATTTATTTATAGATGTATATTATTATATATTGCAATATGTTGTGCATGTACATCCACATCATAACAGCAATGCAACTGAATGAACCTGCGATGGTGCTCCCTTCCTTCGGCGCCTCCAAAAAAGGAGCCGGTGTAACGCTTCGCCCCAGCGTCACCTCGTCGGTGCTTCTTTTTGGGGGGGAATCTGTGGGTTCGATATGTTAATGTTTGATCTACCAATGCACATGGGGGCTTGCAAAGGGAAATTACATGGAACATCTCAAGATCGAAGCTCATGAACTTGCACTCGAAGCCCGAATCTCTTTCAAGCCCACTTATGATTGCCATCTCGTTTGGGAATCCATCTTCACCCTGCTGAGGACCCAGGCTGCCTGGCAGTCAGCTGGCATGAAGCAGGGAGAGAAAGACCACAAATAAAGCGCAGGCAGCATAAGGCAACCAGGGTGTCTAAATATGTCTAAATGACTCCTCTGGTCCTCTGACCAGTGGTTGGCTGGGCAACTTGCTATTGCTCAATATTGCTTACTACGTCTTGCCGCCCGACATCCAACAGACGCCAAGGAAGCTGCAGCTATTCGACTTCAGGTCCAATGCAATGACATTAATTAACCGAGGAATTCAAAAAGGGTGAGGAGTTTGACCACGTCCCTGGCTTCACCGCAGTCCAACTGATGAGATTCTTCATGCTACACTTGGAGGCGGCCACGTCACAAAATATCATATCATCTCGAGTCTAATTCTCCGCCGGACATTTGCCACACTAACATAGCTACCAAACTTGCCGAACTCTTCCGCAAATCTCCCCGGCAGAAGCATGGATGAGAACTCAACACCGAGCGGCGCCATGAAGGTCAGAGGAAGTTCCCTGCAACAAGAAGCAGCACTCCAACTAGAAGGCTGACCAGGGAGATCACCATGAGACCCCCTGCCCAGCGCTTCTCCACGCGGTTGTGCCACACAGGGACTGGCAAATGGTCACCCATAGCAAAATCAATGCTGGCGGAACGCGCGGGATGACTGAAGCATCCCACCACCAGGGTACAATAAAGGAACAAAAGGGGTAGGTAGGCACCAAGATCACATAAAGTAAATATAATTATCACCATTAATTTTTAGGTCTTTTAATATAATTAATGGTGATAAAGATAAGAAATGAATAAAAATAGACGGGCACCCCCATAATATAAAATAACGGGTGGATCTTGGGGGTGCCACAGGGAAGAGACAGATGGGCCCGACCACGACTCACGAACCATCCATAAACCGTTCCATCGTGAGTCTTTCTACGTGACAGGAACTAAAGAGGCACAAGGGAAGGGCCAATAGCAAAAAGACTTCACAGAAGAGCGCTGCGGCAAAGAGCTTGACAGGCGTCGCCAGTGTTGTTAGTGAGCCCATAACAGCGAAAAGAAATAGGACGTGCCCATGAGGAGGAGAAGCCGAAGGCCACACCAAAGGGTCACAAATTGCACTGAAGATCACCGCAAACAAACTCACCAGCGCACCTATTGCCAGCATGATGAATCTCCACCCGCTGAGACTCTTGCTTGCAAACTGGCATGCTGAATATATTTTGGTGTTCAACCGTGAGCCCCCAATCCCTCGCTATGGATAATTCAACGCTGAAAGCCTCCTGAGCCTTTCGCAAGAGCGTGTGAAACCACGGGCCAAATCAACGATGGATCCTTGAGTGTGGATTAAAATATAATTGGATTCAATGGGCAGGGAGCCATGGAACACTGAGTATTAGTGCTCCTATTTGCAACGTTAGGGGTTCATAGGGGTTCATGTGTGTTTTTTTCATTTGACCCCCGTCAATCATCAATCATATGAGAAGAAAAAGGCCCT
>CAXAMN010005892.1:0-35691 GCA_963970005.1 Durusdinium trenchii
TATGTTCCGTCACTTTTCATTTCATTCAAGTCGACCGCAAAACCCGGTCGCAACTTGTAGCGCTCTGCAAGCGCAGTGAACCTCTTGGGCGAGTAGATCTCCATGATATCTACTGCTGACATCTGCATGCTCAAATGAGCGATGTCTCCGATCTCTTGCTCAGAGATCTCAATGCCGCTCGCCTCATAGGTTCCTTGAATGATCTTCCTCAGATGCTGCTTTGCGATCTCCTTCTCTTTTACTAAGCTGGCTGCATCTGGCCTCCACCCTGCTGGTGGTGTTTCTGGAACATGTGAAAACTGAGACGTTTTCTTTGGACTCTCTTCCACTCTGGGATCAAGGTCTTCTACGGCGGTCTCTGCGGACCTCTTTGTTCCTTGAACTGGATTCGGCTTGACCTTTGCCCCAGGTGGATCTATCCGAAGTTCTCCTGTTCTCTTCTTGGGCTCTGTTGCTACCTTGGCTTTCGCCACTGGCTTCTTCTCTATCTCGGCTGCTTGCCTCTTCATCTCATATCTCTCTTTCGGGTCATCGGGATAGGTTTTCTCACCCTCTGCTGCTGCTGGCGGTGAGCTTCCCGACCCTGCGCTCTTTGCATCTTCCTTCTTTTCTGGTTCCCCAGCCGCGTCTTCGGCTGGGATGTCGGAGTCCTTGTCGGCCACGACTTTCGGCTTCACAGTGTCAAGCTGTTGCCGTTCTTTCCTCTTCTTTGCATGGGCTTCAAGTCTCGCTTGCCCAGCTTCATCCTTTTCCATTGCTTCGGTGATCCTTGCTCTGCACGCCTCTGTGTGCGGCAAGGTCGTCCTCCTGTCTTCCAAGATGCACTTGCATCCTGGGCAGCCTTCTGTGGCTCCATGCTTGTGCACATCCTCTCTCCTGATGTACACTCGCCTCTGTTGTGGTGGTGCCACTCGTTCCTCCTTGGGAGGTGGTACCACAAGGCGCTCTTCGAGCATCAGCTGCTCGCCGGCAGGCCTTGCCGCGGAATGCTCCCACGGTAAGCCCCGCAAAAGATCCCAATCACTTGGGTCCCAGCGGTCGGCTGAACTCAGCCGCCGGATTCCTGTGCCTCTTCGCACGCCATCGGCCGTCATCACCAAAATGGATCCTGTTCGGCCATGGTGACCTACATAGCGTCCTTCTTTCAGGATGCGAACTCCCTCGCCTACTTCTCTAAAGTATAGGCGTTCACCAAAAGCTATGGCAGGTTTCCGCCATTGCTTTCCACATCTTCTGGCCTCAGGCGTTCTGCCATCTTGACCTTTCTTGTACCTGCTCAACAGGTCTCCTGCCTGTCTTGGCAGCCATGCCAATGCAGGATCATCATCTTTGAGCTCTTTGCCGAGCTTCTCTTCCAACGCGCTGCGGAGAACTCGCACTTGACGCTTGATCTCCTTGCAGGCGTTCTCTGCCAGACCATTCGCCTGATGGTCTCCTACTGGCGACTCTTCCGAAACCCAGTCTATGCCGGTTTCTTTCGCCGCTGCCTCTTTCAAGGCTACCACTGATGGCTCACCATCTGACTTGAGGACCACCTTGCGGTGTCCCAAGTTCTTCAGGAAGTTCGCCACGAACTTCACTGCATACGGTGTCGCTCCCTTCGAGTCCACGAAGGTCGCCGCTAAGGACTGTGTCCTCTCATCCTTCACCACGAGGATCGGCTTCACTCGCTCGTCCTCCACGCCGCCCCGTGACATGAACGTATAGTCCATTGCCACTGTGGGCACAAGGCTCTTGGCCTTCTCTTCCTCGGACCTCGTCCGATGTGGCTGTCCCACAGCCCATCCAGCAATGCAATGCCGGCACCAACTTCGATATTGCACATGGCCTGTCGCCTCGTGCTCTTCGATCTCAGCCGGAGTTGGGTCCTCCGGTGCTCTTATCTGGATGGGTTTCTCAACCTCATCAACTAGTTCCAACTCATCATCCTCTTCTCGCCCCTCTGGACCAGGTCGGCCTGAATCCATAGAGGCATCTCCTCTCTCTCCTGTGGCGTTCAACTCTGCGATGCCACAGCATTCCTTTGTCGGTTTATACCCTGGCTTCCTCAAGTAGAAGTTGTACACTCCCTGCTCCTGATACACAGGGATCCAACTCCGCTGCTCTGCAGCGTTCGCTTTCTCCAGGATCGCCTGGACAGCCTTTCCAACTTTGGACCCTTGCGGAATCAAATTTCCGCCTTTTGCATCAAGAACTGCAATCCTTCCAAAGCCTAAGCACTTGGATGCTGAAATCAATGGCTTATGAACATCAGCCATTGAACCTTTCACACGGCATTTGTTGCCGCTCTCGTCGAACCCTTCAAAGGTTCCAATGCCCTGACTGGGCACCAACTCTCCGGATGCAGTCTTGAATACAACTCCGTTGCCTTCACTGACAACCACTCGGTCCTCCCAGCCATTCGGGATGGCTGTCTGGGCTGCTCCAGTGTCCAGGTTAAACTTCATCCATTCTTCGGCGGATGAGGTATCCGCCATTCCAACTCCACTCAAGTCTGCCATGAGCATGCCGACATCGGCTTCCGGAGCTGGCTCAATGCCTTCATCCGGTTCGTCCATCTCTTCCATACTTCCTGCGGCTTTGCCTTTGCCGCCTTTTCCACCTTTGCCTTTGTTGCCTTTGCCACCTTTACCACTCTTATCTCCTTTGCCTGAACCTGACCACTTATCGCCTTTTCCATCCGGCCGTTTCTTGCTCCAGCAATCGGCCGCTCGGTGTCCCTTCTTACCGCAATTGTAGCAGGTAATATCTTGAGCCGGGTTTGAGCTTTTACTTGGATCTCCTTTGCTTGAGCCTTTCTTTCCATCACCTTTGGCCTGTTTACCTTTTCCTTTACCTTTTCCTTTAACTAGGCTTGCAATCCATTGTCCTATCGAATCGACGTCCATGGGTTGAGGTCCTTGATAACTCGAACTTGATGAACCTGGTTTTGGAACAGATGACTTTGATGTGAGGGATGTTTCAATGACAAGTTCAATCTCCTGTTTGATCAATGAATAGGTTGTCAATCTACTCTTGTTCAACAAAAGATGTTTCTCAAGATCTGGGGGTACCAACATCTCCAATGAAGCGGACTTGATGTCGTCCGATAGGGTCTCTCTAGCCCCTGATGCGTTCCGCCGGGATTCGTACCTCCTGATCAGCTCTTCCAGCTGTTCGATGGCTTGCCTCACGGCGGTCCAAGTTTTGACCCGCTCTGGCTGGAGGATAGCCCTGAGGATGTTCCGCTTTCTTCCCGAAGTACGGGGATCCCATCGTCGGTGGACCCTTCGGTATGCCTCGAAACCATTTGAGGCTCCTACCATGAGATCTTCCGTTTCTCCGGAAGTGAGGGTCAGGAGCACGCGATGGATCTGATCTGCCTTGTCTTCTAGGTCACCGATGTCAGTAACGGTGCCAGACCCAAACTCTTCTTCTATCTTGGTCATCTCAATCGCGTCTTCCTGTTCCAAGATGTACTCTAGGATCTCAATGAACTCTCTCCCAAAAGTAGTTATGAACAGGTTATCAATACTCCTGGCCCACTTTCGAAACTCCCCTTCAACATTCCCAAAATTCTCGGGACGCCCCAACCCTTTGGTGTCCATGAGGATTTGGGACTTCTTCCTATCATCTTTCTTCTCAAGGCTTTTAGCCAATTCCCCTACGGCTGAGGCTAGCATTGTCACACCGCCTTGAGACTCCCTCAAAACTTGATTCTCTTGCTCCAACCTCGTTTGGTTCTGTTGGAGTTGAAGTACCATATCCATCAGCTGTTGGATCTGCTGTTCCATGGTTTCCTACTCTCAACCCTGCTGCTGCTGCCGCTCACTCTTTTCCAGCGGCAGTCGCGGGCGGTTCGCCCGGTCAAGGATCGGAGGCTTTTGGCACTCCTGCGGAGGTCAACTCCGCCGGGTCGCGGCCGATCTGAGGTCGGCGGGCCGGTGGCGGCCCGTCCGGAGATCGGGGCCGCCGGACCGGTGGCGGTCCGTCTGGAGATCGAGGCCGCCTTACCGGACTGCGGCTCCTCTCCTTCAGTCTCACGGAAGTCTCTTCTTCCGATGGGCTCTCTTCCTCCTCTTCTTCCTCTTCGGCTGTATCAGCCGCTTCGCTCTTCTTCTGAGCTTTTCGCTTTGCGCTCTCCTCGCGCTTCTCTCTATTGCGGAGTCTTTGTTCTTTCCGCTCTAACCTGATCTCCTCCTTGGGCCGCTCTTTGCCAAACTCTTTGATCCTCTCCTGCAGGTCTTCTGTAATGACACCCTGCTTCTTTTGCAACCTCACCAAGTCTTTGAGCTTCCGATACTGAAGCGAAGTTTGGCTTCGATGTCGGAATCCGGACTGTGGTTCTGGATGCTTCTTCCTCCAAGGTGCCTTGGGATCGATCTTGGCTGGGGTATACTTGGTTTGAGTACCCCGAACTTCCCAACCTGTTGTGACCCCTTCTGCGGAGGTGACGAAATCGGCGATGGTTCGGCCAGATGATGACCGTGCGGCTGAACTAGCCGCTCCAGTTCCTGGCTCACCTGTTAGGTCCTGTTCAGACTCTTCTTCTTCTTCTGACCCTTCTGCTCCTTCTGTATTTTCCTTCTCCTCCTTTGTTTCTACGGTCTTTTCGACCGCTGAGGTTGTTTCTGCGGTCTTCTCAACCGCTGGAGCAATGTTTGCGGCTGAATCCGCCGCTGATGTGGCTGGCAAAGGCTCTTTCTTCTCCTCCTCTTTTTCTTTTCTCTCTTCTCCTATTTCGCTCGGGGCGGCAGGATCTGCCGCTCCCGAGGACCCCAGCTCCTCTTCTTCGGAGCTTTCTACTTTACTGTGTCTTTCCTCTTTTAGGCGCAAAACTCGGTCCCTTTCGCTTTCACCGGGCTCCCGCGCTACCATGAAAACGAGGTTTCGACGTTACGGAACGCCTTTTCCCTTGAGCCAAAATACGTCAAGAGTCACGTGTCTGCAGTACCTATAGCGGAATATATATGGGCTGTACATACAAACAGAGAGAATAGTTGATATATATATATATACGTTGCTCTTGCATCCTGTCGCAGGGCGTGCAAACGCGCCCGGCTTGGCTTGCAGCTTGCTCGGCAAACTTGTTATGCATTTGCTCCAGCAGTTTCTGCTTCCCAGGCTTCAAGCTGTGCACCCCAAGCAGTGCTTTTTTGCCACCAAAGCCGGAGCAAGCCTACACTCCAGTGTGTATCACTGGCCGTTGTCCCAATAAACTGTTGCAACATGATGGCAGCCCCATTCCTCCATATTTGTGAGCATGTTGTCCAGGGCCTCCCTGACACCAAGCACGTCTTTGCTTCCCCTCACTACTATGTTCCTTCCATCATCTTGCTCTTTCAAACCTGCAGCCATGAGGCGGACTTTGCCACCAGGATGCTTGAAAAAATGAATGGCAATTGGGCTGTAGATTGCAAGCCAAAGCTCGTCAAATAGGTCCTTGTCACGAACATGCTTGCTTGCACACTTGATGTTCGAGAACACGCATTCCCAACACCTTCGGACTTTGACGAAACACATCTGCCCGTGCTTGACCTCCACTGCCACTCCTCCACGAATCCAGTCTACAGTAGAACAATCTCTCGAAAAAGAACTATTTTGATGGAGAATTTGATCCACTTCGAACGCTATTTCCTCAATACGTAAACCGCGTAACCGTGGCGTCATATCGTTCAGCGGCACTCCGTGGTATGCCTCATCCTGGCACGATGTCATTCCTTCCATGTGATTTTTCAACCAGCTAGTGGCTTCAACGGCTGACAGGTTCACGTAAGACACAAGTTTGCAGTGACCCTTTGTCAGGAACTTGTGGAGAATTTGAGATCGCGCAATTTGCCAACACTCTTGCCCTGCAGCACCTCTGACAAAGATCTGATGGCCACTGCTTCCTGTTCGCTTGCCAGTCGAGCAAACTCCGGTCCGAACGTCATGCCTGATAATGTGCAAGCTATCTGGGCTGAAGAGTGTGAGATACAAATCGTCAAATGGAGCACGGTCACGAACACCCGGCCATGGCAGCTTGATTCTGTGAAATAAAGCGCGCCAATTCTTGTTTGTTTTGTCCCACGACATCTGTGCACTTTTGCATTCAACTTTGCGGCCATCCATGGTGAAATCATACTCAGAGTGATAGTGTGACCTGCGAGCCCCGTTGCAACAAGTTCCTGGGGTCGGCTCTTCAATCTTGCTGTTCGGATTGAGCCGCGCCAGCTCCTTCTTGCACAATTCGTTCAGGATCATTCCACGACGCTTACCAGACAGCAAAGAGAGTTCATGGCCAGCGTGACCTGCATATGCCTTGCTGGTCTGCCCCGTATCATCCAAAATGTGTTGGAACTGCGAAGCACTCAGCACCAAACACCTCAACTGCCATCCAAACAAAAACGTAAATGTAATAACTACAGGCACACCTGACCGCAACATTGTGGCTTTCGAACCAGAATTCCCAACTTGGGTGAGGCAACCCACAAGCACACAACCCAGTTAGCAAGGCGGGTGAACTAAAGGACTTCAGGACTTCAGGTGAAGAATCCGGCACGCCAGGGCTTCATTGAAACAGAAAACAAAACACGAATTAGCATCCACACATATCTCTCTGGTGTGAGTACATGTCTCCCAAGTTCCTCATGTCCATCAAGAGCAACTCTACTCTGGTGACACTGGATCTTTTGCGCCATCTCTCTGACAGAACCGGTGTGTTCGTCACATCAGGTCTGGTCGCACGTGACGTATCTGAACAGTGAGATGTGGACTGGATGCATGCGATGGATGGGTTTCTGCATGTTTTTGGCACGTGTTCCAAAGGCCGAGGGTCTGGAGCCTGATGAATTCCATCCAAGGAACAGCTGCCCGTCTGCGCACAGTCTAACCAATCCTATCACATCGCTTTGGGATCGCATGCGTAAATGAAAGCCGAACCCAACAATAGAGAGCTGAATGCCCCTACAACAGCCCGGCAACCCCAATACACATCCATCCGCTCTCTGCTTGGAGTCGTGGTTCAGGGCTCTGCGGGTGGAAGGTCGGAGCACAGCTTGCGCTACAGGAAATTGGCTAGGATAGACCAAACTACTCTTCCTAACCACTCAGCGTCATGAAAGTATAATGCTCGAGCAACCTTCGCGCACCGTTTGCAGAGAAAAAACCGAGAGCTTCTAGTCCCACGAAATCATTTGCAGTACATCTCCTGCCGCTTCAGCTCGGTCGACAAATTGTGTACCATTGGTATGGCCGCCACAGCTAGGTCGACAAAATACGCAGCACGCTGAAGGGCTGGCGTGGCATCTTGAATTAACCACTGGTGTCCCAAAGGACTGTTGCTAAAGGCTGGCAGCCCCAATCAACTTCCATCTTTTTCAGCATGTGGTCGAGCGCGACCTTGACATCAAGCACATGTCTAGGTGCAGAAAGCCTCAGGTGTTTTCCACGCGGACCCTGCATCACGCTTGGGTCGAAGTCGCCAGGATGTTTCAGGAAGTGCAGGCCAAAGGGGCTGTAGATTGCAAGCCAAAGCTCATCAAAAAGATTATGCGCGCGAACGTTAGCACCTGCGCACTTGATCGAAAAGAAATTACAATACCAACACCCCCTGCCCGGATCAAAGAGCATCTGTCCGTGCTTGTTTTCCACTTTCACATCTCCACGAACCCAGTCTACCTCAGAAGACGATCTGGAAAACTCAAAAGAAACATGTGGATGGAGAATCCGATCCACTTCGAAAGCTATCTTCTCAATTCGAAAGCCCCGCAGCTCTGGCCCTGTGTGGTTCAGCGGTACCCCCTTGTATTCGTGGTCCTGCCGTGCTGCCATTCCTTCCAATTGCTCCGCTAGAAAGGCCCTAACTTCTGTGCCTGATAAATCTATGTGAGCCACAAGTTCGCAGTGTCCTGCAGCCAGAAGCTTGCCAAGAATTTGAGACCGTGCACTTTGCCAGCCCTCTTGCCCACGCGCACCACTGACAAAAATCTTGTGCCCACTCCTCCCTGTTAACTCGCCAACTTTGGAGACTCCTGTCTGAAGGTCATGCTTGATGATGTGTAAGCTATCTGGGCTAAACAGTGTGAGATACAAATCATCAAATGGAGCTTGATCCCGAAAACCTAGCCATGGCAGCTTGATGCTGGAAAACTGGAAGCCCCAACACTTCGCGTGGTTGTTCCAAGACAATTGTGAACTTTTGCACTCAACTTTCCGACCATCCATGGTAAAGTCGTATTCGGAGTGGTAAAGTGACCTGCGAGTTCCATCGAAACGAGTCCCTTCAGCAGGTTCTTCAATTTTGCTGTTCGGATTTAACCGCGCCAGCTCCTTCTTGCAAAATTGCTCCAGGACTTTTCCGCGACGCGTCCCGGACAGCAAGGATAACTCATGTCCAGCATTTCCAATGTAAGCTTGGCTCATCAAATCCGGCTTTTTAAGGATGTGCAGGAACTGCGCGGCACTCAGCACCAAAGGCCTCCAGTGTGGCCATCGGAAACCACGTGGAAATACTGCAGTTGTTGCTGGCAAAGCTGTGCGCAGCATGAAGATTTTGAGCCGGGATTCCTCACTGGCGCCAGGTGCCACAATCACATTGACACAATCGAAATCCCTAAGAGAGTCACCAACAAAGGACAGCTTCGGGTGAAGCTCTAAGACGATCAATTGGTAGGACGTTCAAACAGAAACAGCTTCAAACCGAGTCTGAGTGGTGCAGTGTGTGGTTGTCTTGCTTTTTTCGAGGTTTAAGGTCGTTGAAGCGGTTGGAGCATGTTAGAGTTGATTCAACATCCATGCAATGGTTGGACGCTTTTGCCCGCTGGTTTCCAGGCACAACCACCCACCACAGGGCAAAGAAAGCATCCAATCAGTGCTGACATGGTCGCCACAGCTAGGACTGACTGTACTGTTTCCAACGTGCCCTGCTCTGGCGTTTCTTGCAGCTGGGGTGTGCAACAAACCTTCATGCAGCTATATAAGGTGCAAGGAGTTTCCAGCGAGATTCGGCAAGGTCAAAAGAAACAAATCACTGCAGTTCACCCATTTAATTACACAGCATGGCGGATACAAAGGTATCAGCATTCTCTGCTTGCAAAGACCGGATCCATCCGGATCCCCATAGAAGACACTGGTCAGCCAGTGTCTCTCGTCCTGGGCGCAGTCGCTGCCCTGGCCTGGCCCGCCAGCCACGTGGTGGGCTATGCTGTCGAAGTGCCGCCGACCGGTGCGGTGCCTGGAGGTCAGATGAAGCCCCTTCAGCAGGAGAGGCTGCCACCTACCAAATCACAAAACCTGAAAACTCGACCCACTTACGTATAATTTGTAAGGTTCTTGCTTTTGTTGGATGAGTCCATCTTGAGGGTCCCCCTCTCGGGCTTTGGGGCAAAGAGCACAATGGTCAAGAGATTGTCTACGGAGTTTCCAGGGTGCCCCTACCACACACACACAACTGAACAGTGCATGTTCTAATTAAGCAGCCAAGTGAGTTCAAAGAACATCACATGCACTGTTTCACCTAATTAGACCACTTGGAGACTTTAGAGGCAATACTTACGGTTTTCTCATGTTTTCTCTATCTTAGTATGATGGGAATTTAGGGGAATGTCACCGAAAGCCACCAATCACTGTAGGACTGTAGGAGTTCTCTCTGCTATGGGGAAGAATGGGAGGACCACACAACACAACTTGGGACTGTGCAAACTGAGATGTCCTGAAGGTCCAAAGCACATCACATGATAGCCAGCGTTAGACTAATGTCGGGTCAGTTCATGCTCAACACATTAGAAGCACGGAATGTCGAGGCAACCACCGCCTCCCTCAGATTAGCCAGATTTGCCATAAAAATCAGAAAATGACTTTCCAAAACAAATCGCTGTTCACAACCCGCCCCTTAATGAACGCACAAAGAACCTGCAAACCTCTTCTCTCTTTGCGCAGAAGGAACTGTAGTCGCACAACATATTTACGCACGTTGAACTATTGGTCTTTCTCGCACCCCTACCCTTCACATGATGCAAGCAGCCTGTCCCCAGGCTTGAGCAGCTGGCTTTCACACAGTTCATTTTAAAATGACACGTCTTGAGGTTCATTGTGGCAGGATAACATGTGCACCGTAAAGTTCACACATTTCACTTCTGGTGCCTGCCGTCCGGCATGAAGCCTCCTTAGAGTGTTGGATCCAAAGCAAGACCGCCATTGCGAGCAACATCATGTATGCGACGCGCGCTTGCAGCACCACGGCCGGATGGGACAAAGAAAAGAGGACTTACAGTCCATGCAGAGTCGCACAGCCGTGAAATCACCAAAGAATAGTTGCAAGAGCTTGACAGCCCCATGCCTCCATCTTGTGGAGCATTTCGTCAAGGGCCTCCCTGACATCAATCACATTGCGGCTGGAGTAGACCTGTATCCTCTGTCCATCATCCTGCTCTTGCAAGCCAGCAAGGCTGAAACGGACTTTGCCACCAGGATGCTTCAAAATATGAACGCCGAAAGGGCTGTAGATTGCAAGCCACAGTTCATCAAACAGGTCGCGATCACGCACACCTTGGCATGCACACTTGATGCTCTGGAAAGAACATTGCCAACACCTTTGCACTTTGTTGTAGCACATTTGGCTGCTCTTCAATTCCACTCTCACCGCTCCACGAAACCAGTCTATTTCTGAAGAAGAGCGTGAAAATGAACAATTGGGATGGAGAATCCGATCCACTCCAAATGCAACCTCTTCAATCCGCAAGCCACGTAGCTGTGGCGCCATATGGTTCAATGGCACCCGCTGGTATGCGAGGTCCTGTGGTGCTCTCAGTCCTTCGATTTGCTGTGTCAGCCAGTTGCTGACTTCAACTGCTGACAAATCCACGGAAGACACAAGTTCGCAACCTTTTGTCAGGAACCTGTTCAGGATTTGATGCCGCGCCGTTTGCCAACATTCTTGCCCCCGTGTGCCTTGAATGGAAATCTGATGACCATGGCTCTCTGTTCGCTTGCCAGTCGAGTAAACTCCGGTCTGAAGGTCATGCCTGATGATGTGCAAACTATCTGGGCTGAAGAGTGTAAGGTACAAATCGTCAAATGGAGCCTGGTCCCGAAAGCCTGGACAGGGCAGTTTGACTTTGTGAAATAGAGCACGCCAACTCTTCTGAGCATTGTCCCAAAACATCTGTGCACTTTTGCATTTAAGGTTGCGGCCATCCAAAATAAAGTCATACACTGCGGTGCTGGCTGACCTGCGGGCTCCATCACAATAGCTCCCTGCGGTCGGCTCTTCCATTTTGGCCTTAGGGTTGAGCCGAGCCAGCTCTTTCTTGCAAAGTTTGTTCAGGATCGTTCCGCGGCGCTTCCCAGATAGCAAGGACAGCTCATAGCCAGCGTGACCTGCATATGCCTTGCTGGTCTGCCCAGGATCATTCAAAATGTGTTGAAACTGTGAGGCGCTCAGCACCAAACAATACCGCCATCCGCCACCCAACCTGAAGACACTTGCTGGAGGCCAGCCTGACCGCAACATCATGGCTTGAAAACCAGAATTCTGCCCTAGCTAAGAAGGGCGTCAGGTGAAGGGACCAATACATCAGGCCCAAAGCTGGAATGAACAACCAATTATATTATCGCTGGATTATATGGGGTAATTGGAAGGTAGTTATTTAGGTTGGTTAACAAAGATCATGGCCACCCGAAACAATAACCCGAACACCTCAAAATCTTATCTTCCTTGTTTGTAGGGTGGGCTTGACCGAGACAAACCAATGTTTCGACGACTGCAAGATCTGCACTGCTCTTGGAGCCAAGCCCGGCCAAAAATGAGCAAATGCAACATCAAATGCATGGACTTAACTATGACTTAACTTTCTCCCCAAAAAGTAAAGCGCTACACAATCTTTGCACTGCTTACAAGAGAAACTGCAATGATGCTATTATGACATCAGTGTTGCACACATGGAGCCACTCATTGCAGCACAGAATCATGAAACCAACAACCAACCCTTGCCTCTACACACACCTCCTTCGCTCTCACGGTGGGACATCACCCCAGCATGGCCGTCCCTTCACCCTGCCTGGCGCCTTTGCAACAAAAGGATCGCCGCCTCTTTCGTGGCGACCTTGGTGACCCGTTGGCCCAGCGTGAGCTGTAAACGGCGTAAAGACAGTGTCACAGAACAGGTGCCCTAATCCTGCTTGATGGCAGCTGTCGGCTTTGCAATCTCTCGTGTATGGTTGGGAAGGGATCAACATGTTACTTGGCTCCTCTGGATCTGTCTGTGTTTAGAACCATTGAAAAGATCAAAATCAGACAATGTTTGCGGCACTGTGTCATCTATGCCCACAGGAACCGCTGCATTGAACAAAGCCGTCCCAAATGGCCTGCAGGTCCTGGTCTTCTTCTGCAGGTCTTGCGCTTGCATGAGGAACTTCCTCGGTCAACCTGTGGAAGATTGCGTTTGAAAGTCCATGTCACCACGATGTGGTTTGTTTTGAATCGTTGGCGTGCCCAACCTTCACGGTTTAAAGGCAATTCTCCTACAAATCATCATCCCTCGCTGCAGGAGGCGAAAACAAGGCTAGCTGTACCTTGCGCTGGCACTCTTACCACAACATCTTGGCTACAACTCACAAGGGTCGCACAATGGTCCAAACGGCTCCCGCGAGCTCCAGGTGGTGTGGGAATTTGCTTGACTTTGGAGGTTCGCCTGCCCCCCCACACAACAGGCTTAACATCTGTATATAAAAGGGCTCATGTAGAAAACCAGCTGCTTGTCACCCAAGTTTGCACCTCTTCTCTTCATATCCATGTCATGCAGGAAACCTATAATTTCAGGTGTTGTGACATCGACTTCAAACCCAAAAGGTCCAAGAGGCTCATGTCGCAATGCACCCGTTCTCCGCCATGGCCCGGCCTTCAAGTCGATCCCAAGGGCTCTCTCTCGCAATCAGGGCCTCAATAACCCGCACGGTGCTGTGATGCTTGCTTGGGCTGTGGTTGAGCCCTGAAGGATCCATTGAAACTGACCTCTTGAGGTGGAAACGCGCCGTATGACTGTAACGGGTTGATGCACAGATTCAGTAACTGGTGAGCAAAAGGGGGGTGAACGATCTGCCTTCACACGAGTGGCACCAGCATGGGCCACAAGCTTGAACAGCCTTTCTTTGCAGAGTCCATTTTGACACGAAAGGCCTTGGCATTCCGATTGGGCAGGATGCCATGCAGTCGGGGCAGTGTTAGCGCATTGATTTCCGGCGGCTGCCATCACTATGATTAGTGGAGGAACAATGGCCTTGTAGAACTTACCTTTCACTGCTAAATGGACCCACATCATGAAAAAAATGGCTCCGCAACTGCAAGAAAGCAAAGCAAGGGGCAGCTTTTGCAAGACGTTGGCAGCCCCATTCTTCCATCTTTTTGCGCATGTCGTCAAGGGCCTCCCTCACATCAAGCAGGTGCTGGCTGCCCAGGACATGCATGCTTTTCCACAAGCCACCTCCTTCAAACCTGTGAGGCTGAAACGGACTTGGCCACCAGGATGCTTCAGAAAATGTATACCGAAAGGGCTGTATTTTGAGAAGGAGCATTTCCAACGCCGGCTGCCTTTGTTGAACCGCGCCATCCCATGCTTGACTTCCACTCTGACTTCTCCACGAACCCAGTCTACTTTCGAAGAAGTTCGTGACAAGGAACAATTTGGGTGGAGCATTCGGTTCACTTCAAATGCTATTTCTTATTATTTCTTCAATTCGCAAGCCACATAGTGCTGGTGTCATTTGGCTCAATGGCACCCCCTCGTACTCAGTGCCGTGGCGTGCTGCCATTCCTTGCAATTGCTGTGCCAGGAAGGCCCTCAAATTTATGCGAGCCACAAGTTTGCAATGGCCTGCAGCCAGGAGCTTGTCGAGTATTTGGGACAGCGCAATTTGCCAACATTCTTGCCCTGAAGCACCACGGATCTGAATGTCATGACCACGAAATCCTGTCGACTGGCCAACTGAGATGACTCCCGTCCGAAGATCATGCTTGATGATATGCAAGCTGTCTGGGCTGAAGATCGTCAAATACAAATCATCAAATGGAGCCTGTTCCCGAAATCCTGGCCGTGGCAGCTTGATGCCCTGGAAGCGTACACTCCAACGTTTCCCATTTTCTTGCCATGACATTTGCGCACTTTTGCACTCAATTTTCCGGCCACCCAAACTGAAGTCATCTGAAGTCCCACTCGGCCTGTGAAGCTGACCTTTGAGCTCCATTGCACCGAGCCCCTCGGGTAGGCTCTTCGATTGTGCTGTGCGGATGTAGCCGCGCCAGTTCCTCTTGCAGGATTATTCCGCGACGCTTTGCGCACACCAACGAGAATGCACGGCCAGCATAACTTGCATAGGCCTTGCAGGTCTGCCCAGCATCTTTCAGAATGTGCTTGATTTTCGAGGCGCTCAACACCACACACTTCAAATGTCGTCCGAAAACACATGCAATAAAAGTTGCTACTGGCAAACGCTTCTGCAGCATCAAGGTTTGAAGCCAGAAATTCCAGCCAATGCGACACAACCGTCTACATTGCGCACTCGGGTTGGCCGTTTGAAAGGGCTGGGCCAACAACAACGTCAGCTGAATTCAGTGAATAGGCCAAAGGGGTTCAGGGCCTATACACCGAGACTTATACCGAGTTATATTAGAAACACATCCACACACTACCTCCTCACCTGGGCCATGGGAGGTGCACTGCTTCATTGCTAAAGCTCATCAACACGGCAAGACATCCAAACCAATGGATTCGCACTGTAAACTGGCCCAGGTGACAGAACTGCACCAAAGGATTCCCAAGATCTGGGGGTTTCACAGTGAAAACAACATGGTGACACACAGAACAGTTTCCAGCATTCCTACACAGCTTCTCTTCCAACTCGAGATGCTAAGAACTGAAGAACACCACGTCGTAGCTCAGCGGTATGACAAGTTGGCTCTGATCGGCTGATGGCTGGATATGGTGGCAAGCACCTGCGTGAAAGGCTTGGGCAGGAAACGTGCATCAGCCTCGCTTGTCCCAAAGCACCGTTGCTAAAGGCTGACAGCCCCAGTCTACCTCGATTTTCACCAGCATGAGGTCAAGTGCCTCCTTGATGTCAAGCATATGTTTGGGTGCAGAAAGCCTCAAATGTCTTCCACGTGGACTCTGTCTCATGCCTGGGTCGAAGTTTCCAGGATGCTTCAGAAAGTGAAGGCCGAAGGGGCTGTAGATTACAAGCCAAAGCTCATCAAACATATTAGTTTCACGAACATTGGCACCAGCACACTTGATTCGTGAGAAACCACAATACCAACACTGCCTGTCTTGATCAAAGAGCATCTGTCCATGCTTGTTTTCGACTTTCACATCTCCACGAACCCAGTCTACGTTGGAAGAAGATCTGGAAAACTGAAAAGAAACATTTGGATGGAGAATCTGATCCACTTCGAATCCTATCTGTTCGATTCGCAAGCCGCGCAGCTCTGGCCCTGTGTGGTTTAGGGGTACTCCCTTGTACTCATGGTCCTGGCGCGCTGCCATTCCTTCCATTTGCTGTGCCAGGAAGGCCCTCACTTCTTTGGCTGATAAATCTATGTACGCCACAAGTTCGCAGTGTCCTGCAGCCAGAAGCTTGCCAAGAATTTGAGACCGTGCACTTTGCCAAGACTCTTGCCTGCGAGCACCTCGGACAACAATCTGATGACCACTACTTTTTGTTCGCTTGCCAGCTAGGGCAACCCGGGTCTGAAGATCATGCTTGATGATGTGCAAACTATCCGGGCTGAATATCGTCAAATACAAATCATCAAATGGAGCCCGTTCCCGAAATTCTGTCTCTGACAGCTTGATGCTGCAAAATGTGATAGACCAACACTTCGCATTGCTGTTCCAAGACATCTGTGCACTTTTGCACTCAGTTTTGCGGCCGTTCAACACGAAATCGTACTCTGCCTGCGATGTGGGCTTGCGACTTCCATCGCAGCGAGTCCCTTCAGTTGGCTCTTCAATTTTGCTGTTCGGATTTAGCCGCGCCAGCTCGTTCTTGCAAAAGCGCTCCAGGATTGTTCCGCGACGCGTCCCAGGCAGCAAGGATAACTCATGTCCGGCATTTCCATTGTAGGCTTGGCTGGTGAAGTCTGGCTTTTCAAGAATGTGCAGGAACTGCGAGGCACTCAGCACCAAAGGCCTCCGCTGTTGCCATCGGAAACCAAATGGAAAAAATGCAGTTACTGCTGGCAAAGCAGTACGCAGCATGAGATTTTGAGCCCGGGATTCCTCACTGACGCAAGGTACCTCAATCGCATGACACAATAGAAATCGCTAAGTTACTAAGGGAGTCACCAACGCAAGAGAGTCGCTCCGCAAATGTCAACTGCAGGACGTGCAGTTTAAAACAGGTTCACTTCGAGTCTGAGCGGTACAGTGTTTGTGTTTTTCTTATGTTGTTCGAGGTCTGAAGCGGTTGGAGTCACATTCAACATCCATCTTCCATGCTCAAGAGTTGACCCCAAAGAATCAATGCTTGGACGTATTTAGCCAGCCGGTTTCTAGGAACAACCACCCATCACAGGGCAATCGAAGGATTCAATCAGTGCTGACATGGTCGCCACAGCTAGAACCAAAAGACTGATTGTAAGTTTCCAGCATGCCCTGCTCTGGCGTTTCTTGCTAGTTGGGCTGTGCAACAGCCCTTCATACAGCTAAGGGGCGACGAGTTTCTCGAGAGATTCGGCAAAGTCAAAAGACACTTTTCGCTGCAAATGACATGTTGAGGGAGTGCAGTTCACCCATAGCTAATTACAGAGCATGGCGGATTCAAAAGTATCGGCATTCTCTTTTTGCAAAGACCGAATCCCCAAACAAGACACTGGTCTTCCATTGTCTCTCGTCCTGGGTGCAGTCGCTGCCCTGGCCTACATGGTGGGCTATGTTGTCGAAGTGCGGCGCCTGGAGATCAAATGAAACCCCTTCAGCAAACGAGGCAACCCACCAAATCACACAAGCCTGCAACTTAACACACTTTTATTTTTGTCAGGCTTTTGTTGGATGAGTCCATCTTGAGGGTTCCTCATGATCGTCGAGAGACTGTGCACGGAGTTTCCAGGGTGGCCCTACCACAAACACAATTGAACGATGCATGTTCCATGAAACAGCCAAGTGCGTTCAAAGTATAGAAATGACATGCACGGTTTCACCCAGACCACTTGGGGACCTTAGCAGCAATACTTGCATACTTACAGTGGTATGTATATAGATCTCTCTCTCTCTCTCTTGTATATAATATAGTATGATGTGAATTCTGGGGAGTGTCACCGAAAGCCACCGATCATTTTAGGACCTTAGGAGTTCTCTACGTAGTCTATGGGGAAAAGTGGGAGGACCGCCCTCCAGGTGCAACCAAACGAACTGACGTTCGTTTAAGCACATCACATCATAGCCAGCGAAGGACTAATGTCGGGCCAGTCCATGCTCAACACATTAGAAGCACGGCATGTCGAAGCAACACTCGCCTCCCTGAGCTTGGATAGGCCAGCATAGATTTGCCATGCAAATCCAAAAATGGCTCTCCAAAAGAAGAATCAATGTTCCAAACCTGTCCCTTTAATAGACTTATCATATGCAGCAATCAAAGGCCCAAGACTGACCACAATGAACGCACAAAGAACCTACAAACCTCTTCTCTTGCACAGCACTATGCGCAAAAGGAACTACCGTCGCGCAGATACAGAAGGCAATAGAGGGCAAATAGCAATTACAAAAACGCCCATCCTGTACCAACTCCAAATTCTGAGATCAAAGAAGGATTAGGACAAGATGTGAAAGGAACATAATACAGTCGCAAACATGTTTTTTGACTCTAGGATATTCCACCTGTGGAGACCCTGGGAAGATAGGTACAAAAGAATGTCCAAAGCCTCCACACAAGCCAGGCATTGCGGGGCTTTTCCTCAGGCTTGAGCAGCTGGTCTGTTTGAACACGGCAAGGTATGACAGGCATTGAGGTTCATTGTGGGAGCAACATAATGTATGCGGCGCGCTTGTAGCACCACAGCTGGATGGGATAGAGAAAAGGACTTACTGTACATGCAGAGTTGCAAAGCCTTAAAATTTCCAAGGAATAGTTGCAAGAGGCAATCCTTGAGATCATGGGACAGCCTGAGCACCACAGAAGCATGGGACTAAAGGCATTTATGCACCAGGAATGGAGAAATCACCACAGAATTGTTGCAAGAGGCTCGCAGCCCCATTCCTCCATCTTTTTGAGCATTTCGTCCAGGGCCTCCCTGACATCAAGCACACTTTGGCTGCCCAGAACATACATTTGTTGTCCAGCAGCCTGCTCTTTCAAACCTGTCAGGCTGAAACGGACTTGGCCACCAGGATGTCTGAAAATATAAAGGCCGAAGGGGCTGTAGATTGCAAGCCACAGTTCGTCAAACACATCACGAGCACGAACACCACGGCTAGCACACTTGATGTTCACGAATTGACACTCCCAACGCCCATTGATGTAACACATTTGCGAACTCTTGAACTCCACTCTCACTCCTGAACGAACCCAGTCTACGGATTTGGCAGAAGTTCGTGAAAATGAACGATTAGGATGCAGGAATTCTTTATCCGCCTCGAATGCTATGTCCTCAAGAAGATTGCCACGCAGCGCTGGTGCCATCTGGTTCAGCGGCACCCCTTGGTATGCCTCGTCCTGGTGCGATTTTACTCTGTCCATTTCCTCTACCAGCCAGCTGCGGACTTCAACATCTGATAAGTCGATGCAAGCCACAAGTTTGCAGCGATCCGCAGCCAAGAACTTGTCAAGCATTCGAGGCAGGGCGGTTTGCCAACATTCTTCCTTCCGAGCACCATAAACAGCAATGTTATGACCGCCGCCGGTTGCAGTTTGCGTGCCAGCTTTTTCAACTCCGGTCTGGAGGTCATGTTTGATGATGTACAAGCTATCTGGGCTAAACAGTATCAAATACAAATCGTCAAATGGAGCTTGATCCCGAAGACCTAGCCATGGCAGCATGACGTTGCGAAATCGGAAGCGCCAACGCATCTTGCTGTTGTCCCAAAAAAAGCCGTGAGCTTTTGCATTCAATTTTGCGGCCATCCAAAGTGAAGTCATACGGCGCATTGCGGGCTGACCTGCGGGCTCCATTGCAACAAGTCCCTGGAGCAGGCTCTTCAATTGTGCTGTGTGGATGCATCTGAGCCAGCTTCTTTGTGCAAAAATCTTCCAGGATCATTCCGCGTCGCTTTCCGCTCAGCAAGGACAGTTGCTCGCCAGCATGACCACGATAGGCCTTATTGGTCCGCCCGGTGTTGGTCAGAATGTGCCGGAACCACGAGGCATGCAGCTCTAGATGACACCTGCACTGCCATCCAAAGCACAGCGCAAATAGAATGGCTACAGGCACACCTGGCCACAACATCATGGCAACCTTCGCGCCTTCCCCACTGGTGTGGTTCAAACCGATCACACCGATCACATATTATTCCAAGTCACTTCGTTAAACAGCTGAACTAAGAAGGACTTCAAGGGCCTGATCTGGGGACAATCCAAACCAAAAGACTTTGAGATGAACTTTATCAGGTGAATCACAACTTTCCATGGGAACGACCTTAAACAATCAGATCTTTTGAGCCTCCCTTGGGTTCAATAATTTCAACGGGCTTCTCTCTCCATACGCTGCATGAGTTGTCTTATCAGTTGATTGGGTTCGAAGTCATTGGCGCAGGGCATGGAGCCTCGCAATCGCAGGAAGGGCGTCATGGGCTAAAGTCACCGCATGGGGTTGTATGGGTAGTTTCCCAAGATCCTAGAGATCGCAGGAAGAATTTACATGCAATGATTGTAGCATACGTCTCGCACCAAATGCAAGTAATCCGTAATTCTGACCAGGTGTGGCACGCACAAAACTACCCGTTGCGGCTTGCGGTTAAAGAACTGGGAGCATCAAGCCACCTGCCGCCTTACAATGCGATTCTACCCTGTTTGGTGCACCACGGAGGGGATGGAGCTTGAAATGCAAATCTGCCAGCCTTTGGCCTCCCCAAACGCTGTTGAACAAACGGCTACGAACGAGTCGCGTTATGTCGCGGAGCAGCTTCGGATGACACCCGCCGGCTGTTAGTTTAACTTACATTAGCCAACTGCCCTTGGAGGCGCTGCTCAAAGGGTCCAACTTTGGGTCCAACCTGATCCAACAACCCTTCACAAAGGAGGAAGGATAGGAAGGTGTGAGATCTTTGCTGAAGATTGGGCACACTCAAAAGAAATTGCCACTCGAGCGCATGTCATGCTTGGCCTAGCAAACAAATCCTTTGGCCGCAAATGCTGTTGAGTTTGTTGGGAGTGTCGGTCATTGGCAACTGGGATTTCTAAAGAACACATCAGAATGAATCACCACTTCACCATGTTCAAACCGTTCCGCTGCTTTTTCGACTCCCTTCACCTCACCTTCTCCTCGGCCCGCCGGCCAGCACATCCAGCCCGGGCTGACAGATGCTGTCGAAGTGCTGCCTGGGCATCGAAACCCCTTCCGCGGGGGCTGGGACTGGGCGCCTTCGATGTGTGCAAAAAAGGACTACCTGGAAACCCAGCCCCAACCAGAAACAACTGGTTGCTCCAATATGGCAATGGAACTCCTTCACATAACAAATGGTTGTTTGGGAAATCATCCATTAGTTTCTGGTTGTTTGGGTTTCTGGTTGTTTGGGTTTCCAGGTGTACATTAAAAACCAAGTCCACTGGTTTATATACAGTTTTACGGCCCTTCCAGTTGCCCATCTTGACTTCCATGTGGTCCTTTGCGACAATGTGATCAAATGCGGGCCAACAACTGCATGAGGAGTGTCGAGGGTGAGACAGCATACACACCACACAGGCTCACCCAAAGAAACAAATTACAAACATCAAACACAAATGAAAACCATTCGTTGTGCCAAAATCGATCTTAACATTTCAAACGGTCGAGCTTTGAGTGATGGACCTCCGCCTCAACATGCGTCAAGACTCTGCCCGGCCCAGTGCTTCCCCCCGTAGCGCCTGGGCCATCTTGCTCGCAGGGCCCGGGCCCACCGGGTTACAAAGACTTGAGCAACCAAGCTGTCTTAGAGTTTGGTGCTGGATATCCGGTGGCCGCTGCTGAGTCAGATGGAAGGTCTGGGCCCTTCTCACTTCGAGGCCCTTTTCATTCGCAAGCACCCCAGCTAAAACAGCCAAAACAGCAACACTCTCAAGAGTAAACTGGTGACCCTTAAGCATCTGCATAACGACTCCTTCATGACATCTGCAGTTCACAGTTGGTCTCGTGTCCGATGAGTATTTTGCTGGAGGGGCTTGAGCAGCTGGAATGACCAAAGCTTTTGTATGCGTTTGGAATGCTAGTCAGGCCATGCTAAGACACCCCTCATTTGGCACAGTTCAAGACCAAACTATTGGGGACTGCATTCAGCAATGGTTGGCCGGGCAAAAAGAACACCAAAGAAAGGAACCTAGTAGTAATTATTAGGTTACCAAGAGTGTACCAGGTATATAACCAGGTTCCACGAGCACCAGGTAACCACGAACGTCGAGGTGTGTACACCTGCCCCCCAAAGAAACCCTTTCACACACCTTCTCCTCGTTACCGCACGAGCTCCGACCGCACGTCGTGCCCTTTTGGACCTCCCATGACCTCCCTCAGCTCTGGGGATCCCCCCAAAGCCGTCGAAGCGAAGGACGGTGGGCGAGATGGGTCTTCCTTCCTCGGAAGCTTCAGCATTTGGGTGGCGAAAAGGGAAAGAACACTCGAAATGAACCAGATCAGAGTTGGATATATCCTACTGTGAATGCTGTGTTTTATTATGTTTTATGTCCATGCCACGTGCCCTTGGTCGTTGAGAAAACAGATATGTGCAAGGGCGGCCCTCTCAGTGAACATATGAGTGTCCTGCCCTGCAAGTGTTTGTAACGTTTATGCCTTTTGAGTGTCCAAACGTTAACAACCGGCCTGACCCCCACCATGCCCCTGGAAAACATCCGGATGTCCCAACACAAAACAGGAGCAACCCAGACAGTCTCGTCACCTCTTCGGCCCCAAGAGCCACTTTTGGCACTGCGCAAGCTTGGCGCCCTGATGCACCCTGTACGACTGTCTAAAGTCTGACTAGCTGTCTGGCCTTGCCGAATGCAGAAACAAAGAAAATATAGATGGCGAAGCCTTCAATAAAAGAGCTCTATAGAAACATATTATGTGATGATCATTTGCGGACTACTGGATCACCAAACCTATATGATCTTTAACTTAAAAAGAAAAACCCACCTCAATTTGTAATTGTATGTCTTGCACTTCGGCACCACCGACTGGCGCGGTGACCATGACTCCGAATGGACGGCACCAGGGGCCGCTTCGTGGCGGCCGAAGCACCGGACGGGATGCCCGGAACCTCTACGCCGCGCCGATCGTCGGGCGGGTTCTCCGCGTTACGATGGACATGGAGCTGCCGCGCTGCTTCACACACACACCGCCAGGCCGGGGGAAGTCTGGGAGCATGTCTTGTTTTTATCTTCCCTTTTGTTTGCAGAGGATATGCTTATGTTGCCGTGAATGGATGTACTTAGGAGCTGTATAGGGGGATTCCGGTGTATTTGGGGCGGATCAACAAATCAGCTGTAGGGGATTCCAGCACATGGTGATTGGTTGGGTCTCCTCTCAGTTTGGAGGAACCTGAAAAGACTTCGACAATAACCCTGAGTTGGCCATCCTGACTAGGTAGATCTTTAGATGCAAAACATGGGCTTGGCACTCAACAAACCTGAACATATCTATGTCTGTCAAGCACACAATCTACTGCAACATCTACAGTATGTCTACTGCATTCTACTGCTACGGGTCTCATCACCAAACACCAGTGTCCTGTGCAGCCATTACGCTGCTGTACCAGGAGTGTGTCAGATCAACAGCAAACTCGACAGGTTAATAGAGTGAACGTCTGGCGAAAAGTGCTGCTGTACTGCTTGATTCTGTCTACTGCGTGAAGATAACTCCTATGAGTTTTGAAGCGGAGAACACGCCGAGAGACTCTCACTTGACACTCAAGCGATCCACCACCGCTTTAAGACTCATTGAACCCTCCACAACGCATGCAAGCAAGGGAATTCCTTCATGACACATGCCCCCCATTAGCCTTGTAGAGGAAAACGGTCTTGAGCGAATTCATGTTCCATGTCAACAACCAGAGTCAGGTGGTTCCTTCACTGCTTCACAGCATCCTCTGAGATTATTCGCTGCACCTGACAGGGTGGTGCAAGGTGCAAGTATTGTTTCATATTGTTTCTGATGGTTTCTCTTGTGGCCAGGCCGGCTGCGCGAAAGAGCTGAAATCACCAAATGGACATGTCCTGAAGGTCAACAGCTGTCAAAACAAAGAAATGGGCCACACCCAATCCTAGCTCATTATTATGTCGTGTCAAGAGAATCTTCCCCAACGTAACCGGACCTTGCAACTTCCAGCTAAACGCTGTCTTCTCCAGTCCTGGAGTCAACTGATGTCGGCGTCCAGACTATCAACCAAACATTGATAGCTATAAGTCATGCTAAGTCCCTGGGCTGCTAAGGAAGAAAGACAAACAGGATGCGTTTTACAAATCAGGCACCATCATCCCTAAGTGGAACCGCTGGGACTTCCTTGACATTCCGATGAACGGCACAGTCATCCTTCTCTGCTAAAGCCACTCTCCAATTCTTAGAGTCTTAGGGTTTCTGATCTTTAACATCGAAAACACGTGAAGTTGCATGACATGACCCTCCTTTAAGAAGACACCGTATCGGCCCGACAAACATCGACCAACACATGCAAATGTCGTTTCAACGAATCCTCCTCAGGCTCCGCTCTCAGGCTCCACCGACAAGTCCAAGTCTTCCTTCTTCTGCAGGTCTCTCGCTTTCGTGAAGTACTTCCTCGGTGCAAACCCGGCCACACCGAACTCGGTGACCACCACCGGGGATTGGTATAGAAGAGAATTGAGGGCAAATCCCTCAAACCAATGACACTCCCCACTGGGCCCAGGCAGCGGGGCCACTCGATGGATAGGACAGTCGTCTCAAAGTTCAAGGTCCCTGTTGTTTTCCGAGAGGGTCTGGCAAAATGTCCTTTAGTAGTATGGACAAGTGAACATCGTAGCGCAATAAACAAGTGACGAAAACAAACCACTGAGTCACTGAGTGTGCGAAACGAGTGAACACCGGTTTGAATTGAACTTCTTCAAGGTGCTGACCTATACACAATCCATGCAAACAACAGCTGGAAAACAACATTGCTGCAGGAAAACTTGTGATTCAGTGGGTGTGAATTCGATCCCGCCAAAACATTTCAGCAGTGAAGTGCAGTGATAAGCGACACATCTTTCACTAACCTTTAGTGATGTAGGCCCCTCCACTGTTGGTCTGTTCTTCCCCAAACGTAGCCTCCTCAAAACTGACACGAAGCTGATTTTGGGGTCTATGAGTCTATGCGATCCCTCACGGTGTATGATTGCTGTGCTGCTGTCATCCTTGGAGCGCTCGTTTCTGGTTTCTTATGTGCAGCGAGCATCTTATCAATGACTCCGTCAATCCCAGGACTGAGGATCACTTTATTGGTGCCTCGGACGAATGGCGATGCAAAAAACACTCCCCCAATGGATCCAGCTGGCACCAAGAGTCGGTACTACCAGGGATCCCCAAGACCTGTGGAAAGGAAACAGTTCATGACAAATCAAAGACCTCTGTTAGATACATGGTTTCACTTTGCTCAGGGGCAGCATTGCCTGAAACCCAGTCTTACATTGGTTTCAAGAGTAGATGGCACAATCCCGGCAAGTTTGGTGATATATATTTGGACCCCCATCCACCAACAACAAAAACATCTTGGGGCTTGTTCTATCTAAGATTCTACTCTGAGATCCAGTCTTAAGAGTCTCCCATGGCCTTTGGATTCGCCACGCTTCATCTGGTGCTTTCGGAAAATGTTCAAAGAAGGCTCTGGTAGAAGGTGCAGCTCCCCAGAGTGCTTATGAGGGGGTGCAAACCTAGAAAACTATCAACAGGCTTTAGATACCAAAATGTGAAAAGCACAGTAAATCTCAACTAGTTGAAAAAGGCTCCACTACATCACGGCTGAGTATTTTTGTGCTTGTCTGCGCCTGTGCTTCCTTCGGCAACCAATCTCAGCGTTGTGCAGTTGCATGTGAGGAGTTGGGGTGCAAGACACCTCCACGGAGGACAAGTGAACACACTCAACATTCTTACAACAATGATCTCTCCCCCCTCCCTCTCCCCTTCTCTCTCTCTCCCTATCGTTTTCGACCTCTTTCGCGCAGCGACCCTTCACACCATGCTTCACCTGCACCTGCAAGCAAGGGGCTCATGTAGAAGGGCACGTTGTCTGCGATGGCCCTCTTCAAGTCGATCCAAATGGCGATCTCGCAGTCATAGCCTCAACGACTCCCCCCCGGAGACACCGCGGGAAAACAGGCGCAGCGGGCCGTGGGAACGACCCCGAAGGCAAAAAACAGGAGAACACAAATGAGATACGCATGCATATACTGGACCACATGAATTGGACTCCAGAAACTTGGAGTCATGAGATAAAACACGCCAAGTTGGTAAAGGAACATCCTCCAACCTGACAGTCAATCTTCCAAGGTATTTGGCAGACTGGTGACTGGTGCGTTGTCACTGACTTTGAGCTATCTGCGGCTACCATGCGCTCTTTTTGGGGGTCCTGCTGCAGGGGGCCTGCCAAAACTACATTCAGACATATGTAGCTTACTCATATTAGAAAGCCATACTTGCATTTGACATCAATATTTGCAGTGTCAAGGCTGCCAAAAAAAAGAAGCCCTTCTCTAAATGCAAAGCTGAACCACACGAGGATTTTGCCGTCCTCACACATCCGCTGAATCACGCCCCATGACTGCGATAGAATCAATCCGCAAATTGCCTGGCATGGAAATGTGCATCAACTGCTCGTGTCCCAAAGCACAGTTGCAACAGGTTGGCAGCCCCATTCCTGCATCTTCTGTAGCATTTTGTCAAGGGCTTCCCTCACATCCAGCACGTGAGAGGGCGCTCTGATGTCAATGGTACTTCCAAACACCTGCTGTCCCACACCTGCGTCACAAAAGCGGACTTTGCCGCCAGGATGCCTCAAAAAATGAATGCCGAAGGGGCTGTAGATGGCAAGCCACAGCTCGTCAAAACTAGTCAGCTCACGAGCTTCATCACTGGCACACTTGATGTGTGAAAAACTGCATTGCCAAAACTTCTTCTTTTTGTTGAAGCGCATCTGCCCGTGCTTGACTTCCACTGCCACTCCTCCACGGAGCCAGTCCGCAGTAGAAGAATGTCTCAAAAATGAATGAGTTGGATGAAGAATTTGATCTACTTCAAATGCCAGTGCCTCAATTCGCAAGCCACGTAGCTGTGGTGTCATGTGGTGCAGCGGCACCCCTTTGTATGCATGGTCCTGAAGTCCTGTCACTTCTTCCATTTGCTGTGCTAGCCAGCTTCCAATTTCAGCACCTGACAAATCCACATAAGACACAAGTTCGCAGTGTCCTGCAGCCAGAAACTTGTCAAGAATTTGAGAGCGTGCCGTTTGCCAGCATTCTTGCCTTGCAGCACCTTCGGCAGCAATGCGATGGCCAGCGATTCCTGTTTGCTTGCCAGCTGTGGAAACTCTAGTCTGAAGATCATGCTTGATGATGTGCAAGCTATCCGGGCTGAAGATTGTGAGATACAAATCATCGAACGGCGCCTGGTCCCGCAAGCCTGGCCACGCCAGCTTGATGCAACAAAAGTGTACGACCCAACTTTGCCGCTTTCTCTGCCATGTCATTTGCGCACTCTTGCACTCAATCTTGCGCCCATCCACACTAAAGTCATACTCCGCCTGTGAAGCTGACCTTCGAGCTCCATTGCAACGCGTCCCTCGGGTAGGTTCTTCGATTGTGCTGTGCGGATGTAACCGGGTCAGCTCCTTCTTGCAAACTTCTTGCAAGAGCATTCCACGATGGTTGGAACAAAGCAAAGACCATTCATGGCCAGACTGACCAACATAGGCCTTGCTAGTGTGCCCGGCATTGTTCAGAATGTGCTTGAACTTCGAGGCGCTCAGCACCATACACCTGGACTGCGGTCCAAAACAAAGCGCACATGGAATAGCTACAGGCACGCCTACATGCAACATACTGCAAGTGCTTCCGAGCCAGAACTCTGAAATATATGCGACACAACTCCACACAGTTCAAAACACAGGTGGGGCACAATGCTGCAACTGGAAGAGCTCAACACCCCCAAAGGAACCACACTCTGTGGATTTTCACGAGCTTCCATTCGTCCAACAAAAAAGACTACGTCGGGTGAATGTGCCCAAAGGACCCCATGCTCTGCAAGAATCAACTTGATCACATCGACCTTTTGGGTCATCTCTAAAAAAGACCTAGGCTTTGAGAGGGCCCCTGAGATCTTGAATTGCTCAAAGTTGGCGGTGCGGTAGGGCATGAGTCATGAGGCCTGAATTTCCCCAAGCTGCTGCAGGATGGATTGAAAACACTGCGTGGAGAAGAAATCCAAGGTCTTGATGAAGGTAAAACACCAGCCACTTTGGTGTCCACGAATCGGAACACGGTTTACAACTCGAAGAAGCCTGGGATTCAACCCACATCGACCCGCTTGATGCTTGGGTCGTAGTTCAGGGTTCTGTGGGAAAAAAAGGTTGGAGCACGGCGGGTTTAGGTGATTAGCATGGAGGGATGAAGCTTCTTGACTCAACTGCTTTGCAGCTGTTCTGAACGGAAATGGAAGCAAGCGTTTCAGCAAGCTTCGCACAGCTCTTTTCGGCGAGGAAGGCCTTGAGGCTGGTTTCACAAGCCGTTTTGCATCTCGTGCTTGAGCAAGGTCGATGCGATGCATTTGCTCATCGATTTTGACAGTGGGGCATGCAAAAGAGTGGGTCGGGAATCGTGGATCAACCGCTAGCGGTGGTGTCCCATTGGACGCTTGCAAGATGCTCGCAGCCCCAATCCACCTCCATCTTTTTCAGCATTTGGTCATGGGCCTCCTTAACATCAAGCATGTGTCTTGCTTCCGCCACAACGATTCTTCTGCGACTTTCATCCTGCGTCACGGCTGGGTCGAAGTCGCCAGGATGTTTCAGAAAGTGAATGCCGAAGGGGCTCCAAATCGCCAGCCAAAGCTCATCAAAAACATCCTGGTCGCGAATGCCATACCTTGCGCACTTGATGCCCGAGAAGGCACAGTACCAACGGTGTTTGCTTCCATCAAAAAGCATTTGGCCGTGCTTGACTTCCACTTTCACATTTCCACGGACCCAATCTACTTTGGACGAAGCTCTTGAAAATGAACAATGTGGATGGATAATTAGATCCACTTCAAACGCTATCTGCTCGATTCGCAGGCCACGCAATGGTGCCGCCATCTGATTCAGCGGCACCGACATGTATGCATCGTCCTGGGGTGCTGCCATTCCTTCCATTTGCTGCGCGAGCCAGCTTCTGCTTTCTACGGCTGATAAATCTACCTCAGCCACAAGTTCACAATGCCCCACAGTCAAGACCTTGTTGTGAATTTCAGACAGCGCAGTTTGCCAGCAATCTTGCCCTGGAAAACCTCTGGTACCACAAAAGGAAACTCCAGTCCGAACGTCGTGCTTCATGATGTGCAAGCTGTCTGGGGTGAAGATAACAGGATACAATTCATCAAATCGGGACCATGGAGGCTTCATACTGGGAAAGCCAACATGCCAGCAGTTGCGGCGCCTATTCCAAGTCAATTGCCGGCTTTTGCACTCAACTCTTTTGCCATCCATACTGAAGTCGTACTCAGACTGGTAAGGTGGTCTCCGAGATCCATCGGAACGAATGCCTGGTGCTGGGTCTTCTATCTTGCTGTTCGGGTTTGCTTCAGCCAGCACCTTCCTGCAAAATTGTTCCAAAATCGTTCCACGACGCTTTGGGGACAGCAAGGACAACTCATATCCTGCATGACCCATGTATGCTTGGCTGGTCCACCCTGGGTCCTTCAGAATGTGTTGGAACTGTGAAGCGCTCAACACCAAATGCCTTAACTGCTGCCATCCAAAACCCACTCGAAGCCCTACAGCTGCTGCTTGCGAAGCTGACCGCGACATGAGGCGTTTGAGCCAGGTGTTCCTCACTGATGTGAAGTACCTCCATCAGCATATACCACTGGGACAGACCTTTAGGGGCTTAAACGGATTGGAGTACAAAGTTGTCACCCGTGACAGAATGTTAAACAGTTTGCAAGACTATAGCGGTTCATGGTCTGAGTGGTGCGTTGGATAGTTTTCTCGCTTAAAGTCTTTTAGAACTCAAATCGCACGTAGGTGAAAAGAACATAAAAGAACTAAGAACCATGAAAAACTTGGAATTCTCAAGCTGTGGGCTACATGCCACACCCCTACTGCTCACAAGCACAGTGAATACGCAATGCTGGGCATCCGAACGCATGCCGGAGATCACCTTGGGTCCAGAAAGCATTTCGATTCGCTTAGATTCTATGGGCCGATCACGTCATGATTTTGGAAAGCGAAAAGGAGGACAACCTGCATGTGCTCAACTGCCCTTGGCAAATAACAATGAGTTCGAAGCAGTCAAGTAAGGATATATAACCAAATTCAACAATTGAGCAAACTTCAACTCTGCAAGCTCTTGAATGGCCATCCGCCCAACACAAAATAAACTCTTGAGTCCCGCGCCCGCTTGTCCCCCGGCTCGCAAGGCGAGAAGTGCACGTGATTGCGAAAGCCTTGACCTCGCAAAAGCTGAAACTTGGGAGCCGGGTCCAACACCCGGTGACCCTGTAGAACAACCCCCGAGGAGCGTCTCAACAGGTTTCTCGACAGGACCTTATCGCCATCCCCCGGAGGTTCGGCAAAGCTGAAGGCGGGCAGGTGGCACAGCAAACTGAGGCACTATCTGAACAGATTGAGTGAGCTTTTTTTTTGTAAGGGCATCAAATGTTAAGGTGTATGGCGGAGGTTCGTGCAAAAACATCAACCGTTTTTTTGTTTTTTCTGCTGTGGCGATTCTTTCAGCAAGTCCAACAACCATTGCTGAAATGAGCGAATTGCACCTAAATGAATTCAGTGGACTAGGATTGACTGAAAAGGCCCATCTCTTCCAGTCCGAGCCTTGTCCACCGCCGGCCAGCAAGCCCACGCGGCGAATGCTGTCGAAGTGCCGGCGGTAGGTGCCATGCCTGGGCTCGTGCGAAGTGAAGGATCGAAGTTTAGAACAAGCTGAAGGTGAGTGGAGAATGCAGAAAAAAAACCTGTCGTGGTGGGTGGATTCAACCAGGACCCTCTTTTCGAAATCTTTCTTCCTGCAGTTCCACACAGGACTTCTGCTAAATGAAATCGCCATGCTTTTTGGACCGGGTGTACCCAGGTTTGGGTGTCTTTTGTGAGGAATTCTGCGGAAACAACGAAACGGTTGTTTGATTGCGAGGTTTTTAAAGAAACCGGGCAAATTCTGCCTCATTCTATCTATTAATGCTATTTCCAAATTGCATAATTACATTGGAACCTTGGCAGTCCATCATCTGGGAATCCATCTTGGTTCAACCCATCAGGGGAGGCATCACACACACCAAAAAAAAAGAACATAACGCTTGCTCCGTCCGTCTCTTTCCCCATCCCATGTCTTTCCGTCGTTCATTCGGTTCATGGGCCGATTCCCTTTTTTTCCGCCTCGCATCACGCGGCCGCTCGAGCATCAGGTTCGGAGCTCCAGGAGGTTCAGGGGGTGCTGGTGCTGGGCAGTGCAGCACGGGCGCAACAGGCGTGAAGGGGAGAAGGTGCGTGGGTGGTGAGGGTGGCTGGTCATCATCAATTGGTCGAATTGGTCAGGTCTGTTCGGTGTTCTCCAATTGGTCTGTTGGTGGGCTGCTGAGCCTTTTTGCATTCGGCGTGGAGAAGTGAAAGAAAGAAGATTATGCACCTTGATCTTGATTGACAATAGCAATGTATACAAAATCATATATAGGATATCAAGCAAAGCATAGCCTACCATCGCACAAAGGCACAGGTCAAGAGTTGGAATGCCACCAATCATTTTTACAATTGAGATCGTTTCAAAAAATCCAACATGCGGTTGATGGCTGGTGACTGGCGCGTGAACAAACATCCATCAATTGATCTAAACATATCTAAACATCAGTTGATCTGACAATTGCCCTTGCAGTTCTCAACCAAATCCGTTGTTATCATACTCCCATCTCATAAGCATTCCTCTCGGCCCTTGTGAGAAGGCACCTGAAGGTCTGGGTGGTCGACTGGCATCCTTCCGCCTTGGCGGACCCCAGAAACCCATGGAGCTCCGGCTGACATCCACAGGTGGCAATTCGGGCCTGAGGACTTCCTCCGATTTGGGGTGATTTGGGGTGAGGGATTTGGGGTGATTACAGTATTCTCTAATCTCTATTATGTTATCTGGATGTACATGTGTATATAGCCAAAAATAAGCCAGGACGGTGTAAGCCAACCCCGAAAACGGATCAGCAGCAAAACTGGGCACACGAAGCGAGCAATTGAACAACAAAGCTATCAGTTCTAAATCTCACGCGCACAACTCTCTAGCACCATATAACACCTCAAAGCTCAAAACCCCTCACGCCCTCTCAGCATGAAGCCTCCACTGAACCTGCACAGGAACCCAGCCTTGGAGGTTTTGGATAGCCCTCCTCTTTGGGCGGTTCCTTAGATCTCTGCAAAGCGATGTGGGGTTTTCTTCTAAACCAAAAAACCGACCGGAATAGACTCACCGGCTTGAATAGACTTCTGCTTTGCCATGATGGTTTGCGGGGAAGATTTAAATCTGGTCTTCTGGTGTTAATGCTAATCCTGATCCTTTCAAACCAACTTCCTGGGTTTGCTTGAGGAAAGAACTTTGAAGATTTACACACCTTTACTGACACATTTGAGATCCGTCCCACTGCAGCATCACCAAACTACAACCAAGGAAGCTTGCTGGTGGTTTGGTTTGAGAGTCTGTATCCAAGGTGGGCCAAGTATAGGCCCTTCTAGACAAGTATGGACCAGGTGAATTGGAGGACTTCGTAATTCGTGAAGCGTCTTGGGCATGCCTGTAGATGCAAAGATCCTTCTATCATCAGTAAGAGGACTTGGCGCTTGGAACTTGCTGGGTCCAGTGGCTTTTCGTAGTCGGCCCACTGCCTCCGACATGGCCCGGTCCGTGGCCTCCATGGGCCAGTGGATGGAGGATGCTGTCAGGGGACTTGGCCGTGAACAGTCATATATAGATTTGTGACCCCACATGTTCATCTTGAAGCACTTTCCCAGGGTTCCAGAAGTACCCTAGCTTTTTTGCCCTGAGGGATTCGTGTAGAAGCGTTGGGCTGGGGCTTCAACAAAACAGAAGGAATACAGTCATGAAGCATTGACGCCATACATACGTGGAACCTGAGTGGCCTCTATTTTGGACGGCCAACCAACCAAAATATGGTCTTTTCCTATCAAAGCAAAGGTCACTCAATTTCTAGATATATAAGTGTGTTTCGTTTCAATCACTTTGGATTTAATCCGCTGATTGAAGAGCCCCCCCTTCTGCCACACCGGTCAAGTTGTCAAATATATTGGAGTAGACTGAGTAGACCAATGCTTGAAGGCTCAAACAAATAGATGCTGAGCACCATAAACAAGAGTATCATGACCACTGTTTCCTCTTTGCTTGAGTCCATGTGAGAAACCAAGACCCTTGAGGTCTTACACTATCATTGTCAGAATGATACGGACTTGCTTTTGTTGCACGAGTGGCCAACATGAACAATGAATATCTAAGCTCAAACAGGGCATGAAACCAAATGGAGTTGCATCTCTACTGGCGTACTGGCTAGGCGACTCACTTGTAATTGTTCAGTCATCCTGCAAGGAGTTCTATAATATTGACTGAAAGGGCAATGGTCAAATGTGGTCAAATCTTGTCCATTTGTCCCGCCATGTCCCGCCCCATAGGCATAACCCAACGCACGGCCTCGCTTGGTTGGAGTTGTTGATCGCGCAAACCTGACACGAGGCCGACTGGGACGAGCCCAACCTAACGTGGCAGCCATTTTGCAGCAGGTTTCCCGCGCTGACTGACCCCTTTTCACTGCTGGGGAAGTGAACTCCTGGTCCTGGATACAAACAGGCTGTCTAGAAGTTCTCAGCACACCAGTCACTATAGTCTTCTTCATGCTTAGGATGTTCCCTCGTGACCCTCCACAACCTGAAGCTCTCATCCACTTGGAGTCGATCGGTGCTCCGCCTCGAAACAAGCTCACAGCTTCTTGTCGGTGGTCCGTGGCACAGGCCTCCACGACCTCGGCTCAGGGACTTCCATCCGCAGACACACTACTGGTCGTGATTCTGGATCAAGTGTATAGCTTCAACCCGGGCAATGACACTGCAGATTCTCGGAACTATTGCAACTGTAAGGGGCTTTCCAGCATTGAAGACGAACACAATCTTCTACTAGCATAGTCATAGCAGCTTGTCAGAAGTAGCACGCTTCCTCCAAGCATCCTTATAGAACCACCTGAATTGATGGACCCATCGATGAGTGCAGCGATCTCCAAGCGCCCAGCGACACCGGACATCCGAGCTGCTTTGAGAAGTTCCTCCAAATCCGCCGTGGGTGGCAAGTCCTTGGGGCCGGAGTGGCCCGTGGTCGCTGAGCACGCCGGAGTTGCGTGCGACTCGCCGGAACAAACACACTGGGGATTTGTGAGGGGGATTGATGATCGGACCAACTAGACTAATGTGCCTCTGGAGTCGTAGTGCTCTTTAGCATTCTTTAGCCATCTATCCACCTAGCTTGCTCAGAAAAAGGGTCCTTTGACCATCCCGGCCCTTTTTGGGGGTGCAGTCTGCCACTCTCAACCACCCTCTCGCAGCCCAGGTGGCTTCGAAGGCCTGCAATGCACGTTGCCATTCTCGCGCTCGCTCGCAGGCACTGATGCACGCAGTGTAATGCCCTGCATCTGCATTGATCCTCGGGAGCTGGGGTCACTTCTTCAAGCAGTGGGTCACTTCCCTCCAAAGTGGGTCTTGATCCCAATCAGATGCTCTTGAATCACTTCATCCGGGTCCCTCGACACGGAAAAATTCATCGACAACACCCGGGTTCCGAGACTCAGATGGACCCTGAGTGAAAACCACGTCGGGTTGTAGAGGAAAATGCTCTTCGAAAGGGTCCACGCCATCAGGTTCCATGTTAAACCGGGTTCAATAGATCTTGACCCTGCTGGTGTTGATTTGTGTGCAAAAAATCATCTTGAACAGTGTAGAATCTGGCATCTGGTTTGGGGGGGAACTCAGGATCTTCTTCTGGACAAAGGGAGGCAAGAAGCTACAGGAAGTTCCCTGGCCCCTAGCCAAACACAACTCGAAATCATTGATTTGACTGATGCCTTCCCTCCTTGTCAAGGCGGGCCCACCAACCTCCATCTCTGACAAAGAGAAAAAACTACATACAAATCACTGTAGGGCTGAGCCTTCAAACAAGCAAATGCATGCAAGCGCCAACCCTGTACTGTATCCCGGCTATTGCAACCTCAACTTGGTCAAATCCAGTGTGTCATCTCCACATACCTTCATATTGTACCAACTTCATAAGTTTTTCAAAAAGAAACATTGGCCTTGGGCGTAGGCGAACTCAGGACGAGCACATCGATGACACAAACCAAATTCGCCACCCGCTGACGAGATTCTGCAGCTCACGCATCTGTGCCAGGAGCTCCAGGTTCACGTGCCATTGCGAGCCCTGAGAAGTCCCCAAATCTTGCAGCTCCAAGCTGAAGCATCTAGTTTTCTATGTTGAACTAATCTTGAGTACCTATTAAAAGGAAAAATACTATAGCCTATTAGAAAAGCTCACGCCTACATACAGTAGACCTTCCGGGAGGAGAATCCTCCTTTCCAAAGGCCGTGGCATGACTTTCACTGAACAGGTGGTTTAGGTGGTATTCAGTCCTATTCAGTTCGTGGGAAGCCGTTTTCTATTACTATATGAATGAGGCTACATCTTCCTAGTGTGCACCGTGCCCTTTCAAAAGCTCATAGCACCGTAGTACTTCAGGCAGACAAAAGTTTACGCTTGTTAGCCTTCTTACAAAACACTCTGAGGTCAGCGGCGGATCGAATTAACAAGTCTAATTTTCGTGGCAGGTGTGGGACGGTCAATTGTCACACCCTTTTAAATTTATAATAATAAAGGCTTTCCGGGGTGACAAATGACCGCCCACACCTTCCCTTGTCTCATGGTGTAGGATTCTAGGGGGATAGGGTTGTCATGAGTTTCAACATCAAGAAGCGCAACTTTCTTCTGGCCAGTGCGTTAAAAAAGGGGTGTTGCATTGACAGGTAACTGACTGGTCGTTTTTTAAGTGAAATGTCAATCTATAAAGTACTCTGTCCTCTTTACAGCTATATATTTGCCAAACATATCTATATACGTATAAATATAAATAGACCAGAAGTTGAACGGATGCACGTTTTGTACATGTTTGCTCTTCGCTGCCCTGCGTTAAAAAAGGGGTGTTGCATTGACAGGTAACTGATTGGTCGTTTTTAAGTGAATGTCAATCTATAAAGTACTCTGTCCTCTTTACAGCTATATATTTGCCAAACATATCTATATACGTATAAATATAAATAGACCAGA
>CAXAMN010005892.1:36247-80985 GCA_963970005.1 Durusdinium trenchii
TGTCATGAGTTTCAACATCAAGAAGCGCAACTTTCTTCTGGCCAGTGTATTCCCCATAAATATCATGATAATTATATCATCATGTGTTTATCTTTTTTCTGCATGTCTTCCTTCAACTACTTCACCACAGCCCCGCTCTCATCGGCTCCAGGTCGCCTTCTCCGCCGCCTCCATGGCCGCTGCGAAGCTCGAGGCGCTGCGCGTCGCTCTCGGCGCGGCGGCGAAGAGCTGCAAGGCCCAAGGCCAAGCGCTGCCGCGGTCCTCGGTGTTCGAGTTGGATGGATGGACATGGTATGGAGCCGATGCCATATCATATCACGTACTGTATGCCTGAACATACAGTGTAAGTAAGCAGCTTCATGGGACTCCTCAAAGGAGTCCACCCAATGCACAAGCAGATTGGCGAAGTGATCACAGGTGCGGCACCTTTGTGGTTGACACCGGTGAAGCATGAGAGTCACGCGGTCAATCATTAAAAACCCGTACTGCGTTGATCTGTATTGTATATCTGGTCGAGGTGGGCCAAATGTACTGGGCAACAAGAAGAATAGAATCCCAAACCAAAGGAAAGACTCCAAGTCCGAGTGATGTTTCTTCCTTTATGATTAGGAAGGTTGCGTTGGGATCTGGACAAAGCAGCACCCTCCAACAAAACACCTGCTGCAATTTAACAATCACCACAACTTCTTTTGTTTTAAGGCCTTGTTGGATTTCAGGACTACATTCATGAGAGTAAACAGTCTGGTAGACAGGTTAGAGGCGTTCCTCAACGTTCAGGCCTTTGACGACCTTCATTTCATCTCGCCGTTTTCGAGATCGGCCGATGCTCCTCGGTCCCCTTGCCTGCAAAGCCAGATCTGATACATGTTGGATCATTTTGGGGATGCATGTCTCATCCTTGTTCCATGCTGGGGAGGATGCACCGATAGGAGTCAGGGCTGCTCATGCGACCTTTGCCTTTGTAGAGCTGGTCCCTGCTCGCCGGCCGAGTGGACCGAGAGTCGCAAGCGGTCATCGTGGTGTTGTAGCACACGACGTCGGGGTCAGGGATCTCATTCAACGAGGCCAGGGCCAAGGTCCAGTGGGCCACTTTCCTGGGGAAGCTTGTGGGAGCTACTGGGGCAGCAGTAACTGATGGCGCTTGGGATGATGGCTTTCCACAGGTAGCTGAAGCTCATCAGTTAGGACAATGACCTTATTTGTTCAATTAATTACCCAGACTCTACCCATCGGAAGAGGCCAGGCCTCCAAGAAGAGCTGATACGAGTACAACCTCGACCACTTTAGCATGTGCCACCTATATATGGACATCTTGGATTCCTGGATGCCTTTTCCTTCAGCTGAAGCGTCTGAAACGCCGTGATCAGCGCGCTGTAGCTCACATTCGTGGGCGAGAGCCTCACCTTTGGGGCGCTGCTCGTGGCACTGGGGATCCCTATTGGTATAGATATGGGTCAAAGAAGTGTGGCCCTCCAAACGGCCTCCGGTTTTCTGGCACTTGCAGGGGGCTCGAAGCGGTTGGGAAACCCATATATATATATAAATTCCAAGCCAAATGCGCAACAAAGGGACAAAAAAGAGCCTATCAAAAGGGATTCAAAATTAAAGCGCCAACCTTTCTGGCGCCCCCCTCTACAGTAGACAAAGCCCAAAGCTGAGGTTCTCACACCTACCACTCATGCAAATCCTGGCGTTGCTTTGCCAGAATTGGAGTCCCAAAATGTTTCGGCGTGCTTCAGCTCTTCTTGTAAGCCTCTCCCATCCCTTCCCATTGGACAAGGCCTCGCACATGCGATGAAATATCTGGCAAGCCATGATCCAGCTGGAGCCCTTCCTCGTTCGCTCGGAAGGCCGTCCTCTTCTTATATCTGCATATAAGTTGTATTCCATGACCAGTGGCAGGGGGACAAAAATGATCACGATTTTGCAGAAAGGTCTTTCCTAAGCATCCTCGACTGGGCTCTGGTATGAGTATACTGGTGAGATATGCCCAGCATAATACACACGCGAAGGATCATACGAATGGGTGATCGCATGTGATCACTGTCCCTCCCCAATGGTAACTGGTTTCACTCCACAAACTGTATACAACAAATCTTCCTGGAGCCCATTGACGCCACATGGGTTAGTTACTTGTGAAGAGGCTCTATGAGGTGTGTTGCATACATGGGCCCCTTCAGATCAGATCTCAGCTGCAGGCAAAGGATTCTACATATTTCAATATCCTGCGCAACCTGGGTATCGCGGCGAGGGTTCAAATCCAAGAACAAGCAACCTGCCACGCCCCCGGCACATACAGCCAAGGTTCTCACAAGCACTGATCCCTGCATTGTGACCTCACTCAAGCGAAGGGACTGAAGGGACCATTTACCTTTCCTCACCGAATAAAAATACATGCTGCCTTGATGTGGTCAAGAGGCCATCTGAGCAAAACCGGAGACGGAACAACTGATAACTGATATTCTAATATCATTATCACTTCCACAACTCCTCACAGCATCTCCATCCAATCAACCCCCTAGCTGCCAGCACCTAGCGGCTGATGACGTCAGGCTGCAGCTCACGAGCCTCCATCGCTGCGAAGAACTGCAAAGCCATGGGCCAAAGCCCTCTACGCTCACAGCTGCTGATGGCCGCGTTGAAGCCTGGGTGTAGCGTTTCTTGGCCGAACGTGCCAAGGGGCAAGGGTGGTGGATCACGGAAGGGTTTCACTTCTGTGGCTGGTGGATGTGGACCTGCACGTGGTGCAAGGAAGGTGTAGAGCCTGTGCGAAATCAGCTCTACCTAACATGGGTATATAATCAGGACGCAATGATAAAAAATACACTTCCAACCTATCCGCCAACTCCAAGGAGAAAGGACTTTCTCGGTCGCGCATGGGGAAGGAAACACCCCATGAGGGTCGGAGGCCCCTCCCATCTGACCCTTCCACTCGACAGCTTCGTCCACTCGACCGCTGCACCCGGGCAGCTCACCACTGTGGGGCTCACCGCCAAGGCAGGCATCCTTGAAGGACGGAGGTCGAGCCGAACATGTGACACTCTGAGTATCGTTTCGGAGCATCCTTAGTGGGAGATGGTTCCTGCGGGGTTGATGCATCTAGCTGCAGTTATGCCTCCTCCATCTGACAAATCATGAACACGCATCAAATCGCATGTAACTGCACAAAACTAGCACGAACACTTCAGCCAGTAGTGCAGAACCGAGGTTGTAAAGGCATGCTAGGACTTTGCATGCTTCAGTTGAGCCCAGCTGCGAGAGTCGTTGGCCTTCAGGCCTCTTGAATGGTACATGGATGTTACCCTCTCAAAACTGGCGCAGTCAGAAGCTGCCATTGCCTCGACCAGGAATTTTCGGATGTCGACCAGGGATTGTTCAAAAAAAAAACTTGGAAGCCCTGCCTGCCTTTCGCGACGCCTTTCACCTGCCGAGCATCTCGTCGAAGATCCCAAGCGCATGTTGCCAGTGCTTCTTCCGAGCCAAGGATGAAATAGCCGCGTTGCCTTGGGACAGCAATGCAACGGCAATGGTTCCTCCAATAAAACTTCGAAACATGCATGGTGCTTCTGTCGAAAAGCAGACATGTCAGCCAACTGGCAGTGGATCCTGCATGTTCAAATTTTCACTGAAGCTATCGCGCAACATGCTGCATTTGCAGGTGAGTAGCAATGGCGGACATCCAGGTTTGCGTGGAGCCTGCCAGGGCCAAGTCCATCATGGCAAAGCAAACTCATGGCACGTCAGGTCTTCTTCTCACCAAGGACCAAGTGAGATCAGTCGAAGAACCATCTCATCTACAACATAATTTTCAGCACCCGGTGCGTACAAAATTACCCCTGGCCATGATGAAAAATACATTGCAACGCGTCTTCATGGCTGTGAGCACAAACCCATCGCACCTCAATTGGTCCCCCAAACAGACTAGAGCACCACCAGGACCACCAAAAGAGTGTGTTTTTGGAGAGCCCCTGATGTTTTTTGCATCCCAAAGCCACCCGCTCCAGTGGGTGGTGTTAGGGAAGTCTTTGATCGATTTGCGTGACACTTGGGCCTGATCACTTGTAACAGGACGTTGACCAAGTCAGGGCGGTGGGCCGCGCACCTCGAAGGAGGTTCGGCTGCCACAGCGCCAAGGGTTTTGCAATGATTTCGCCGCATCTCGAACCAAAAAACCATCAACAGCTTCGTTTACACGATTCGACTGGGCTTCACCCGGGCCATCCCACTCTTGCAGGGCATCCAGGGCCAAGCTGGGGTGCCGCCGCCACCGCAGCAACTCCGGTGCCACAACCGCTTCAACCTGACCACGCGCAACATACGCGCCATCTGTGGAATACGCATTCATGTCCAATGTGAAGCATGACAAACCTACCACATCTTTGAAAGGTTCAATGCTTTGGGGCGCTTGACTCGCCTTGTCCATGACATTGGTAGCCTTGGCAGGGTTCTCCGTAGAAAACCCCTCTCCATGATTGTAAATAGTCATTTTGTCATTTTTGTTGATGAACAGCCTGTCCGGAATTCACAATAGCTGCCACTGTGGTTACAAGGCCTTTTTGGCCACCCAGTGGACCAGCATGGTATTTTATATGAGCGGCTGACGGTTGAAACATGTGTGCAGGCGCGCAATTCTTGCGGTGGCAATGGCTGTGTGCCCTGCATTAGGCCTAGATTCACTCGCAGCGCAGATGGTGTCAGCATGTGTTCCTTCGTGAGGCTTATCTAAAGGAATTTGTTGCCGTCTAGGCGGTCGTTCGCACACAGCCTTTGAAGCCTGGCTCGTTGCCCTCGCTGGGAAAGAGTGAGCTGCGACAAGTCCTACAAGAAACACAATAGGAGAAATCCTGCTTGGGATCTCAAACTCCCACATGACCAGTTTGCCAGCGCCTTGAATCATCGGGTTGCTGGGGCAACAACTGCTCCCAGCAGGTGCACAGAACAACCGCAAGCAAGATCCGACGCATCACCACCTGGCAACACCAACAGACATCATCAAACAGGAACACCTTGCATGCTGCACTAGCAAGGGTCAAAAGTGAGCCAGCGGCCCTTTTCCATCACTGGCCTGCCCTTCATCTGTACTTGTCTAGTTCCAGACGCACCACAACGCACCACAACGAACAAACATGTGGCTATACGGCCTGTGACCACCCTCCAAAGAAGTTGCTCATGGCCATGCTCGACGCGGCGCTTTTCATGAGCGGCCAACCGTCGAAGCACTTGCAGTGACGGCAATGGCTGTCTTCCCTGCAACAGGACTAGATTCGCATGCAGCGCAGGTTGTGTCAGCATGTGTTCCTCCGTCGTATCGACAACGTCTTTGGATTGCGCATTCGTGCATGGCATTGGTTGCCTCGGCCTTCTAGGATCCGTTTGCATGTCGCAAATTGTGGGCCCGGACAAGTGACATGTGGTAAGTTCATGTATACCGGAAAAAATAAAACAACACATAATATACAACATGAATTGGGATCTCCAACTCCCACGTCCCACGTGACCAGTTTTCCAGGGCCTTGAAACATTGGATGGCTGGGGGGGGGGCAACAATTGGTCTCAGCAGGTGCCAGCAACACAATAACCAACAAGCAAGACCCGACACACACACACACACCACCTGGCAACACCAAGAAACATCACCAAACAGCAACACCTCAAATCACAACATCAGCGATGGGGGATGCAAGGTGTGATCCCACGGAAAGCTTGGTGCCACCTCATTTTTCAGGGAAACTGCGGGTTCACCAAATCGTTTTGTTCTAAGAAACATCTTCCGGCGCCACCTATCACTTACATGATACCTTACGTTACATGCTGCACCGACGCATGGATCAATATGGATCAACAAATAACACATCCAATACCTCAACCCATCCGTGATGGTTGTGATCTCCTTCTTCGGCTCCTGACCCATGAGCTAAGCCACAACCGATGTGAAAAGCGCTGCACGAGGCGAATGCCAAACGACCATTCCAGAGGGAGGCTTCCAAAGTTCGAAGATACCCAGACTCTTCCAAACTGCCACGACCGATGGTGCAGGATCAACATGATGCTGGGGGAACATTTGCAGGATCTACATCACCCACAGGCTCAGAAAGGATCCTCATAGCTGTAGGACCGGTAGGATGCTGGAGGGTTTTGACATGTTTGGATCCTCACAGCGACCTCAAAGATGTACCAGGATTTTCCGGACCACATGGGCCGCTTGTTGTGAGGAAGGGCCATGATGGTAGGTGGCAGGGTGTGTGTCTTATGAATGGTCTTGCTTTGTCTGCGCCTGCAAAAGGCTCTTTCTCCGACCGAGTTCTCTCCAGCGGCTGCTGATGCATCTTCCGCAGCTCCTTGTCGGCCCTGCAGGCTCGAAAAACAACCCAAAAACTGACTCCGGAAGACTTCGGAGAAAAACATCAACGACGAAAGACTGTCGAAGAAAACGACGAAAACCGTTCCATTCTGGTGCTTTTGGTTAGACTTCACAAAAACACCGAGTGGATCTAGGCATGACACATGGCAGCAAAAACAGTGGCGCGCATGCAGGAGGTGGTGCGCATGACCATGGATCTCCTCTCGACATCTATCGACGTTGGTGGTGCCTTATCCCTGGATTCCAATGTCATCGACCACAAGGTATAACTTTTTGCAGCTCAAAGCGAAATTGGTCTACGACCCCTGCTGCTGATGCATAGCCACAGGGTCAGCTCCCATGAGCTGCTTGCCCACCGACTTGCTTCGTGCGTCCGATTTCTGGGTTTTCGGGTCGTGGGCTCGGGCTGAGGTTCAGAGGTTGATGGGTAGATAGACTCATGACTCCAACCCAAAACCTGGTCCATGTGTCTGCTTGGCTGGTTGCCCACCAGAAATCCTCATTCTGTAGATCATGCTAGATATTAGGTTGGAGGCCATTGTTAGGTTGGAGGCCATCGATTCTAGGTTGGAGGCCATTGCTGCTACTTGCGATATGACATTATCGGTCCCCGACCGCCTCGCTGTCGGCGCGCAACTGGCAGCAGCGCAGAGACGGTGGAGGTCGCCCGCCACATGGGGAGGTCCGGTGGTGTCACGAACGCGGCTCAAGCGGCTCAAGGGCATAAAGGCTACCCTGGAGGTGGAGGGATGTTGGTGTTTTTCGTTGGGTGGGGAGCCAATCATCCGGTTGAATCGGGGTGTTGGAGGGTGTTGGAAATCCTGGGTGGGCGTGTTCGCATGGCATGGGCACTTAGTGGTAGAGTGTTCTTCTGTCACTTCTACTGCAGTGGGTTGGATGTGTTTAGAGCTTTACCCGCTGTTGCATTGAAAAGGAAGGATTCGTCATGACCCATACCAAAGGATGTTCCATTTTGTCGGACGGGGACTAAGGAACGTAAAAGACATGCAAAGACCATCTGATTTGCAAGCTGTTCATCCAGCGGCCTCATGTTCATCCAACGCCGACCTTCAGTAATGGGTGGCTTCCTCCATGACTCATGACTGGGCTCGAGAGCAGCTGCAGGATGCGGCGAGACCGGTGACAGCAATCAAGGAAAAGACTGTGGATGACGAGGTTGGGCCTGGGGCTTGGATGCCTAGATCAAAAGGTTGACAAAAATGGGTGAACCACAAGGGCATTTATCATTTTGAGATTAGCATGACCATCCAAGAGGTCCATGGACTAACAACACAGACCAGGCTTCCATTTTGGAAGTGCTTGGATAGGCCTGGCACCAAGTCTCAACAAACAATCTCCCTTGATGTTTGCAAAGCTGGTGGTTTGAAGATCTGATCCACCAGTCATCTCCTTCCAAGCAAGGCCGGGAGGTCAAACCAATGTCTCTCCTCCACCCCGAACCCCATGTGCAGGGTGAGTTGGCGAGCCAGGCGCTACGGAACCGGCAACGTACACGGCGAGTTGCACGCAAACGTTTGGCAAGTTGGTGTCTTCCAGGTCCAACTTCTGCAACAGCTGATCATCATCCACGGTCTCAGCCAATGACTCGAGTGATGTGAATTGCCACAACTGGGATTTGAGTGGTTTGGCCAAATACTTGAGACACCCATTGCACTCTCCTTGGAAAATCCACCTACTTGGCTCAAATCACTGGAATTCAAAAATAACCTTTTGTTCCAAGTCACTGTCCTGACATGTCCTGACTCTCCTAGAGTAAACGTCGGTTCTGGTCTTGATGGGAAATCCAGCACGCTTTCCAACTGTCAAAAGCACTATATAGAAGAAAGTTTGGACTTGCCCGGGAAGATTAATATGGAACCTGGAAATGGTTCTTTGGAAGACCTATTTTCCTCAATACCCAGCGGTCTTCAGGTTCCATGTTCCATGTTAATCTTCCGGAGCGTGATTTTCGTGGCGGAAGTGCACTCCCAAAGTCAACATACCCTGTTGCAAGACTGAGCCCCAGTTGGGACCAACCCCCAACGCACCTGGGATGGTCCAAAGCATCAGGTGTCCATTTTGGGCTGATGTTGTAAAATCAAGATTGCTTCCACACAAAAAGCATCAAACAGCTTTTAGCTAGAAAGCATGCCTTGAAACATGTTGTTTATTGATCGGAAACCGATGGTGTCTCACAGTTTCATGCTCTTTTTCCGGGGAAGGTTGTCTTGATTCCACGTGAGCACCGATCGTGGTGCTTGGTATCTCTTGGCATCACGTTCCTCCATCGAAAGGTCGCTGATCGATGCCTTGAGCGGTCGAGCGGTCGTCGCCTTGATCGAATGTCCTTGTACCGCTCTGATCAGCAGCTCCCCGTCGTCTTCTTTCCTCTGAAAAACGATCGGCAAAAAGTGGTAGAAGCTGCTCGCAAGGCATTTGGGGAGGCATGGACTTAAGAACCCAATTGAGAAAATCTCAACAGAATGAATGGATTCAGAGATGTTCAGAGGCAGGTCAAACAATAAGTTCATGAACTTGTCATGAACTTGTCCTATTCCTGAAGGTGTTTGGGAGGTCCAGCGTGGTCCATCAGCACGGGATCTGTGTGTTCTGACTTGGAAGGCCCAACTTGTAGAGTTCCCACCTTGATGACCAAACCTCTTTAAATACGGCCGTGCAGTGGAGCACATCAGCATTTCATGGTGGAAATAAGGCTGCGGGACTATCATCTTACACTTTGCTTTTCATCATGCCACACCTGGCTCTGATCAAAGGTCCATGAAGATTGATGCGCTGCCGGAATTGGGATAGTCGCCTCAAGCTACATAGACATAGAGCTTAGAGATGGTGCACGAACATCTCACAACACATCCATGCAAAAAGGCTTGGCGAAACACATCAGTTTTGGACTTTGAAGCTTGGTTGGAGCTTAGGCCATTAAGACCTTGAACATGCAAAGAGATTCGTTTGGAACCCACAGTGCCAGGGGGGATGTGCAGCGCCAGCCCGTGACCACGCTGGAGCAGCCTTCGCACAGGCCTTGAGGTTTCTCATTCGACAGGACGTTCTGTGCAGTATAGAGCTTATGCATTCAGTTCTAGATGAACTTTCTACGGGCGTGGACGTAGCACCACAGCTGTCATAAAACGAATTGGGATCTATGCCGAGAACTGAGAGCACCAAGGAATTGTTGCAAGAGGTTGGCAGCCCCATTCCTTCATTTTTCTCAGCATTTCATCAAGGGCCTCCCTCACATCCAGCACATGCTTGGGCGCGTAGATGTCGATGTCACTTCCAAACGCCTGCTGTCCTACACCTGTGTCACAAAAGTGGACTTTCCCACCGGGATGTTTCAGAAAATGAATGCCGAAGGGGCTGTAGATGGCAAGCCAAAGCTCATCATAACTGTCCATGTCACGAACACCCTCATGTGCACACTTGATGCGTTGGAATTTGCAACGCCAGAACTGAGCTTTTTTTGTTGAGGAGCATCTGCCCGTGCTTGATTTCCACCCTAACCCCTCCACGAAGCCAGTCCGCGGTACCAGAAGAAGAGCACTTCACAAATGAACAATTTGGATGAAGACATTGATCCACTTCAAATGCTATTTGCTCAATTCGCAAGCCACGCACCGTTGGCGTCATGTGGCTCAGCGGCACCCCTTGGTATTCGTGGTCATGGAGTGCAGTCATTGCTCGCATTTGCTGTGTGAGCCAGCTTCTGACTTTCATGGTTGATAAATCTTTCTGAGCCACAAGCGTGTTGCGACCCTTAGTGAGAAACTTGTCGAGAATTTGCGAGCGTGCACGTTGCCAACATTCTTGCCCTCGGGCGCCTTGAACAGAAATCTGATGACCAATGCTTCCTGTTCGCTTGCCAGCTGATCTGACCCCGGTCTCAAGGTCGTGCTTGATGATGTGCAAGCTGTCTGGGCTGAACATGATTAGATACAAGTCATCAAATGGAGCCTGGTCCCGAACACTCGGGCATGGCAGTTTGACACCGTGAAAGAGCAAACGCCAAACCTTGTTAGCATTGTCCCTAGACATCTGTGCGCTTTTGCACTTAATTTTGCGCCCATCTCTGCTGAAGTTATACTCCACCTGTGTGGCGTGCCTGCGAGCTCCATTGCAACAAGTCCCTCGCGTAGGCTCCTCAAACTTGCTTTTCGGATGTTGCCGTGCCAGCTCCTTCTTGCAAAACTCACTCAGTATCATTCCACGACATTTCAAAGACCGCAAAGACAGTTCATGACCAGAATGACCAATATAGGCTTTGTTGGTCCGTCCGGTATCACGTAGAATGTGCTGAAACGACGAGGCAGGCAGCAATAAATAACACCTCACCTCCCATCCAAAAAACAACCACAAACACGATGACAAAAGGCACACCTGGCCGCAACATCACTACTTCCGAGCCAGAACTCCATGTGATCGCACAAACTGGCAGTACTTCAGGAGAAAGAAAGTCCGTTCTTCATCCCGGGTCTTGCCACATCTATGTTGATCCGCCGCACTCGGATAGGCAATCAACTTTGCGTGGTCAAACTCGTTCAATAGTATTTACCCTCTTGTTACTTTCAAACCACATTGAGAAGGCTTTGGAGGAACGAAATTCGACTGCTTGAGGTGCCCTAAGTGAATTGCAGGATTCTAAGGGAAAAGGGTCTGAAAGGGTTGTCAATGTGGAAACTTCAAGAAAACTTGTCCTAGTGGAATGAACGGCTAAGTACACAGTACACCAAAACTGGAAAGTCCCCCCAAAAGGCCAAGAGAGGTGCACTAGAGATGGCATCGAGTCGAAACTCGAGGATGTCTGTGGATTCGCCGTGCAACCTTTCCCCCCCATCGTGCAACAAAAGCGTTATTGTGAGACTCACAACTTCCCAAGATCCTGCAAGGTTTCAATGGCAACATTCATCAAGCAAAGAAGTCGCACCAATCATTCTGAAAGGCCATGGCAGGCCACAAGGTCAAGAGTCAATTCGAAGCGTTTCTTGTCGCTTTTCTTGACCTTGGCCGCTGAAAGAAGACTATGGGGAGCTGGCGTTTCCAAGCTGCCCGGAGAGGACCCCCAGGCGGTGGGCATTCCCGGAGCACTCTCAGAGCATTGAAACGCTAGAAGCATGAAGCTTTAGATCTAAGTCTAAAGTAACAAAGGACACCTACTACGGTGAATTTCTATCAAAAACAGCCTCCGAACATCCGAGCGCCCCAAGTGTAGCAGACTTTGACACTCACTGCAGCCACTCTTAGGGAGGAACATCCAATTGCTGCACACCAACTTCCGTGGGTTTTCATGTCAACCGCTGGCGACACTCAAAATCACAAGCCTTTCTCCTTGGCTCATGCTGTACTGAGTTTGGATCAAAAGGCTACAGCATCCTACGGCCCAGACATTCCTTCACCATCGGCGAACAAATATTACTATACCAATATCTGTGGGAATTCCCTGAGGCCTGAGGATCTTTCATTTTGCCTCGGAGAAGGGGACTGATCATCGACCTCGGCCCAGCCATGCCGGTATTCCTCCTCTCACAGCCATGGATTTGAAGTCACTGGTGGTGCCTTCAATGCAATCCAACCTGCAGGTGCCACACCAGTTGACAGAATCCAACTCCAACCGAGGTCCCTCACCACTTGCTGCACCTCTTCTTCTTGAACCTCCAACTCCGCCAACCTCAACGGCTCAGGGCAACTCCTTGAGCCTTCTGGGCTCGGTCGGTCTTTGGAGCCGGTCCACGTGGTTTATTGTGGTTGGATGGCTGCATTGTCTCGGGTGGGGCCCGGCGGCTTTGCCAAGAACCTGTGTATGTTTACTGTTAAAGGATGGATTTCATAGTGCGTAATGGAAGAAGTGTGTCACAGATTACCTCCGGACCACTGCCATGAAACTAGAAAATGACCATCTGGAAGATCGATTTTTCTCTTTGCACCAGTGTTTTGGCTAGAGGTTTAGCATCATTTTCATGAGCAACGCCTGGGGCCGCAAGGTCTGGGGATATCCAAGAGAGCTGCAACTCTCACTGCCAGCACGCCGCACAGGTCGCATTGAGGCCGGTGCCAGGGGCACTGCAAAAGTGCACGAAGCGAACCTGAGTGAGCTATGACAAAGCTCCCGCCATCCAACTCCGCAGAAGTGCAGGCAGGTTCCAGTGGAGGAAGCTCTGTGGCAGACGGACACCTTTAGACAACGCAATAGCACACGGACACCCCTCAATTCATCCCATCAAGGTTTGATCCCCCCGCCCTACGGACCCCGCTTACATGGACGAGTGCTTGAGCGTCCAAGCGACGGTCAAACGTCACAGGTGTGTTCCAAACCCCTCAGATTCGCTCCGATGGGATCAGACCCTGGCAGAGTACAAAGCTCCAAGCCCACACAAAGGCTGGCTCTTCGAAACGGGGGGTGGTTTATATCGATTTATGTTTGACCCTTTTCCACGGAGCTACTCTACAAAGGCAGGCCCGCTACATATCACGTAGGATACGCACCCCATGGTTCAGTCGCCCTTCCTCCACTCCGTCATCCGATGGGAGTGATTAATCCAAATGCCTCATCTGCCCACTCCATCTGCCCCATCCATCAACTCTTGGCACTCACCACAAAAACCAGGGGTATGTTCCAAACCCCTCAGATTCGCTGCTGTGGCGATGGGATCGGACCTGGCAGAAGATACAAACGTGCATTAAACCCATGCCAGGCCACAGTATCCATCACGACCAATGTCAATCTTAAGCCTGAGGCATCGCTTATGAGGGCTGCAGCAGGTCCGATTCTCTGGTTTCAGTGGATGACAATGGTTGCAGTAGGTTCCAGGCCTTGCCCTGCAATAGAAATGCTCTTGTTTACCAATTTACCGACTGTTGCAGGTATATATATATATATATAGTAGGAGACCCCTGTGGTCGTGGTCGCCAAATTTTGGGGAGGTAGCAGCTTCCGGGGTGGTGTGTGTAGTGCCACGAGCACCTATAGAGAACTACCTGGTATATGACAGGCAGCTGGAGATGATGCTCGCAAGAAAGCTCATTCACACAGGGGCTCTTGGGTCATTTTGGTCACCATCTTCTTGTCAAAATGGTCATCACACTCGTCTTGTGGTCACCATCTTCATTGTCTTCTTGTCAGTTTGGTCACCGACATGTTTCAATTTTGCGGTGCGGTCTCTTGATGGGAAACAATGCCAAAGCGTCCCATCCTGTCTGACTCGGGTCCCCTCTCAACACCTATCAGGTCGCAGCCGACAGGTGCCTGACGACACGTGAGGCTGACGGAAACAATACGGTAGAAGCAGGCTTGAACTGACCCTCCCCCGTGTTGCCCACATTCTTGGCACCTTGGACATCAATGAAGGAAAAATCCAGTGGACCTCTTATGAGTCCCTGCTGGACGCCTATCCCTGGCCGGGTGGACGCATGGATTTCATAGGCCAGGGCACTCCACGGCCTTGTGGCGCAAGATCTGGGTCAACGTCTTGCTGATCTTCACCTCGTGCGTTGTGAGCTCTTGAGCCAGGTCTGTTGACCCAGAGTGGCACACAAGCCAGTCTCAGACAGGTTTGGCTCAATGGCGGGAGAAGCCAAGCAACATCAGGTTAGGAGCACGGTTTACCGTAGTACCTTTAAAAAACGTGTTACAGTATATACAATCAAGTACAGTTGCATCCAGAAGATATAGCGTAACTTCTACCCCCGGCCCTCCCAAAACAACACCCACCAGAGTTGCGCGACTGCACGGGATGCTTCCTCTGCCAGGCCACTTCGCGGGTAAGCCCGTCGCCCCATCCTGCCACGTGAGAGGGTGATGCACACGGTTTTGACACATGTCGGGCGCCTGTTTCTCAGAGTGGCAACAAGAGGCTGGGTATCAAAATAGGGAGACCTCCCAATTCGACCCCCGGAAAGATAGACCCAAAACCCATTGAGGTGGGGACCCCTACCAAAAAAAACACACACTCCAAAACATTGAACTCTTGATGCCCTTTAAAGTCTTCTTAAATCCCAAAACCAAGAAGTGTGTCATCCTATCTGGGGAGTGAGGTAGGTCATCACTGGTTGGAGACTTGGGAGACTCATTGGGGCAAATGGCTCACAACTGGACTCCAACATGGTCTATGTCTCCGAGCTTCAGCATCTACAAATCTACCTCTAGCGATTGCTCCTGTTGACATCCAGAAAAGGCACCCAGTGAAGCCTAAAGTCTCAATCCAGAAAAAGCGCCCCGGGAAATCTTATAGTCTAAATCCAGAAAGTGGCGCAAAGGGACATCCGATCCAATGCTTTAAAAAAAACTGCTTCAAACCTCTATCGACTCTTTGCCAGGTCCGGCGCAGCTCCTCCGCTCTTCTCCTTCTTTCCGCCCTGCTTTTCGGCCGGTCGCGGTGAAGCCGCCGCACTGGCAGCGGCCGTCTCCTGGCGGTTTGGGTGGTCATTGTCAGCGAGCGGTTCTTGGAAGTTGGGGCTCAGTACTCCTTATGAACGGCTAGAAGCACTCCTAGATTTCTTAGATACCTTCACCATAAGTGCCTACAGCAAATGGAACAAAGCAAGCAGTTTTGGCCATGGCTTATCAATGCTCCATTTTGAAGAATATAGTTGAGAGGACTTGAGTGGCGTACCCGTTCGGTGGTCACTGGGCTCTACAAAACCATGTTGGATCCTGTTGGATAAGAAGCATGTCGCATCCATGGTCACGTCCTGCTGGGTCACCAATGGCCCCTGGCCCATGGCGTCCCTCGGTACTCCTGTCGTCCCTCCTTTTCCATGGCCTTCTGCTTTTCGACCCGGCCACTCCGCCAAACGTTCCTGGACAAAGCACAATGGATCAATCTTGGCACCAGCAGTTCGGAGTTGGATGCTATCCATGGAGGAAGGAAAAAAAGGGAGAGGAAGGTGCTCCTGTCACATCCACCGGCTTTAAAGGCTAAACGCCACCCAACTCCATGTGACTCCTGGTGGTAATTGGGAGATGTTACAATCCTATACTCGATTTCAGGCAGAAAGGTGACACACACAAGCAAATTGAAAGCACCCCCAAATGAACATGGCCGCTTAAACATGATCACATTCGAACGGTCTTCCACTTGCAATCTGTCCTGAACTTCCTAAAACAGACAAATTCGTTTAGCCCCTGATTCAATGACTGGTAGCCACACAGGGATGCTGATTTTCACTCCACTGACCATGTCGAAATCGCCCGCCGATGGCCCCGACGTTGAGAGGCCGAGCTCGCATTTAAACCCGGCTTATGAGGGGCATCTAATAAGATAAAAAGAGAGAGTTAGTCTTGAGAATTCGGCACATCGCTGGGAAACCAACTCCATGGTTTTTGGACCAACTCATCTTGAAATCTCCCCCTTTGCTCCCGGTGTCCATCTCTCCACCTCTTGACCGCGTATACCGATCACATCCCGCACCGGCCGGGCGCGCGCGTCGCCGCGGTCGGGGCACTTCTTGTTCTTGCCCTCGGTCTCGGTGGTCTCGGTCCTTGGACCACGGAGCTAGCGCGGTGCGGCGGCGACAGCCTGGGCATGCCTGGGCGCCTGACACTCACATCCTCTCAAAACCGTTTATCACCCCATGAAAACAATGGGTTGGCATGTAAGGAGTTGCTCAGCCCAAACAGTGGCCATTCGAATGTTTCGTCGCAGGTGGCAGGTGGGCGCGAAACTTGGAGCACAACCCTCTACGGCCTTGACGATTTTCTGTGCCAAAGCCGGCTTTGTCTGGACAGGCGGTCCTAAAGCGACACTTTTTCATCTCTAGAGGTGGATGTTCAGCAGCCTTTTCAGGCTCCAGGTGCTAAAGTGCACTGGGATGCACTGAAACAAAGTGACCAACCAAAAAGTCCAGGGACAGTGAGGCTCAGTGAAAGCCCAGTGGCGCGACCAAATCCATCTCGCTTTGCTTCTGTTTCCGTTCATGTTGTGGTCTCTTCTCTTCCTTGGTGCAGATGGACAGGAGGGATGCACATGGGCTATCTATAGGTATTTGGTGCGGCAAGTTGTTCACAAGAGGTGTGACGTGTTCTTCGTTATTTTGCTGTGTTCTCTGGATCATCCATCAGCTCCTTATTGCGCCGAGAGTCTTTTTGCTTGTAGAAGCTGGAGACGTAGAAGGATTGCTTTTGGTCACTGCCTTCATCGTAGGTACCTGGAGGCCAGCTTCGCCAAAACGAAAGAGGCTAGTAGGTTAGACAGTTAGACTGAAATGCGGGACAGCTGCCTCCATAACTCAGCAAGCCCGTTCTGATTGCTGGTGCTATTCCCAAACACTCCACAGGACTGGCATCTTTACCCACATTGGAGGGGTTGGTTTCAGGGATCCATCCATGGAGTGGTCTGGGATTTCTTACCTGTTGCCGCTGTGTCAATGCCTTCAATCGATCTTTCGAGCCCCTGCCGCATGCGGCGCTACGACCGCTACGATGTTGTAATGTGTTGTGTAGGACCTTGCCAGAACGCTGAGCATCTGTTGTTGCACCAACCCCATCATTTCTAGACTCGCCTCATGTGTGGCAATTTCAAGAAAACCGAAATCTGGAGCAGCTCTTGTCAAAAGACATGGAACCTCCGCAAAAATTACTTTACTTCGAGTGATCCCCACCATGACATTTCAATCATTTGTCTTGATGCCATAGTGAGGAGCATGTTGCCATAGTCGTTAGTATTGTAGTTCTCGATGTTGCTTGTGGGTCCTCGGGTTGTGTGCTGTGGTTGTGTGCTGTGGTTGTGTGCTGTGTTGTGGTTGTGGTTGTGTTTGTGGTTGTGTGTTTGTGATTGTGTCTTTGTAGTTGTGTTTGTAGTTGTGTGTTTGTGATTGTGTTTGTGACTGTGGGTTTGTGATTGTGTTTGTGGTTGTGTGTTTGTGGTTGCGCGTTTGTGGTCGTGTGTTTGTGATTGTGTTTGTGGATTTTCTCTGGCAAACTATCTGGTTGAGGTCCAGCGGTGCACACTGCGATCGGATCCTTGCGGCTGAGGTCCAGCGGTGCACACTGCGATCGGATCCTTGCGGTTGAGGTCCAGGCGTGCACACTGCGATCGGATCCTTGCGGTTGAGGTCCAGGGGTGCACACTGCGATCCGGAGCTGGCCAGACAAGATCGGCGATGAAGATTGGCGAGGAAGGAAGCAAGGAGGAAGGAGGAAGGAGGAGGACGAGGAGGCGGCGGAGGCGGAGGCGGAGGAAGAACAACTGTGATAAAATCTAACAACCCTCACCTGGCAGGTGGGGAAATATAAAACTCATACCCCTCCATTTCTGGATTCTAGAGTGCTCTACTGTACGAGCATAGTCTATTTATATAATATGTTCTGGAAGTTGGGTGGTTGATTGTAAGCACTTTCAAACGAGTCAACCAACCAATGATAACTGTGGAATAGTTTTCCAAACTCGTAAGCCGGGTGTCCCCTAAAAGGAACCTAATTGATGGTTGCACCGCGCCTTCCCCAAAACCTGTCGAACAAAAGTAGGCCAGCTTGTGAGGCTTCTTGCAACAATCTGACTGGCAAGTTTTCGCCGTCCAAGTGATTTTTGGCCCTTGCCCTGGGGCACTAGCCTGAGCCTGACCACCCTTGAGAGGAACGAGGATTTGCTTTGGACATCCCCGAGCTGTTGCAGCTTGGGCTGTGCAGGGTCTTGGCAATCCTTGACTTTCGAGTTTCTCGGCAGAAAGGTGATCCTTGACTCTACTTCTGGATATTCGAACACCACCTGGTCACATGAGCGGTGTCAAAAACCGGTCTACGATCTGCTATACTCATGACTTGCTTCCGCCAAGTTGGAGTTTACAAGTTTGCTTCAACTGTTCATGAAAAGTTTTTGACGCTGACATGGCGATCTCAGCATCTACAGGCTCAGCTAGTACGATTTCAGTGTCAAGGGGCCGATGGTGGAAGGTCATTCCAGGAGGCTTGATCGCCCTCGGAGTAAGCAAAGGACCACACTTCAGGGCCTCACCCTTGCCAAAAGCTCCCCTCCCTACCTTTCGTGAAGCACTGGTGTCCTAGAGCAAATTTGACCGCATGATTTGCATCGAGCGCTTCTATCACTCAGAGGCCCCTAAATACGCAAAAACAAACAGAAAGAACATACCCCGCCTTTGTCCTTCTTCGAGCCTTTCCATCTCTCGCTGGCCTGTGGACGGGACGTCCGGAAGATTTAGTGGATCAACCCGACTGCAAAACTCAACGTGGCTTCCCTGTGTCTGCAGGAAATCTACACGAAAACGCACTCGGACCACTGAGGGCTGGAAAGCTGCTCACCGCCGTTTGGGCAGTTGGTGCTAGGGGAATCGCTCAGGTTCGTTAGCTTCTTACCAGACTCTTCTTCTCAGATCCTGGTTCTTCCAAAATTTCCAGCAGCATGCATATCTGTCTAACCTGAAGAAGAGCATCTCTTGTTGTCAATGACAAGCCCCGCCTCAGCCTTCCCTTTTCGTTCACCCTTCTCGCCACGGTCTCCCCCGTACTTGTTCCATCTCCGATCACCCTTGTCGTGGCTACTGTGTGGGTCAGCATCATACTGGGACGTCCGCTGGCCCTTATCATGCCTGCCATGTCTGTGCCAGTGGCCTGATGCGCTTGAGTGGCTGGGCCAGGGTTCATTGTACTGGTTCTCTTGCCACTGGCCATGGCACTGTTCTGACCACTGCTCTGACGGCTGTGCCGTGGAGGCCTGCGACCCTGGAAGCTGCAAAGGCTGCTGAGCAGCATGCGGCATCATCGCAAATGGAATAAACTGTTGCTGCTGCATCTGGGGCTGGGACTGCTGCATAGGGGCCACCATCTGAGACATCCACTGTGCGCCAGCATGTGGGGGGGTACAGCATTGGAAACCATTGCTGCATTGGATCGCCATGGCCATACTGGCCATACATGGCGTGGCGCAAGCGTCGAGGCAACTCTCAATTGCTGGATGCCAATATGGAGGCTGTTTTCAACCTAAGCGTTAGGCTCAACATCTTCTACTGAGCCAATCAAATCAGACTTTGACTTGGACAAGAATGCTTATCCTTCTATCAGCGAGCTGAACAAATTATTCCACACACACGCATATATATATATATACACATATACATACATATTGATGTGTGATGATTTGCGCCTAGATGTTGCACTAGCTTTTCTCAGAAGGTGTGCAACTTCCAATGTAGCATGCAGGGCAACCTAGATCCTCAGAGCTTGTGGCAAATCTGGCGCACCAAAAAGGCGCAGGCTTTCTCTGCTCATCTCACGCATGTCTAAAGTCTGAAGCCTAAAGCAACGGCAAACAGGACTGGAGGGGAGGAAGTGATTGCAAGCAAACTCCAGACAGCACCACAGTGCCAGGCAAAACCCCAAGTTGCACAAACGCAGTGTCGCGCTGCAAATGCAATATTACTAATAGATACTAATAGGAGGGGCCATCGCTACTGAAAACACAAACACACAAAACCTCCAAGCAAGCGGGTTGTGGAAAATGAGCCACTTTCTCTACCAAAGTGGGTGCTAACCATCTTGACTTGGGGGGTTTTGCAATCGCAGCTCCCGCTTGGGCGCGCTGTCTTGTTTTTGCATCGACGGAACGTCCCAAGCTTGGACTTCTCAAATTGGCATATGCTGAGCACGGGCGTGTCGCCAGTGGGTGTTTGGGTATCAAACAGGGTGATCTCACAAAACGGAGCGATCACTGAAGGTATGGGGTGGCTTTGGGCTCACCAAGACATGGTTCTGAGATCGAGATGTTCTGATAAACCATATGGACCATAACCAAAAGAACATGTCGGCCAGGGTGCCCTCTTGCAGGTTTTGACTGTGCATCATCTTTGATGAACTCGACCGGTGCTTTTGCATCTGCGAACTCCACCAAGGCCCATGTCAGCGTTGGTGGAATGGAATTCTCTGGAGACATGACTATGCTTTTGTATCTGTTGCCCCACTGACTCATTTGGCTCATAGTTTCTTGAGGGAATCCAGGAATGGATGATTGGATTCCGAGCTATCGGCATTTGCTCATCATCCTCCGGAGGGCCACCAGGTGCTTGTTCAATGACATGGCTGCACCCCGACGCGTGCACCGTGCACGACGCGTCGCTTGAGAGATCGAGCGGCCCACGAGAGGGCGAGCACACGGAGCCTTCCTACCGGCCCTTTGGCCAGAAGAAGCGTCCTCTTGCAGGGTCAAGATGTCCAATCCGACCTTCTCGCAAGCAATGGACCAAGCATGGAAGCGAAAATACACTTGGTATCACTGTCCTTGGTGGGTGCAGTTTGTCTTTTTGACCCCGCAGCGTCCTGGAACTAAAGGCTGAGTCCCTGGCGACTGTGCTGTGCTCATGGAAAAAATAAAACCTCTTGATGAGCCAGTTTGAGTAAAGAGCAATGGACATGGTGCTTTAAATCATCGAAGACGGGCTCAACCACCCCTCGACTCAACACCTCAGCACGTCTGTTTTCTCAGGGATCAAGCCAGGCAGATCGGCCAAGCCTAGAAAGATCGGTCAGGCGAACGCCGCCGAGAAACCTCGGGGCTGGGCATGTCCTGCAGAAAGCACCACCCAGGGATGCCGTGTGCATGAGAACCCCCCGAGCACAAGCTCAATGGGCTCAATGAGCTCAGCTTGTGCAGCAAAGCGTGTGCGGGCACTTCGCCCAAGCTGACCCTCAAGCCATCTTTTCATATATGGGGGGGTTTGCCAATGCATCTGGGAAGTACGAATCAAAGGACTCCAAATCAATCTGAATCCCCCATCTCAAGATGTCTCATGTTCCAGGGACATGGGCGCTGCCCTCTGCTGCTGCTGCAGCCCTCTGTGAGCTCCTCAGCTCGGTCAGGCTGCTGGGCGGGGCTCCGCCTTAGGGCCTCGGCATCGTCGGGCCGCGAGGGAACTGTTCGTTCGTTCGAAGCGTTCGGATCGCTCGGATGCTGGATGTGGGTTGGGTCATGTTGGGTCGATTCCCCTTAGTTTTTACCAGGGCACAGTTGGATGATGGTTCAGTTACAGGCCTGGGTCCCAAAGAGTGATCTTGTTGACCGACTGCTGCAGGTCACTTCGGACACCCCAATTGAATCCAATTTCATGGAGGGGTCGTTGATCCTGTGATCCCATGACCCTGAAGGCACGACATGGAAGAAAGCTCCTTGCAGCAAGAACCGCACACATGCAAACAATGTATGTCGAGGGAAGGGATTTGAAGTACACACCTGATATAGCCTCTAAGAGGTTGTTTACGGACACCTCTTGGAAGGTCCTGGTCTACTGGATGGAGTCCAAGAATCTATTGCAACGGGATCCGCCCCACCTCGTGAAGAAGAGATCTGCTGGCTGGTCTGGCCCAAAGCAGCCTGGTGCAAGCAAACAAGTCCAGCAAAGTTAAGCCAAAAGGGCACTGGGGCAGCTTGGTCTTTTGGGTTTTTGGCAGTTGTTCCCTGCAAGTCTATGGTTCACTCCACTGCTGGCAGAAGTCGTCCTTGCCAAGGTCAATAGCCTGTCGTTCGTTTGGGTGGAAGAGTGGCGCTGCAACAAACTTCCACCCCAGCAAAGGGCCTCAGCACCCTACTTGTAAACTTACCAAGGTTCCAATGCGTCTAGTCTAGTATTGATGAACGCTCCCCCCCCACCAAGAAAGTTTCAAACAAACGATCGAAACGTGCTCGCCGGACCCTTTTCAAGCGCGCCTCCAACTCCTCATAGGCATTGCGCTGCACGGTCTGAGTGTTCTGCAACCTGTCCCGGTTCTCGCGGAGCGGGGCTGGGCGTTCCAAGGGATGCGAGGTGATCATGAAACTGGAAGTGACATCGGTCGTCTTTCTCCTTAGATCAAGGTGCCAGGGGTCCAAAGGAGGGGATCTCTTTCTAACGACCGAGTGGGTGGCCTCGAACTACATGGGGTGGAACTACAGGTGCCCATCCAAGAAGCTGTATCTCTCATTGGGGCCTGAACCGAAGCAAGACTGAACAAGAGTGGTGGGCACACGCCATCCTCGCAACCATACGAAACAATCGTCACAGCATCTCGAGGTCGTTCTGACTGCTTCTCTCTCACCTCTGAATGAGCTCCATCTCTTCCTTCTCCATCTTGGCCACCAATGCATCGGTGCCTAAGAACGCAAGAAAAGCTCGGCACACGGCAACTGGCGCATGTCTCAATCCTGATGCACCATGGCTGGCAGTACAGATCCTCCCCCTTAAATAGACTCACCTGGCTGCTATGCACGGCAAGCACTAGACTTATGGCACTACTTATGGCTCTTTGATCCTTCGCAGTGCATCAGTTGTCACAAATGAGCAACTTCGGGGATGCATTGGACAACTAGATTGCCGGACCTGCTCCTCTTGGTATCTCTCCGACCTATCCAATGAGTCTCCACCCGCTTGGGTTCCATTTTCCTCTCATGATAGGAGTCTAAAGGATCTAAAAGCCTACCCCTAGCTGGCAAACCTTCCCTTTCTTTCACGCGCCCACCTCTTGGCACTTTAGGGGGGCTCAAGGGGGAGTCATTTCCATGCATGTCCCCTCACCAGCCGGCCCATTGGGTTCCAACGTGCACGCAGCATCTCCTCTTGTGCCGCACGCGCCTGCGACGCTAGCAGCTCCGTGGATTGAATGATCTTCAACTTATGGGTAGGGAGATCCAACATGTTCCAACATCCGGCCACCTGCAATGACCGATCAAATCCAGCACTTCTTCTGTGCTCCTTCGCGCCCACCTCATAGTCTTCGCGATACTTCTCCAGCTGCGCCATGCGCTCCTCCTCCATCCTGCGCTTGGCCTGACGCAGACCATGGTGAAGATGGTGCAGGGTAGGTGAACGCATCACCCTCCAACGTAAGCGTGGTGCTAGGCTACTGAACACCCCCTGCAGAAGGTTGATGGTTTTTGCGGCTGCAAGTCAGCCAAAAGGGAGCATTTGGGAGCCAAACGATTCGATGTTCCAGATTTTTGTACTCTTGACTCTTGACAACCCACAAACAATGCTGCAGGGAAGTACCAGCCTCCACCCAAGAATAGGTAAAACGGATCATTGACCCGGATCATAGACAGACTGACACGTATTGATTGAGGGGAGATCTTTGAACCCAAATTTCGGACCCACCCAAATTTCCAAGCGCCAGCAACTCGCCTCATCTTTCCTCTGCTTCAAATACGACGACCTCATGTTTCCAATGTGGCGTCACGTGGCGTCACCGTGTTGGAATGGACTCGTAGGACATGACGACATCGGCGGCCCCGCTCCCGATCCCCAAAACGGGTTTCCGGGCCGTTCCAGATTGGCCTGACGCTCCGCCTTGGGAAGATCCATCCGAAAGACCAATGGGGTTGGTATGGGCGGTGTGGGCTGCAGTGTTGGGTGTGGGAAATTGATGGGTTCCTGCACTCAAAGCGGTAAACTTCAAGCCCTCAGAGAACAGTTGGGACTTAATAGGCACTGTTTGGACAATTTTTTAGCTAACAGTACAGGGTTTCAAAGCCAGGAGTTGGGAGTTACACATGACAGCAGTTGTGTCCCTCAAAGGCTTACCGATTTTCTGGGGGCGGCATTGTCCAATTGTCCATGTGAATCTTCAGGGAGAGATTCACTTGCATCTCTTGTTACAAAAAAGGAAGTGTGATCACCAAAACGACCAAAACTCTCCAGGAACGGATGAAACAAGCATCCCAGCATCCTGACGCAAATCCCATGGAGTCTCAGTGAACTGGAAGGAAAACACATGAGCAAGCTGGTCCCCCAAAAGTTTGGCTTCTTCCATCTTCTTCCGCTCAATTGAAGGTCTTACATAGTGCTCACGAGGTATTGACCATGGAGTCCAAAAAGCCAGCTATCCGACGTCTCCCGACGAGCGCCCCCGTTCAGCTTGCAGCAAGAGTTCAGGGCGCCCCCACCGCCTCACGCTCCTGGCGCATGGGACAATGGAGACGTCCAAATGGAGTTGCGTTGATGTTTTTGTAAATCTGATCCTTTGTTCAATCCTTAATCCTTAAGGGCATACGTGCCATCATCACACCGGATGAATCTGGGTCATTGGACAGGAATTCAACATGATGGTCTACATCTCTTGATTGATTGGAACTCCTTCCAGCCAAAAAACACAAATGACATATACCAGGACCCTCCAAGGGGTGCCCAATGGAAGCCTATAGGTAGTGTGGGGTAGTTCACTGGACGAGTTCCAAGTGGCTGCAGGACTTTATCCCACGAACTTCGGATCACCAAAGCCACTCTTTGGAGCGGCGGTGAGCTCTCCACCATGAGCTGTGGAAATACGTTTTGTGGCTTGATATGGAGTCAGGAATGCTCAGCCGCCCTTTAGATGCTCGCCTATATGGCTTGGGGCTAACTACCTTGATGCCCCGTGAAACCCCAAGAAGGAAGGGAAGTTCCGTGAGGTCCTGCCGATGTACAAGCAAGGCAACCATGCGAAACCAGGTTCAATGTTCGGGTGATTCTGCCACCGTCTCATTCGCCTTCACCCCCTCGGCATGGTCCAGCTCTTTTCGCCGCAAAAAAACCGTCGAGAGCCAAGCAGGGTTTCAATGGCATGCCTCACCTTCTTTTGCAACAGCATGTGCTGGGACTGCTGCTTCGTGCTCTGAGCGTTCACATGCCTCGTGCGGGGACGCTTGAGGCGGAGGTGACACCATGAATGGCTGGAAGAAAGGCAAAAGCTCCACTCCGCCCCAAAAAGAAGGGTAAAGAATTGGCGAAAAAAAGAGCTCCACAAAGACTAAGCAATGCAGCAAGTCTTCTAGGATATCTCATTTCTTCATCATTCTTCACTCAGGGCTTTTGGTATGCTACCTGGCATGTCAGAAGTGTCCCATCCACCCAAAAAATCTAGCAAGGGACTAATAGGATAAAACCCGACGACGATGCCCTTGTGAACAAGCAGTCGGGAGTTCTGGGGCAAATACATGTCACTTCGAATAGCTGCATTCAGACTGGGCACCACAAACCCATCCAAGACATTCTACAAATCGATCTCTTTCACTTGAAGGCTATCAAAACCCCAAAGGGTGACCCTCACCGCAGTTTCGGGGCGAGTTGGCGACCTTCATGAGATCTTCCCCGGTGTGTGTGTGTGTGTGTGTGTGTGTCTTTCTCCCCAAGGGACATGAAGATCATGCCTCGTCTTCCCCATGGTTCTGAGGCGCTTCGAACCGCGGGTCCAATGGTTTATGGGTCAGTCCTTCTTTATGCGTGTCCTCCTTTTTTTAAAGGTTCAACTTTCAGGGTCATGAGCCGGGCTTCATGGATCACACTAACCCCCCCAAAAATATAAACTTCGTGGCGGACTGCTTGGCCGCTTGTCGGATGGTAGGACCGATAGGGGTGCATCAACCATGCCAACCTAGGACACTTCATCCGCCCTCTCGGAGCCCTCCGTCTTCGCCCCGACCAACCGTGCTGAGCCCTCGTGCTTTTGCTCCATCAGCCCATGACGTGTCTGCTCGCGAACTGCTTTGGCCTGCCGTCGCTGGCCCTAAGAGGAAAGGCTATGACGGTCCTGGGAAGTCGTTGTGGGTGGAGAGTGCCCCATGTTAAGCACAAGACAAGAGGAGCAGCCCTCCAAACCTGAAAGCCGCATTCTTCTTCACATACACAAGCACCTGTGAAGTAAGCTCATGAGAAGTAGGAAAACATATGGGTCTCGAGGTGCTATCGATCCATTCCATCCTGTCAAAGGGGAGGAAGTTCATGCTTGACATGATTTTTTCAAAACTGTGACGGACTGGGACCATCACCCATTTACGCTTTGAAGTGAGTGAAGTCTTTTGAGAGACTCTTTGAGTGCATGTTTCGCACTCTTGTGAAAGTTGCAGGATCGCAGAAACGAGTCTTAGAGCTATGCGGCTATGCGGTTTTCCCCACACCACCCTGAAAGTGATGAACACATAATTACAGTAGATGATTTCAAGACATAATGAAGACATGACGACTATAGTTGCCACGTACCTGGGAGGTCTGCTTTAACACCCTCACTTCACCTTCCATGATGGCGTCTCCACGGCGCAATCTGCACTTCGCACCTTCTCCCTCTGCTGTGAGTTCTGTGCCTCAGGGTGTCTGGGTTCGGAAGAAACTTGGTTGATGAAGCAACTCTTTCAAGAGTTGGTAGGGACGGATGGGTCTGCACCCTGCCAGAGTTGGCATGGTACATCATGGTACAGATGTTCTCCTTTAGCACTTAGGCTTGATGAAGACTTTCCGGCACCTTTCGATCAGATTTTCAAGCGTCACATTTCACAGTCCCACCAGGAGACAAAACACAGGACAGGCCTCCTCACCCACCTGCCTGGAGCTAGCCTTTTGGTGGAAAGGACGTCTGCGTTCATTTAGTGGTCAAATATTCAGCCCTGTTTGGCTGACTCTCGTTGTCCCGATTTAGTCGGCAGCCCGGAGAACTTCCAGGGGCAACCACAACCGAAAAAAACCCGACAAATTTTTTCGACTCGGCCGCCTGAGCGGTACGGATGGACTCCCACTTCTGCTTGTAGAACTGCTCCTGACCAACAGCGGCCACCCTTTGGAAGGGGCCAGCTTGGAAAATCTCTGAATCTCGGGCAAGCCGGGTGCCTAAACTAAATATATTCTTCGGTGAGAATCTGGCTGTTGCTAGGGGGACAAATCTGATTCTATAGGTGCTATAGGCGCGTCCGTCGGCTATTAGCCACGTTGCCCGAGAGGTGGGGTTGGTGGTGAACATGAAGTCGAAGAGCAAGATTCTGCGGATCAATTCGCCCCCCACATCGAGTGGGGGCGCACTCACGGCTTGGCAGCAGGAGTCAAACAGGTCAGCTGTGGAATCCGGGCAGAACTCCGTCCTTGGCCGAGAACTTCTGCTCATTCTGCTCCCGGAGCTTCACGATCTCGGCGGCGCGCTTCTTCGTCCTCGGTGCGCGGCGGGTGGAGTTGGGGGGGGCTGGGAGGACTAGGGAGTCCGCAGTGAGTGAGTGTGGAAAGAAACGTTCGGTGGGATGTAGTGGGGAAGTGAGTTGGACGTGCTGTTGATGAAGTGGGGAACGACATGAAACATGAATGACATGTTGTTTCCTGCAAGATCCTTTTGTGGTGCTCTTCGGGGACTTGTAAATTGTAAGGTGGCCCTTGAACATGGGATTGGAGTGCTCATAAACTCACGGTGGGTCACATGGGCACAACTGGTGTTGGACAAGGTGGGCCAAGCACACGTTCTCATCTTACTCATCGATCAACTTGTTTATTACATAATCCTATGTAGTCAAACCCACTATCCGGTCCAAACCATCAAATATTGCACATGCCCTACTGTGGTCCAACCCTCAACCACCGACCTCTTGTCCTCAACAGATCGACAGGTCGGGGAACGAAGGCTTCGCTTAAGTTCCCGGCTCTTCGATCTTCTTCCAAGCCTGGCTGGTGACATGTGCAACCGGACAACCAGGTGACATCAATGTTCGCAAACACAAATTAAGGAACGATATCAAACGCAGCTAAGAGCATGGGTTGAACATAGTTGAACAATATACCCCGATGAAACTGATGGCCGGTCTATGCATGGTCTCTGTCATTGTAGCCTCATCTACGGCCACAAAAAGAATTCGTTCGACCCTCAAAAAACAGCCGGAGAGAAGGACAGCAACCAATATTTTCGGCCCATGGAAAATATCGCACTGATTTGTCAATCGTAACATTGAACTTTCCTTGCCCTGCATACCGTTTACGCATTGAGGGATTGGAGCACGTTGACGAGTAAACGTGACTTTGCAAAGCTGTGTCTTTTCAAAACTGAAACGCAAAATATTTCAAAATCATCTCTGCGGCCACCAAATCCAGAAAAAAAATATTTAGCATCCAAACAGTGGTGGAGGGCAACAATAAATTAAGCAAGTGGGTCTTCCCGAAACTATTCTGCAGGTCCGAACCGCTGCAACAAACCTTGAGACTCAGTGACCGGCAGCCGCCATGCCCAGTGGGCCTTCTCTTCCTCTTGTTTCAACAAAGCAATGCGGTTCGCCAAGAGTTGGGCATCCAGTTCTGCCTCAGGAGATGTTACTGCGGGCGAATGCGGAGGATCTTGGTACAAACAACAAGGCTAAGTGGATGTAGGCCGTCAACACCAAACACTGTAGCCATGACACATGGGAGGTCACCAGAATGTTCGATTATGAATTGCAACCTGCTGAAGAAAAACGCCAGCGCTTTGTCTGTGGAGAACATCGTCAACTCAACAAACAGTCCACTCCAATTCTTTTTTGCACGTTGTTTTGGCGCCCAATGCTTGGAGGCAATTAGATAAAAAACACATATCCAGCTCCGAAACTCCACGCCACGCGTAACACACCACAGCCTCATCAAGCACAGGGCTCATCAACCAAAACAATTAATTAAGACACACACACACACACGTTCACACACCTATTCCTAACCTACCTAGCCTGTATCCTCCTAATCGCTACCCCGGTCCTAGTTCCTATCCTTCCTGTCCCTCACCGGTGCTCTGGGTCTGCCCAACTCGCTTACGACCTTCACGGGCCGCGGTCAGGTTCGCCTGGCCCTGGGCGTGAATGATGGTGCCGTCTTCTTGACGGCTGAAGAACCGAAGGTGTGTGTGTCCCCGTTTGGAACTCAGATGTCATGATATATTCTTTAAAATCAAAGCGTCCAACGAATTGCTTGCCAACTGTTGATTTTCAGCATGTCCAAACTATTGACAGTACATCTGTCTGTCCATTGTCTGGTGTTTTTCCCGTCCAGCATGGCATCAACTACAGGCATGAACATGTGATTTGATCCAATTTGTGGAACGGGCTCTCCAAACTCCTAAGTCACAAGTACACAGGCTGAGCGTAAAGTTTGAAACAAAATCCATGCACCATCATGCACCAACAATTAGATTTTTTGGTCACTGTGACTATCGCCTTCTGTTTGGTCTTTTCAACTGGTTCTATTTCTTCTGCCGGCCACAGCCACCATCCGGTCCCGGTGCCTGCATGACGCTTGTGCCTTCCTGCCGCCACGCAGTGGGTCCCAACGTTCCCAAAAACCATCCCGGAAAATCTTTGCTCTTCGAAGCTGGCCTCACCCAGTACGAAAGCAACCTGTACACGGACCTCCCCGTCTCTATGAATTAATTATACGATTTTGTGAGTGGGGCCAGTATTTAAATATATCTAACGTTCGAAACCGTAGTTGGTATCCGTTTACGATTAAACGCCCCAACTCCAACAACATCTGCATCACCGGTGTGCCGGTTGATTGGCATCATGGATGTGGTGTGCTGGGTCCCCCCGAAAAAAACACACATAAAAATATCAAACATAACATAATGGAAAAGAACGAACCTTCTAACAACTTGGCTCCAAATCATAACGTATTCATCCCAAATCATAACGTAGTACCCCATCTCATCTCCAGATGGTGATTGAGTGTGTTGGATGTCCATCGTGTTGCTCTTTCGTCGGCCGGAGAATCTCAAGACCCCGCTCCGGTGGAGGGACGTCTGCCATGGTCGTTTTCGCACCTGGAACCATTGGAGCGGTGGCGCAGAAAGGCACAGGTTTGAACGACAAGTGAAACACAGGTGTGTGCATGGGGTCCACACAGGCATATGCTCCATTTCAATGAAAACGGTTCTCATGGAACATGCGGTCTCTCTGCAAAACCAGCTGTGGGATCTCTGCAGGATCGTCCCCAAAATGGCAAACCATACAGAACAACCCACTGTTTAATTACAAGTCGGCAAAGACCCGGGGCCTTGGCGATTTAACATATTCGTCATTCGTCATTTAAACACTCTTCCCGTGAACGTTGGCATCCGAAACAATGGAACGTTTGGCTTTATATACATACAAAATGCCAGCCCAAAAAACAGGTCGCTTTACAGTTAGTTACAAGCAAGTCTAACATGCCTTGAAAATGGAAATGAGGGTCCATCCCTACCATCTCGCGCGCCCATTTGCAGGCAAGTCACTTGCAGTCCGCTGTTTCCAGCGGCCCGATTTGTCCGGTCCGGGCCAAAACAGCTGACATTCTTATGTTGACACCATCCAGTAGCTTGTGCAATCGTTGCAAGACATTGGTGTCAAGGTTTGCTGCGCGCACAAAAATTTGGGAGTTGAAAACATGCTCATGTATTGTGGCCTGTGGTGCAGTGCCAACATGGTGAACAAGGACGCACGTGATTCAAAAACATCATTGTTACAAACTGTTTTTTGAAACACCTTGCGAACGCGAGTGGTGCCACAGCAGTTGGCACCAGTTCACACCAACGACACCGTCTACAAGGAAAGGGCGCTCCACGCGGCTTACGCCAACGACATTCCAGCACCGCGGTGCCGCCAGTAACAAACAAAACCTGGCTATCATCTTGCAAATTCCAAGGCAGGCATTGCATAGCTCGGTTGCTCTTTGGATTTCGTGTTGTAATAGTTGCCTTTTTCTTGTGTCCCGTCGCACATGTCATTAAGACGGAAAACAAGCAACCAGCAACCATTGGTATGATATACGGGTGCCGCCGTATGCCGCCATGCTTGTTGTCGCTCGCCCAGAAGTCATACCTTGGTGCCTTCCCCGATGTCACTACGGATACTACGGGGAAGATAATTTTTCTAGGTGCATCATGTTTATACATATGTATGTTCAGTGGTGCAGTGGTGCACAAGCGGGTGAAACATTCATGGCATTTCCGTTGCCATGCCGTGCGCGGTGGGGGTTTACCACATATTTGAGGATTTGAACCGTGAAAGGTTCTGTTGCGGACCAGACCGCCCTGCAACAAAACACAGTGAACATACTGCCACAAACACTGTGCTGTCCCCATGGGCGATACAACTCTAGGCTGCACAATGTTGCGCAGAAACTGTATGGGCCGGCGCGGGCGGGCTCGGCCGCAGGCCCGGCAAGACTTATGTAATGATACACGCTCAATTGATTTGTTTACATTGCGTTTGTTGATCGGGCATGCAACGTGTGACGCCCCAGACCACCTCCACAGGGGCTTCTTGTAGCGCGACAGGCGCGGCCAACATGCAGTGACCAATTAAATTGAAAAACCGGTTTCACGCAGCATGCGTGTGTTTTGATCTGGGCCGCAGGGACCGAAATCAAATATGGCATTCCCGGTGGTTGGGCCAGGCTTGTGGGTTGTCCAACAAAATCAACGTTCAACCTCCTTGACATGCAAAGCAGTCCACGGAGCCCCGTCCTTTGGTAGCAAGGCTACGAAAGCTGAACTCACATGGACGGACCTTGGCAAGATGATCGCATCCCCAATTTCAGATAAAATCAAATTATTTTATGTTTGTTTGGCAATTTTTTTCTGTTTCCAGTGGTCCACGCCCTGACACCACAATTCACAAAATTTTCCGGCATGTATTGAAACATTATGTCTTTTTTTTCGGGCATATCTTTTGTTATTTTTGTAATTTTCAGGCACTGTTTCTGGCATATCTGCTGGCATTATTTCCGGCATATGTTTTATGTCTTTTGTTTTTTTGGACAAAACTTTCATCCGCAAGACACTCTCCCGCACGGGCTGCGGACACCGCCGGACACCATGCGCAGAGCCACTCCGGGGCCGTAGGGACAAGCGAATTTTTTCCTGCATTGTTTCGGGCGTCATTTCTGATATTCATCCTGGCATATCTGTTTACAATGTTTCCGATATTATTTCTGGCATTTTTTGCATATCGTCTGACATTTTTCTGGCATCCTTTGTGGCAGCGTTCTGCCTGGCAATGCCTGGCACACCTCCTGGCTCGCAATGGAGGTACGGCAGGAAACACTGCCACCTGACAGAGGAGGAGGGGCGGAGATGGACCCGGAACTGAAATCGTCTGGCCTGTTCGACTGAAATGCTGGAGGTCAATCGCAGCAGGCAAAAAACAACCCTTCCTCTTCCTCCTCCTCGGTCCCCACATCCTGTTCCGAAGTCACCTGCAAGAGCTGCATCGCTGCTCGCTTGTTGCTCATTAGAGTCTCGCAGATCTCCCGGCAGGCCAATTTATCCCGACGTGACTTGGCTGGTCCAATGTCAAAAAAATGGACTTGGTGCGTCCAAATCATAAATGGTCATAAATAGTCTGTTTGACATGATTGAAACTCAGTGTTTGGGCAAAACCATTCCTGCCTTCCTTCCTTCTTTCTTACGTTCCTTCCTTCTTTCCTTCGTCCACACTAGGTAACACAAAGGCTACGGCAATACATTCTATCATTATTTGTGCTTGCCGGTTATTGTTTGGAAGTTGACAACGCAAAAAATGATAGCCGGCTTTTGCCGGAATTGTTTTCTATCGAAGAGTCTTGCTAGCTAGGATAAAGGATGCACAATGTATACCAGATGGTGTGTTGGCGTGCCAGCTGCCTCTCTATAGAACGGGTTGTGCAACCTACATATGCACTGCTTGTCGGAGAAACGTTGAAAATATGTATTGACAGAGTACTTGTTCTGGCAGCAAACCTTTCTTCGGCTTCCAACACATCAAATATCTAAATTTAGACCGGGACATGTTTTAGGCTGTGATGGGTTGTGTGTGGCCTGTGTTCTGACGTCCTTTTTGGTGTGTTCTGACATTGTTCCGGTCTGGCATGTGATGTGACATATGGACCAGCTTGGGTCCTGGAGTGCCCACTGAGATCTGGAACTCGCAGTTGGGGCCCAGGAGTGCCCACTGCGATCTGGAGCGTGCAGTTGGGGTCCAGGATGCAATTGGGCTCCGTAGTGCCCACTGGAATCAGGAGCTTGCAGTTGGGTTCCGGTAGTGCCCACTGGAATCTGGTGCTTGCTGTTGGGGCGCAGTAGTGCCCACTGCGATCTGGAGCTTGCTGTCGGGGCCCGGTAGTGCCCACTCAGATCTGGAGCTTGCAGTTGGGGTCCGGTAGTGCCCACTGGGATCTGGTGCTTGCTGTTGGGGCCCAGTAGTGCCCACTGGGATCTGGTGCTTGCTGTTGGGGCCCAGTAGTGCCCACTGGGATCTGGAGCTTGCAGTTGGGGTCCGGTAGTGCCCACTGGGATCTGGTGTTTGCAGTAATGCCAACTGCGATCTTGCTGTGGAGGCGCTGCGATGTGGAGCTGGCAGTTGCGGAACTGAAAGGAGAGGACGAGGAGACAAACACAAACAGAAAGGATGAGGCTGGATCCTCTATATGTTAACAACCCTCTCCTGACACTTGGGGAACAATCGATTCAATTATATAGGCGTCGACAACAATTTGAGTTGCTGAGCAATGCTTGGCACAACCAGTGAAACATGTTATATGTTCACCTGATGTGACAACAAAGGCTTACCAAATATCAAGCAGTCACGAAGCAAATGGCACGGCGCCTCTGCATGATGAACTATGTTTATGACATTTACAGTTTACAACGTTAATTGCAACAGACCTATCAACTTGAAAGCACACCTGTTCGCTATGGTTGGCAATCACACACAAATGCGTATACGTCGTGGCAACGTCCAAAGTTCTGAGGTTGGCAACGTGGCAACCGATTGTAACGTATGCGCTGCTGCTGGAATTGAAATTGGATGGAAAAACGGAAAACCAGTTGAACACAACAAGCTGCGAGAGAAAGCTTTCGACAGTTCAATGCACATGACTGTTGCTTTGTTTAACGATGTGGCCCTTCAATGCTCCGAAAACCTGGGATTCCAAAAACAATTGTTTTGATGGTCTTTGCCAAACGACCATTGTTTTACTAAGGACTCTAGACTACAACACCAGGTCAACAATTCTCTTAATTCATGTTCTTTGAAGGCGCTTTGGGTGCTGTCGCTCACCGGAAAAATCCTTCTGGAATTGGCGTGCCTAGGAAGAACGGTTGACTGAAATACAGCAGACGTTTTAAACCAGCATCCCGCATCTGGCAGGTTTATAGGATCTCTTCCAACAGAAGGCTTTCATCAACAGTGGCTGGCTCCCCTGCCAGCTCACACAGCTCACGGAAAGGATAGTTTCTTCACTGGAGAAACTTGACGGGGAGCTTGTGTGTTGGTTGTGCCTTTGATGTATGATAGTCTGTTTCATCACAAGTTGTTACAGTTTTTAGTGGTAACTCTCACGTCCAAACAACATCAAACAACCAGGTTGTCACACTTTAAACATCTGCTGACGAGTGCTACCGATTCCTGTTGCCATGTTCGTCGTGCTTTCGTGCTTGCGTTTTCACATGTTTTCACTGCTCTTGCGCTTCACCGTCAGGGGGGGAAGTGGCTCATCCATGGCGGGCCCCGTTCGTAGCGTCCTTGCTCCTAGTAAAGGCCAGGAGCCCCGTTCGTAGCGTCCTTGCTCGAAAAACAAGCGATGCCCTTTGCTAGTAGTAGCAGTAGCGTACTTGTATAACCCCTGCAGTCTGTTTCCCCCCTTCGCCTAATTCCGTCGTCGACGTCGAAGAACCGGGGGATCGCGGGAGCGCGCTGAGTCACCGGGGTGCTGTGGGTGGCGGCATCATGGAGGCCGCAGGGCAGTGGAAACGAACAGCGGAGCTGGGTCAAGCACTCATTGGGTGGGAAATTGCGATCAACCGACCACCTGTGGCCATCTAAACAACTTGGATTGGACATCCAAAAAAGACAAGTGTCAACGAATTGCAATGAAGCACTGCACAAAGCCCAGAAATCCAAGCACTGCACTGTCACAGGGTTTTTTTCCACGACCTCCTTCTGGAAGTGAAGATCGATCCGTTCCCCCGTGGGAGGAGGAACTCCGTTCAGAGGAAAGGGGGAGGAGGAAGTCTCATATGGGCGAGTTAGTCGTAAAACGATCCAAGTCGTCTGAGCCACAGCCACAAAACGATGCAAGTCGTCCAGAGTCCCCAGGAGTCTGGAGTTGGGAGTGTCCCATCCAGGTGCCATGTGACTGGGGGCAAGCCCCCAAAACGCGCCCAGTTCGGCACCTAACTCCATGCGACTCCTGGTGATGAGCTTCATTGGATCTGCACCGAGCATATACGGCGCTATAGAGAACGTACGCCGGCACTCCGCAGACCGGTCCCGGGAACATCCGAGCTTCGAACCTCCGGCGCTGTAACGAAACCAGTGACGTCTTCACCTTCACGCCAAGCTCGCTTTGGAACGAGACTGACATGCTTGAACGAGACATGCGCTTCACTCCTTCCGAGGATATTAATTACTGCGCGTCTTTAAAAAAAAACGTCCCCTTTTGCACCGCGTCACTTCACCTACACCTCCAGTATCCGAACCCAAGGGTTGGGGTGCTTGCATCCATGTAATCTGTTCCTATTGTCTTGGCTGCATCGAAATGCTTCGTTCGTCCACGTCGTGCGTCTTCCGTCGCAGCAAGGTAGCGAGGAGGGCGGTGTGTAGCGATATATGTCGCGATGTTGGTCATGGACAGGTGGAATGACATGACATGTGAGATTGACGCGTGGATCTGACCTCAAGATTCCCCACTGCAAGGAAAAGGCCAGCAATAACTAACTCGCAGCTGGAACAACGGCTGACAGCTATACACACCACGCCCAAGCAAACGTCGCGCCAGAAGAGGTTCGAAAACGTCGGTCGGTATATGGAGGTGGGGATGGGGAGACGTTGGGTGTTCGGTTTTGAAGGAGGCGGTGCCTGGATTGCAAAGACCACGAGATGGGAAAGGGCAAGGATGTCGGGCCGCTTGAAACGCCGCAACGTCGTGCGTGGCAGGGCTGTCTGTCGTGCAAGTGGTCAGTTCCCTTGGAGCATTCTGAGAAGCGGAAACATCCAGGCCAAAGCAAAGCTGCGGAATGCGAGTTGCCCAACCTTTTCGACGCATGCCTTGTTTCCTCCTTCCTGTTCCCTTCCTCCTTCCCTTTGTCCTGGCCGTGTGGAACGGGGGCCCACTCCGCACGGCCAGTCCACGGCTTGCTCGGTGCGCAGGTCGTCCGCCCAGGTCGTCGTCCGAAGAGTGACGCACCGCACCGGTCGTGCCGGGTCGGTTGGGGTTCGGATCGCGGCGGGCGTCGCTGCGGGCATTTGGGGCAACCGCTTCGCTCCCCTTTTTTCTGGCAATCAATCACGCGCAGTGTGAGTGAGAAGCAAGCCAGTGGTAGAATCTGCACCTCTTTGTGGCCGAAGACACTAGGAAGTTTGTTGGGAAACATCAAGAGGTGTATCTACTATTACTAAGATCTACCAAGGAGATCTTGGAAACTTCAACAACTCTCCGCATCCATTGCTTGAACATAAAACTGAACCAACTTCAATACATACTTCAACAATTCTCTACTTGGTTGACAATGAACACAACGTGAATTCACAGCATTCAAAGACCGGTCCTGTTCAACATGTCCACCTCCTCATCTCTATCAAAGCTATTGTTCTATAGTTCGTTCTATACGTTAAAGCATGGTTAAGCACGTTGAGCTTCTCCTTTGGCCGGTCCTACCACGTGGCAACTCCCCCTCAACAATCTTGGACTCGTGGCCACAAACTTTGTGCCACCAGTCTGCATGGAGCCAGTCTGCATCTGGCTCTGCATCTCCGCCTGTCGGATCAGAAAAAGATACGACTTGCCCATGTGAGCTTCACCTGTTGACAGGCTCAATCCGTGGTGGATCAGTTTCTCAAACGAACCACTCACAGCAGGAGGTGAACGAAGCACCTCCAGCGGAAACGGGAACTGAAACGGCCCAGCCGCGGTGTGGAACTTCGCGCAGCTCGTGCAGCTTAGCTCTTTGGCTAGCTCAGGATTTACGACGATTGGTCGAGGAAAAGAGATTCGTCAAAGACCAGGAGGATGTCTCCACTTCCACCTAACACGGCGACTTCTGTCAGCGCTGGCGGAGCTGAGCTGGGTCGCTCCGTTTCGTGCTAATAAAGAGGTGGAGCCAGAGATCGCGGACCGTTTTTTTCAAGGGAAAGGACATGAAAGATCATGAAGGTACAAGTTGTACCAACATTGATACGAATTAATTCACATGGAAAACACCACTAGAGCTGAGACTTTCCTTGGAATCTCTGTCAAGCACACTTTGGATGTTAAGGGTTGTCCATAAACGACCACGAGTTCTGAGAAAAGTTGGATAGTGAGCAGCATGTCTCATGACCTATATAGGTATAGTTATAGGTGTTCAAACATCCTTCAAGTACGACGTGTGCGAGTTTTCGCGCTCCTCCGTAAAGAGCAAAGGGGATAAAACACACAGCAACCACCAGCACCTGCAGCGTATAGCGTATCTTTCATAGTTACGAAACCTGGGTTCTACGTATGTATGTCAGCCTGCAAGCTCACTCCCGTCAGTATCCAGAAGTTTTTTGTGTTTGGTTTGGGGGGCGACTTGTTTTGACTCTGCCAACCATCCTGGCACCTACAAAGATTGACCAAAAGTTCCCGTTAAAAACGAGAAGCGGTCAGGTTACTGGTGTTTCTCCCGGTTTACCCAAGGATGACGTTAGCGCAAACAAGAATCTGGATCGAAATTGAAACAGTTGGAGATTTGGAGGATCCCTTCGTCAACATCCTACAGGGATTTTTCTTGACAGGTGCGCGTGGTCTGACCAAGGTCTGAACAAACTCAGTCTGCTTTAAATTTAGCTTTGACTCTGCAAACGTCCTTCCCTCCTTTTCGGGGTTCACACAAAGACCTCCCTGCAAAGCAAATCTCCCGAACCGGGGGGGACCTTGCTGGATGATGTTTGGCCTGAATATGTGATTTTGCAAGTTGATCTATCTATTTGTTGAGATACCCCTATCTTGAAACGAGTCAAACCAATTTAAGTATATAGAAAATAATTCACCGTTATAAAGCTTTGATTTCCTCCCCCTAGACCACAACGCAACCTGAAATACATTCTAACAAACAGACTCTTTGAACTTCCAACTAATGAACTATTGACTATTGGGTGTATGTGTGCAATTCCTACTTGAAACGTGGTTCTTCCCAACGGTGTCGCACCATCACATTTCTAAGCAGCCTTGAGAGTCTTCCCACGCTGGACCCCCATTCAACGTACACTTGGTCACTGGTCACAAACCCGAAGCACCCGTCGAACTCCGAACACCCATGAAAAACCATCCAACCAGAATCCAAGCCTCAATCCTCAATCACTTGACATCTCAGTTTGACACTTACGCGCCTATAAAGGCTTCACCAACAGGGCACTCCAAAGAGGTCACCAACAGAAGCTCTTCTGCCAATGGCTGACCGGTTCCACGCTCACCTGGGCTTCCCTGCTTCAGTGTTTCGTGGCGTGCCGGGCGGCTGCAGATCGTGAACGACCTGGGCGGCTGCAGTCGGGTCTCTGAGCAGATCAAATTATCCTATGTCATCTTGTTGAATTAATTTGACATTGACATGTATATACTGTAGTAAGTAATATGTATATCTGTATATATAGTATATATAATTTATACGTATACTAATATTATATTGTAATATACCATATTGCAAGAGTGTCAATGGTTTTGGTTTGAAGAGATGTCAAAGGAGCAAGCATGGCAACTGATTTTGATGTTTGGAATTCATCCCTTTCCAAGTTCTAGTTGCCTGTTGATTCATGCATTGAAGATCCCATTTCTCCATGAAGCAATGCGATCAAACAGCGTTCCGCTCACACCGAGTCGCCAGTCCCATCCAGAACGCCGAGTCAAACAAAACCGACCAGGTCAACCGAGACCGGTCAAACAAAACGATTGATCCCAGAGGCTGGAGGCTGATGGGCTCATATGGACCTTCACACTGCTGGCACATATGCTGGCTTAATTTTGAGGTGGGATACCCTAGTTGTGAGAGTCCAAACCATAGCTATGATTGCCTTTCTGAGCCTTTTTTGGGATGGCAACAAAAATTATAACACATGTCGGTGATGCAAAAAGTTGAAACTGACATAAGGGTTCAGAAGAGACAAGTACAACAGAAGAGACGAGCGGCACGTAGACCGTAGACCGGGACCCTCCGTTCGGGGTCTCAAAAGAAGAAAACGCCTCATTCAATCATTCGCGGTGATTCGGGGTGTCCCAAACACATCACTGCGACATGGAAGGTCCTCGGATTGATCTACTTTCTCTCCCTCGACACTAGGGCAAGCACCGCCCTGGCCATTGATTGCCCCCCGGCGCACCGTCTCCACCACCGTCGCTGAACCGCTGCCATGGCACGTGCAGCGAGGGACGACCCAAGTAGTCGAAGGTGATGCTCTCGGCAGCCAACTCCTCACACTGCCGGCGCTTGGGGAGACCGGAGAGGACCAGTTCCATGGCCCTTCGGATCTGCAACAGCAGCCAGTTCCAGGTCGGAATACTTGTGAGTCCCATGAACGGTATGAACGGTGAGTGGATGTGACAGGGGGGGGCGCGCCCTCCTAAATCTCCTCCAAGTTTGGGCACCTCCACAAATGGAACTGCTGGCACCAATGACAGACATGTTCCTATAGTTGCTTGCAGGTGCTTGCTGAACATGTTGAAACAATGCTGCCAAATGCAAATTGACAAGCCTTTGTGGGTGGCTCAAGCCCTGTCCTTCCCCCATTGAACCTCACCTCTGACTTTTGAGTGGCTTTCTGAGGCCCGTGAGCCAACGTCCGGGCAAAACCCACTGGATCTGAGGTCGGTGACTTGGAGTACACCTCCCTGGAATCATCGTATACGATCTTTGACGTATAGAACAAGGGGATACTGTGCCCCCCCGATTGCAAACATATGACGATGACCATGACCATGACATCCGAAGATTCCAATCAGGTAATGAACTCAGTGCGATCTATACTCCCTTTTCAACCCCCCTCTTCCAAGGCAGGTGCCACCCCTGCCACCCCTTGGATCCGGTCCCAGAAGGTCTCGTGGGGTGGGTTGTGGCCCACCGAAGCCCATAAGACCTGCGGACGGTGCACCGGCAGGGAGATAGATGTGACCTCTACCTATCAGGACCTGCCAGGATCGTGCAAAAAGGATGATGCGAGTTGTTCATGGTTGTAAATCATGTGGAAACCATGTGAAATCCATGGTTCCATGGGTTTCTTCCATCTCTTGTGTGGAACAGCTACTTAGAGAGCTCATTACGCCGTCACGGCGCCCCAAGCGTCGGAGCAACCCACCTGGAACCCCGTTCCCGGTCACCGGTCGGACCGGTCACCCGGCCTGCGCCGAGTTCACGAGCCAAAAGGACCTCGGCGAAGAGTCTCCGCCGCGGCTGTGTTCTTCAGCGTTTCGCATTCGGTTCGAGGTCCCTTCGAGGTCATGGCGTTGGTTTCGCATCGGTTTCGCCCTTGATGGATTGGAAAGCATGGATGATCACGTCAATGTGTAACATTATGATCTAATATGATCTAATATGACACAATACCTTGACATCTCTTCTTTCTCCACGCCCCTTGGCCCACTCCCCGTCTCGCTTCGCCCGCCCTGAGCTGCCGCGCGCGGGCTTCCCACCGCTTCCACTGTCGTCCCAGAGTTGCAGCGGCACCTGGGGGGGGACGAGATCGATGAGTTGAGGACAGATGAGGAAGAAAAACATCAGCGAGGACAGGTGAGGACAAGGAAACGCTGAGCAGAAAGTGATAGTCTGTGTGCGTTCGAGCGAAGCAAAGCTTTTTTGGATCCAAATGGGATTGGTTGAATGGCAAACCGTGCAAATCTATCACAGAATAAGTCCCACAAGCTCTTGAGCTTGTTGGACTACCTGTGTACTTTTGATATGCACACCATCTGTCTGACCAACCGGTGCTAGAGACATACCATTAAGGTACAAGTTGCATTACGTGGCAGCTTTCTTCGCAATAGGGACTCAGGACCCCCTGAAGAATCTGTTCCGACTCCCTCCTCAAACAGATTAATATCCCAACTCTACCAAGAAGTCCTCACCATAGTGGGAAGCAAACATCTTCAGAATCACTAAAACGCACTCTAAAACGCATAAAAACACAGAAAACACCCTTCCCTCCTTGGGACCCGTGGTTTGATCCCACAGCTTTTGGGTCCCTGCCCTCCACTGCCCTCCACGCCGCCGCCGGCCTCCGTGCTCGGGCGACAGAAGCTCTTGCAGACGCAGCGGGCGGCGCTGAGCGGCGGCGGCTCGGAGCTCAAGGTGGCCACCTGAATCGTCGCATCGAGGACGGTGAGCGTCGGGGCGGTGGTGAGGGCGGTGAGGGCAGGTGGTGAAGATCGATCCCATGGAGATCCAATCGGGGAAGGGACAAATGATCATGATAGGGCTGCTGCTAGCTGTTGATCGAGACTGAGTGAGACTCCCAATTGTAAACTGGATCCTTGCTTCATCTACTTTCCAAACCTCTTCTTGGAAGCTTTTGGTGCGCCACGTCACCCGTTCCCTTTTTTCGATTTTTCGTGCACCTCGGCGCTCCCGACACCGCTTCGTGACCTCTGGGCAGCCCGTGCCATGCCCAGCGCGACGAAGGCATCGCTCGGCGGGCACGGCCGCCAAAGGTAGAGAGCGGTGCCGCGGGTCTGGTGCCAGACCTGACGGCCGTAGAGGTCGACAGCCGGGACAACGGGGGACATGGTGTCTGGTCTAGACTTGGTCTGTGCGTTTCTGCGTTTCTGGGTGGCATGAACTTTCTTACAATCAAATTAGGCCACCAACCAAACAAACAAACATGTTGTGATCAATAAACGGAAGTTTATGGGAGTTCCATTTGCCGGAATGCATACTCCTATTGTTTTGTGTCTACTATGAAGAGGCACTCACATGGTGTCAACCTGTCGATCTACCGCAAGCGGTGTCCTCAATTCAGCCGCCAAACATGATCTGTTGACGAATGATTCCAGTCCGGAAGCCCGAAGCTCATGATGCTTTAAGAAACGTTTACATTGAAGAGGCACTCAACAGTTCACAAAACAAATACTTCATCCACTTTTTCTTTTTTTCTGGACTCTCGACCCTCAGTAACGAACATCTCACCTCATGGTCTTCAAGGAAGCTTCCCTGGTACCCCTGGGTCAGTGGATGAGGCAACTGAAAGGGATACTCATATATTCTAGCCAAAAGATCGACCCGGTGGGAGAAGTGATCAAACTGATCAAACGGTGATCAAACAAATCAAGTCACTGCATTTGACAATCAAAAGGTGAACATGTGACTCACTCGATCTATCCAGTCTGCGTGTGCTCTCTTCATCTCTCTTCTCTTCTCTCTTCCATGCTCCGGAACTCGAGGCAACACCAAGCACCTATCCACCTTCCTCGTCACCTACACCCGTTAGCCTTCGAACTCGATGACCCCCCCGAAGTCTCCTTTCTCCCCAGCCTGGCGCCAGCGCGTGGGCAGCGGGCAATAGTGATCCGCCACCGCTTGGAGGTACCTTCGAGTGCCGGTGGAGGGCTCCGATCGAATTGGGCACTGCTTCATGAGCCGGTGTTCTGGTTTTCTCGGCGATGGGTTTCATCCACCTGAGACCTGACTGTCTGACTATGTCTGACTGATGTGGAAGAAACACATCTTGACATGATCTCGATCGGCTTTGAAGCCTGGTTGCAAATGTGACAACCACTCTTCGGGTCACCGAAGCGAAGCGGCTGCGGGGTACAGCATGGCATGCTCAAATGCATACCACAATCGCAAAGGCCACAATGACTTCTCAAAACACAGAGTTGCAGGTGCGGAAGAACAACAAACATGTACAGAACACATGGAAACTGCATGCCCATCACGAGTTCCAAGCCAAATCTGACGGAGCGGGTTTCATCACAGAGTCCAACATCTCCAGGAGGAGGCTGGCGATAGAAGCACCCACCCAGGATAGGAGGTGGTGAGTTGTGCCCAAATGCCAAGCATTTTGAGACCACAAAAGCCTTTTAGGACCACCCCCCCCGAGACCACCCCCAATGGAACCCGCCCAGACGCACCGAAGTCCTCTCGGTGCGTCGCGGATGTCGCCAAGGGCCGGCGCACTCGTCCGAAGAGAGCCCCCTGAAGGCCCGACGATCGCGGACCTGGCCATGTCGGGTGACCGTCCTCAATGAGTGTGGAAGAGGGGTGAAGCTGGCACCTAGGTACATGTAGCTGATCTTCTCGTGTTTTTCCAGGGAGACCCTCCGAGTGGAGAAAAGAAAAATACGCTGGAATAAGAACAACATGTCCAACCAGGACATGGAGCAGATGATTCTGGAGCACTTGGGTGGTCCAGGTATATAGTATATAGTGTCAGATTTAGTGGATGTTAAATGATTCAAAGCATGTTAAAAACATTTTAAAACATGTTAAACATTAAACATCCACAATTAGTTGAAACCTGAACACATGCGGAAATCCACCGCTCTCTACGTTCTCCCCGCGCCCCCGCTTCTTCGCCCCCCCGCAGTCTCCCGCAGACCGCGCGGACCGCCCTCGCCGACCGCCGCGGTCTCCGCGCGCCTGCAGGATGGAGCGGCGTCCCACGCCCAAAGCATCGCCCCCCCGGGCATCGGAGAACCTGCAGACGGAACGGGCAGGAGAACCGAGAATCCCATGAGAACGTCGCACCGAGAGAAGAAGAGATGTTTCCAGAACGTTGGAGTTCTTAAGGGGGGTGTCATGGCACCGACGTGAAGGTCTGAAGCAGCAGGCTTTTGGGGGTGTCATGTATTCTAAAGGCTATAGAATAGAAAGTTGGCAGCTAGTTATTAAGGTCTCCACTCGTTTTCAAATTGAAGATAACACTCATCATCACTCATCCACTCCCATCCGAATGATCCAAGTGCCCATTCTTCAGCCAACGAAGGACCGGGAGCTCGCGGCACCGCCCGTCCACTCCGCGACGGCACCCGCGGTTGGCATAGTGGCCCAGGCTCACTTTCAGCGCTGTGACCCGCATGAGACCAGACACCTCGGTGTCCGTTGCTTGGAATGAAGTGGGTGTCAGATATCCCAGACACTCCATGTATGGCATAGATTTACCCAACAAAAAGGGGTCAATACTATATAATTGAATCGCCATGGTTTCAAGATGTGTCCGGATTCCAATTCTCTTTTGCATAGAGTTCCAAGTTCGAAGCAAAAATCACGTCAATTCTCCAATGGTTTGCTTGACACTGAGCGGACAGTATATAGTCGAAACCTTTCTTTTTTCAGTCCGTACGCATGATGAGAGCATGGACCTAGCCGAACCTAGCAGCACTAGTACGGCAAATCCATGTTCACTTCATCCAAAAATAACTTGAGCAAAGTTACATCAACGACACGTCTTGAACCTCAACATCAAACTCCTGGCCTGATCGGTTCTTTCAGTACCCTCTCAAATTAGACAAGTTCATGGAACTGACTTTGGAAAGCAACAAGCAACAATAACAACAAGCAACAACAACAACAACTGCTACTGCTACTCCTACTCCTACTCCTACTGCTACTACTACTACAACAACTACTGCTACTGCTACTGCTACTGCTTCTCCTTCTCCTTCTCCTTCTCCTTCTCCTACTCCTACTCCTCCTCCTCCTCCTCCTCCTACTACTACTACTACTACTACTACTACTACTACTACTACTACTACT
>CAXAMN010005892.1:80995-94616 GCA_963970005.1 Durusdinium trenchii
TACTACTACTACTACTACTACTACTACTACTACTACTACTACTACTAACAAGTCCGGTGGTGCTCCACCAGGCTACCATAAGATTGGAAGGTTTAAGTATATTTTGGGTGCACATTCTGCTGCGCATCTCATGTCTCTTGTCATGTCTCACGTCTGAACCGGGCATTCCCTGGCCTGCAGGTGTCCCAACAAACCCAAGAAGCGACCCCCGAACCGTAGAACGCGACCTCACCGAAACGGTGGAAGCTGGTCCTTCGCATTCCTGTCTGAAGGCCCCTGAAGTTGACATGGTTTGAAAGCACCTGAGCAGGAGCCTCAAACTACGAGCTCACACGCCACCTGACCCAACCTGACCCTGAGCAGCCTGAGCAACCACACAAGCGCCATGATGCGTATCCAACACTGAAGCCCAAGCAATCACCCAAGCGCGCAAGCCACGCGAAGCATCGCACTCCTTCAGAACCGGCGCCAAGCCTTGGAGCCCCTGCCAACTGCTCTGGTGCCCAAATGCTCACATGCTTTCGGCAGAGCATCCCTGCGAGGAGATGATGATGGCCCAGTCCAAACCGGGCTACACCTGCAGGTATAAAGTAATGGTATGAGGTCACCTTCGTAGCGTATGCTATATAGTGATGGTGATCCAAGGATTTGCCGTATGTTTGTGTTTTTGTTGACAATATGTGTGACTGTGAAGTCTGACCTGTTGCCCAGAGCTTCAAAAGGACCTGTTCACCATCTTCTTTTCGGGAGGATACTTGCCTGTTTTCATCTGTTTTCCTTGCGCGAGCCTGGTATCTCAAAACCTATCAAAACCATCTATATCCATCTATATAGAGGAATCATCCATCAAAAAAACAAAACCGCGCGCCTCTTCTTTCGGAAAAAGAACACCAATCTCATCCAAAACACATGCAGCACTATGCCTCTTCTCATCAGAACCACGTCTGCCTCCGCCTCTGGAGCCTCCCCCGCCCCAACCGGCCTTCGGAGGTCCACAGAGGCGAAAAGCTGCTGTGGTTCACCAACTCGATCCTCGGACGGACACGCTTCGCACCGGACGGCACGGCCGAGACCGGTGAGCTGGGATGGAGTGGAAGGCGAGTAGAACATGGAGCTGAAAGATGCTTCGGCGTGGATATATCACAGGTTGAGTCCACATGGAAGACAACAGGATCTTCCTCGCTCGTGAAATGGATCGACGGTCGACCCATTCGCGCACAGCGCCCTTTTTCCAGGTGCCCCTGCACCATGCGACGCAACACGTCCAATGGCAAGCCCTGCGGAGCTCGATGCAACGGCTCTGGACGCCGTCACTGGAACAATGGTCTGGGATGGTTTGGGACCAAACTGGCGTTCCCAGTTCCTTTAAGGGTCCAAGTTTGCTCAAAAGACTGGTGCTCGCTGACCCTTGAGCTTGTGAACGTCTGCTCGGCGTAAGCCGCCAATGAACGTGTGACTCGACAAGGAAGCACACCAGTTCACACAGCTTTTCTTCCTTGGCGGGGATGGAACCTTCCACAAGACATGAACAAAGCTGAACAACTTAATAGTGCATATACAGTGTTAAGATATGTTATAAGCTTGTATTATTATGTACAGTTCGCCAAGCCAACCAACACAGAAGACCAACACTCAGCTCCCCAAAGCAATGTGAAGAACAGGGACTCCAGATGCATTTTCTGGGTGAATGTTCCTCATGAACTGCTCCCGGGACATTGGGACATCGGCTTTTGGGTTGAGGAAACCATTTCGTCGTGTAGATTGAGTCCATCACCTTTAACATCCTTCAAACTTCCAAGTGCCTCCACATGCCTCCAGTCTACATCGGCAAATCTTGACATTCACATGAAGATAGCTAGGCCGCGACAGCGGCTGGTTGGTGGGGTTAGATTTTCCCACAGCATCAGATCCTCAGAAACTCATCTCTGACAGTCGGTCGGACTGCTCCTCTGGTGGTGGCAAAGGCTCTCCCATATGCTTCACCACGGGCGGCGGCCTTCGCGAGCGAGGCTTAAAGCCACTTGACGGGTGTGGACAAACGTGATGTGGCACAAGGCTGATGTGGCAATGATCGCTTCATCACAAAAGATGCAAAGAACTAGTAAGTTATTTGTGTTGGATTGAAACAAGACACAACATGTCAGAATACTTCCATACCTTGTTGAAATGAGAGATCCTAAATTGCAACCATCAGTCTTGTGAAATGTTGCATCTTGGATTGAATGCCTTTGCAAGTGAGTTCTTTTTCCATCCTTTTCCAAACATCCTGGACTATCTACTCAAGACATCTCCAGACTTGACTTCGATGAAGGGACCGCAACAAGTTCTTTGTCTTGGCTCAAGTGATTCTGAGGGGCTTCCCTCAAAAAGATTCCGCTCCTTCTGCGGCTCCAAGCCTGAAAGCGCTGAAAGCCCCTGCTCACACCCAGAGCTCCCAACACGAGCACGCGAGCGTCATCCGCACGGGCCCCGGGCCGAGTAATTTCAAATGCGGCCATCCACTCCTGGGAAATGCTGTGTGTGTGTGTGTTTCGTTTTAATGATCTGCATGATCTGCACGGCTCTGCTGTGGTGAACATCTGTCTTTTTCTCCGTTAGTAGCCCGAAATCGAGTAGCCCTTAGGGTATAGGTCTATAGGCTATAGGTAGGAAATGATTCATCAAGGTTCACTTTCTATGCAGTGGAGCCATGCATTTCCTCTCTGCCGCTGCCCGTATCAAAACCCACAAAGTCTCCCCTTCTGTAAGCGATTCCTTCAGCAAAAATGTCAAAAAGACCCGAGTCAAGGGGGGAACTTAACTATAGTTACTCTGTTGGCCAGGCCTGCTATGCCGCACTCTTCCCCACCTCGACCGACAAACGGCACTCCCGACAAACGGCACTCGACCGAGAAAGCTCTCCTCCGCGCTGATGGAGCCACGCTTGGCCGTGTCCAAGGTCTCAAAGAGCCTGTGGAGATTTGTGGAGATCTGTGGAGGAGGAAGAGAGGAGAACAGTCATGAACGCTTCTAATTTTGGACTCTTGAGTCTGTTCTGTTTTCCCCCCACATGAAGAGGCCTTGTAATTGTCACTTATCATCAATGAAAAGTCATAAAATATAGTCATTTTGATGAGCTTCAATCACTTGCCAGCCATCATTCCAAGTACTTGAGCACAATCTCACCATGGAGTTTAGACATATACTGACTCCCACGATTCCTGACTCCCACTCCATGTACTGAAAAACACCGAAGTGTCCCCCATTTTTGCTCTCCCACTCCTCCCATCTTCGGTGCTTTCACCCCCGCCTCAGCCGGTCCTTGGGCAGCTCCAAGCGCCGCGCGGCCTCCGCCTCCGCGACGTCGTGCGCGGTGACCTCGCCGTCGCCGTCGGCGTCCAGGAGCTGAAAGGCCGCCTAGGCGGACCGAGCCCGCGCGCGCGGGCGGGCGGTTCGTGGTGGGCTCGGTTCGTGGTGGGCTCGGTCCAGTGGGTCGAGATGGAGGACGTCTCCATATATCCTACCAGGTGGAATTGGTCTGGGTTTTGGGAGTGTTAGTGCAACGTGAGCGGATGTGTTCAGGGGTATCCTGGGGTATCCTGGAACTTCCAAGTTGGGTACACGTAGTCCAGGAAGCTTCATGATTCTTGATATCCCTTGACAAATCCCGCCACAAAAAGTCTGTTGCAGACTTTCCCCAAACTTACTTGGCATTTGCTCGTCTACTGAGCTGTTGGGCTGCCCTGGTGGGGAAAGTGATCCCAAACCGGAACACTAAAATTTGTTGAAACCTATTTAAAGCATTTGGTTGTGTAATAAAGTCCATTTAATTGATCATCCATTTCAGTGAATATGATCCCTGCCTCTGGGGACACGCCGGCACTGCTGAAGTGCCGATAGGCCTTGCCTCGCGAGTGATGCCGAGTTCGGCTCGTGGGCAGTATAGGTCTGATGCGACATGATGAGCAACTTGCTTTTCTCAGCCGGGATTTCCTTCAATGGATCATCATGGATCATCGGTGTTCAATGGACATCGGGTATAGGGTATCCAAAACAAAAACGATTTGGATGGTCCTGGTAGAGTCGGATTGGAGCTGGACCAAGACACCCTGACCCGGGTTTTTCTGAGTGACACTCGGTTCACGATCGGACTGTGCCATTTCGACCCCTCCCAAACCATCCGTGGGACTGGAATCTATGCCTACATTGACCTGCCTGCCACCACCCCTAAACTGATCGGTCAATAGACGGCAGTCCCATGGAATGGTCGGACAGTCTGCCCGCTCCAACGACCGCCTGAGCAGGTGGTTGGAGTGGGTTTTGGGGGTCTAACATGGTCCAACCACCTTCAGAGGATATGGGCCAGGAGCCCGGGCTGGCACAGCCAGCCTCCTCTGGGACTTTAGTCGATCGAAGGCCGCAGCAAAGTGTTTGAGGCCGAAACGATGGAGTGATGCTCACCGTGGCGAGCGCCAAGGCAATGTGCGGTGCCTGGCACCTTCACAATGAAATGAGATTTAGGTATGTGCGCTGATCCGACATGTTAAAATTAGCTTGAGATGATCGGACATTGTAAGCTTACGCGCCAAAATGGTGCACGTACCTGCACCTTTTGTGAATCCGCGAGTGTGGGATCTGCATGGATCTGCGACACTGCCCCATGCGAATCTCACTCCATACTAGGTTCCAAGAGTGCAAGAGTGCAAGCACCAGTTGATTATCTAACAACCAAACCTCATAACTGAAACACCTTGGCTAAAACTCAAAACACACATGCCCTTCCCAAACTGCCATATATGCCTACATTGAACGAACGAACGAGATCGGGGAAGGTAGCGCAACAACTATAAGGTTGACCCCGATAGTGCACACAAGTCTCCGCACTCCATGGGCGCCCCGGTCCGGCGCTATTCCTCAAAAGAGAGGGTACATATAAGCCAAACTAAACCTAATGACGCATGTCCTTAGGTTCACTGCGCTGCTTTAACGGGAGACAACAAAGTTTGCCCTGCCGACTCTGCCGCGCTCCTGCGCAGCTTAGGTAGGTACCACCCCGGCCGCTCACCAAAACTGCTCACCACATGGGTATGGGGGGGTGCCCTCCCACCTTCCCCCACCCTTTTGCCTCCTCTGCCCTTTCCTCCCGCGCCGTTGCCCCTAGCCGGTGCCCCTCCCCATGCAGCCGCCCCTCCTTCCCCTTCAGCAGCCGGACGACAGGCAGGCAAAGCCGTGAAAGCAACAGAGCGGGTCCGCTCCAGGGCTCCCAGCCGGGCGTGAGAACACCAACAACCAAGGCAACAGGCAGGAGAGAGAAGCCTCTACGAGTCCGTATAGGACTCGTTCTGGGAACATCAGGCACAACCACCCGGAGTTTCCGTGGGCCGATCTTCTGGCGATGCCAGCCCCGCAACCTCAGTAGTGCCCGGACAGGTACCCGAAAAGCTAGCCCCTAAACCTCGGGTATTCCAGGCAAGCAGACCGAAACGAACCCGACCGGCAACCGAACACGAGCGGGCACCTAACCGACGTTGGGCCTTAGTGCAATTCCACCGATGTATCTTGTGTTTGCGGGACGGGCCGAAAGTTTCTGAAAGCTCTTGACCGTTCGACGCAGGCGATTCCGACGCACGTAGCCCGGAAGACTCCTCATGGGCCATCAGCTGTCGCAAGTGCCGCGACCCCGATGGAACCTGTCCCCCCGTAACCATCCTTCTTCTAGACACACTCTTCGAACCGGCAGACGCAACACCTCCACTCCCCTCAGCACTTGAAAGCACTCCACCTGGCGAAGCCACTCCCGAAGTGCCGAACATCGTCGGGCCTGAAACACCAACCACACCCCCGCCGAGTCCACCCCCTCCAGACGTCACAGCAGCGTTCTGGCCAGGAACGACTGCTGACCCCAACGACACAAAAGATGGAAGAGGCACAACCCCCAAAGAAGTGCACCTCAATGTCCACCGATTGAGGTGTAGAACGGGGTTGCTCGCGTCCCGCCCCCACCTTTGAGCAGAAACACCAGCAGAAGCACAAACACAAAACACCCGGAGGCTCCAGACCCGTAGGACTGGATTGGGTTTGCCTTCGGCATCCAGCCCCCCAGCATACACCTCCAGACTCCACCCTCCCATGCACCTGCACCTGTCTACCAGCTCCATAGGGACCCACACCGGGTACTTGCTACCGAAGTTGCCCCGTAGCCGCCCGCGAGGAGGACCGCGAGCGAGGAGGCCACGTGCCTAAACCACCCCAAACCACCCCAATGTAGTCAATGTAGGCATATATATATATATGGCAGTCCCATGAGCGTCTGGGCTTGTTACACACCAACATCGACTCCAGGTGCCCCGAGCCCAACGTCCGCTCCCGGCGCTGCCGCTGCCCGTCGAGGCCGCTGGCGAAGAGCTCCGCCACGGGCGCCTCGCGCCAGACGCCGTCCGGCCTGGAGGCGGCGGAGTGGAGGTCGTTTTGGGAGAGACACGGCCGGTCACCGGAGTGGGTGGGTGGTACGTATTACTTGGGGTGGTGTCTGGCGTGGTTGAAGGAGGGTGAAAGGTAAGGATGAAGAATGACGAACATTTTATCGGTGCAAAAGAAGTTGTCTCCGCGTGTTGGCTTGGCCGTGTCACGTGTGAGAATGCCATGGAGGGTTCAGAATAGGAAGCTATAGCAGGTATACGCTGATGAAGGAGACTTAGCAACTCTGCATGATGGGATCTTTGGTCGATTTTGTCAAAAAGAGACTGGGCAAATGCAAAAGGACTAACTAATTACCATTTGCAGTTTCACAAGGTTTCCAGGCCTCTTCCATCAACATGATCACATTCAAGGTTCCATACCCCCAGCCACAAACCGAAAAGGACACATGGAAGTGGACAAATCACCATGCTTAACAACTGTTTGGTATGAAAACGGTCATCCCATGCCATCCACTTCCACTTCGCTTCCATGACTTCAAGGACGTCCGTCTTCCTCTCTTTCCACTCGCCGACTCACTCACAGCCACCGCCCGCGCCCGCTCCCGTCGTCTGCGCCCGAGGGGCACGACGCAGCGCCGCCCGGCGAGCGACGCCACGAAGAAGTCGCGCAAGGCGTCGCCCGGGCCGACCTGCGAGGCGCGGGGTCCAGGAGCAAAGCGAAAAGGGGAGAGCGCCTACGGTCGAGGATTCAAACGGGTGGAATGGTTATGTATACCAGCACCGATTTAAAGAGGGGGTGATGGGGTGTCACCTGGCTGGTTTCGCCCCAGCCCACTACCTAGGGATCTCCAGACAGGACACCCCGTTGAAGGTCCAGGTAGATTTGCTTTACTATTCCCAACTCATCCTGGGGCCCTGTCTCCCAGGTAACCAGCCCCCAGTTCCGGGCAGAGTTGGAACTAGGCTCCCAGCGATGAACCACATCAAGAACATGCATGGAAAAGCCTTCAAAAACGCTCTGTCTTTTTTCATCTGCGAGCTGAGAGGTTCGAGATTTCAGCTGGGGCTGTTGCCACAACCTTCAAAAGAGACCGTTTTAGGGCCCTTTCTTCCATCTTCACCCCAGTGGAAGTTGATTGGACTACTTTCTTCAAATACCCCATGTAATCCTCTCCACTGAAACAGTGGTAAGAACGCACGTTGCACTTCCACCGTTTGCAATCCAAAGCCATGTGGTTGTACAAATGCAATTTGGGAAGTACCAACCATCTTAGGAGGCCTTGGTGGCTCGCTTCCCATGCAGCCGCAAGCCAAAAGTGACAGCCCTGTAGCGCAAGATCGTGAAGCTGTTGGCTCTGGGAGCTAGTCAGGTACATGATAGGGAAAAGTTCCGTCAAGCGTTGCCACTCCGCAAAGGTACACCTGAAATCAAGGCCATGTTATCACTTGATGTTTTTCGGGTGCATTCCATTTGGCCATGTTTATGGGGTGGACAAGCCCACCAAATAACCTAAATGATTGAAAGAGAACTGATCCTTTGGAGATACAGGGCACACTGTTGCAAGTCCAATAGACCACAGCTGCTTTCGATTCACAAACGTGTTGTGACTTTCCATGGGCCGTTGGCGCATCAACTCATCCCGTGCCTTGCTCAAAGCATCCTGGGGGGGTTGGAAGTGGTATCAGGAAACGGTGTGTCGAACACGAACTATAGAGACAAAACATGTTTGACAGATCTTTGGGGAAATAAGCGACAATGCTTGATGCAAAAAAGGAACGGCTACATAGCCCAGAATCACTCTAGCGTTGAAAGCCTTTGTGATCAAAACGATGTATTCAGGTAGTCCTTTGGCTGAAACACTGTGAAGTTTGAACCTCCTTTGCGAGCATTTGATTTTGTTCCTGGTGCAAAACTGTCGAAACTCTGCATAGAGGTGGTCTAAAGACTCTCGAAAGGTGCAGCCCCATCTCGAAGCACGGTGTTCTGCAAGAATTGTCAGCCCTTCAGCATTCAACACATGAAATAGACCAAGGTTGCAGACATGCATGGAGCAATGTCTCCTTGGTACAGGGACTGTTGTTGAATATGTATATGTTTACCCGCTGACTTGTTGGAAAGGAACCTGTATTGAAAACACATCATCTAATGACGAGACTCAGCATATCAACATGAAACCCAGGGATGTTGACCAGGTGGTTCTGCTGTGCAGGAATGCAGTTCGTGAGGAAATCATGGGTGCTTCGAGCAAGTTGGCTCCAATCCATTGCAAAGTCTGTGAATAGATGGCCAAACCTACAGGGATATAATTTGATGGGTTCCACTCTCCACTAAAAAACACCATGGAAAACCATCGTGTTGGTGGTCTGGACTTTAATTCTGTGATCTTGCATTGAATATCAGTGCGATGCTTTTCTAGCTTTTCTATCACCTCGAACCCCCATGCCTGGATATCCGGGCAGCGTGGCAACGATAACAAATGTCCCCGCGCTTCCAGTAAGGCTCGATTTCAAAAAAGAATTTGTGCCATGCCCAATCGCCCTTGAACTCGGTGACTGCAAACTTGGTGGACATAGTACTGCCAGCAGAAAGTTTTTCCCGTCGGGTGAGTTCAAACCCTTCAGAAGAAGCTATGTTTGCCTGCGGGCGCCTCCCCTGCAATGCCAACTTCAAGCTCCACGCAGCTCTTTTGAGGATAGGTCTCATAGTGTCCTCAGTCAAGTCTGTGAAACCCCGAAGCGCATGCCACGTGCTACAGGTCGTTTGATCTGATCCTACATGGCTTCCTCTGTGAACTTTACATAGGCAGGGACCCAGTTCACAGGCGTTGTGGGCCAAGACTCGACTCCATAGACTCCCACTGCTATGGCCGATGATACTATGAAGAACAAAAAGTGCTCACCATTTGAACCTCACATGAGAGCAACTAGAAACCACCAAACATAATCATATGGCCATAAAGATCTGACACGTCACAAAAATTCTAAAGTTCTTTCCAGGGAACCTGCTTTTTGCACCAAGGGTGATCCAAGGGTTAAGGCTATGAATTTGTCGCCGTAGGTCAGGTTGTATCTTGCTTCATCCCCATAAATACACATAGGAAAACAACCCTTACCTGGGTGACGACGCGCCCAATCAGCATCAGCCACGGTAGTCCAATGATGCCAGTATCTCCTGGGGCAAAAAAGTCGATGGTGTTGTGACTCTGGAGTCGTATACTTTAAAGGAAATTGCATCGATGTGCTTTTTTGGGCTTGGGAGGAAATGTTCTGATGGGTGTCAAGGCTCTGAATTTCATCATCGGAGACCCAAATGCGACCAGTGGAGTACAAGTAGTCCAACATCTCATGTGGGTCGTACATTGGAAGAGGTTGCTCATACACAGCTTGAAACGCAGGGTCAGATCCAGCATCGCAGACTGGGCACTCCACCCAAACTGTGTCCAAAGGCAAGCGAATGAATCTGAAAAGATCCCGATGGTGAACTTTCTCATTGACACGGGCGATCTTGGCTATGCGGTTGGTCACAGGATGGCAATTTGCTTCCCCTGCCTCCTGCCAGAATATGACCAAACATACGGGCTTGAGGTATGGAACCTCTTGGCTTGTGGAATGTTCAACCAGTAAACAAAACATTGAATTAAAATCGCCGCTTCATGTTCACCAGTTTAAAGAAGCAATATCCGTGTCCTTCACAACAGCTTGGGCTTGTTGAACAGCGCTTATTGCACTTTCGCGGCCTCCCCCCAAACGATCAAGCCTCAAAGCAGCACACGATCAAACAACGATGTTTATGTACGACACATGGGCCATGTTTGGTGGGTTACCCTGGAATCACAATCAATCCCAACAGTATCCGACGATGCCGCACCCACGAAGCAAAACACCTCACCCCAGCCACGAAGCAGGCTCGAAGCGAAGTCAGCATTGCTGGACCCTGACGAGGCCACTGCATGACCTGCGTCGGGGATGCTCTGATGTAAACCCGCCCTAAAACCACCTCGGTGTGTGGAGGAAACACGTCGATCTTCCAAAAGTCCATGTTCAGGTTCCATGTTGATCTTGCCAGGCCTAGGTGTAGCTCAACTGTTTGTCCCTAGACGTGTTGGCAACTGAATTTGATGAATTGGTTTAAGCCGTCACACTACAGGTTTGTTGAATGCCAGGCTTGTGCCCGAATGCAGCCAAACAGTTTTCCCACCCTGTCGCTTGATCTCAAGCTTCCCAAATACGCCTCAACATCAGAATTTTCTGTGAGTAGCATCAGGCCAGAAAAACAAGGCAAGATTGATGCGCTGACTCATTGTCACATGCATGGCCATGTGTAGCACACACTACAATAGTGCTCAATGGCCTCCGACGCTCACAGACTCCTAATCTAATTGTGTTGAGGGCGCTTCAACGTGACTGCACAGCCCTCATCCAGAAAGCCCTTAACAGTTTTTTTGGCTGACAGCTACCAGTGGGTGAGTTCTATCCGCAAACCGGGCTTCAGCTGTAATGCACGTTGCGAGACCCCAAAAGATATTGAAGCGCATCGGTGTTCAATTGCGCCCTTCGAGAAAACACTACGGTGCCGCACTCTTTGCGGCCTTGCTGCCAGATTTGGCTTTGGCTTTGGCTTTCGGTTTCAGATGCCCATTCACAGTACTAGAAACCTTCCTGAAGGTGGTCAGCGCATTGTTCAAATCCTCAGAATACGCACACCATTAAGGCAAACTCCATGGGCACTCAAATCTACAGTAAATGCTTTCTGCGGAGTTTTGATCCCTATACTATACATGACAGTTCAGCTGAGGGTCCACAAGGCCGGTTTGAAAGCCTTCTTGACTAGCCAAAATCCTCACACCTTGATTCTTCGCATCCTCCAACCGTTTCGTATGACTTGCCAGGTCGGCCGAGAGCGCAGCCTTGTAACCTGTGCTCCTGGCATGAAGGCTCAGGGCAAGGGCTTTGGGGAGGATGGCTTTAGGGGGTAGAACAAGCAGCGGTTCACGCACGACATGTTCATTTAATATCATTTAATGATATGTCCATGCAGCCAAGACACACGGTTGCCTCACCTGCCGCCTTGAGCTTGGCCGCGACAAGCTGGCCGTCAGTCAGACATTTGTTCGCTGCTCCAACTGCCTTATAGGGTTGATGGGCAAGGTTGCAGCCACATGATCCCCAAACCATTCCCAAGACACACCTCAAAACCAAGCATTGTCTGTTGATGTATGAGGACATAATATGATCATGGAATGCCATGCATGGATCTTCAAAGCTAGGGTGCAGCTTCCAACTGTTGCTTCACAGTCTTTTCCTTCTTAGTTTTGTCTGGCTTAGGTGGCGGTGGTGGCCTCATGTTAGGGGCGGCCGGAGCATCGAATCCATCATCCTTCATCACGTTATCCCTCAGTTGCGCAAAAGTCATGAACACTGGAGGCATCTTCACCAGTGATCAGGAGACAATGAGGAAACAATACAGAATCTAATATGCTTGGGCACATGGTGTCATAGAAACTATCCTCCTCAACCTCCGCAGTTCTGGACAAGGTAGCTTCAGATTCATGACGCTGTTTCTTGGATTCCTTGGCGCCCACCCAGCATTTGTACCTCCAAAGTTCCTGCCGCTGTGGGAAGTCTGGGTTCCTGAGCACGGTGGATGCGTGTTGGTGTTCCACTACAGCAAAATAAATAAAACATATACAGCATGTTAGAGCTGTAATGTGTGTGCTCCATGACTTGACATTTTTGGTGCACCACAAATGCCTGCCTAGATTCACCTTGATGAACCGCCCCTTGGACCTGGGAGGCAGTTTCTTCTCAGCCTCGACATGTCGATCTACAAGATCATTGGCCAGGGCCTCGTCCCCAAGATGCTTCACCAGATCAGTTTTGAGTAGGAACTCAAACAAATCTTCATGGTCCGAAAAGTTCTTCTTGGAGACCCGTATTGCAAGAGCGCACTTCTCCCAAGATCCCTTGCAAGACAACCAGCCAAGGTAGAGCTCATGCATCTTGCTTTTGCCATGTTGTTCTTAGTTGGGAGGACATGCTGTGAGAAACTCCAGATCTGCCCTCTAAAGGGTGCATGAGTTGAACTTGCAATGCACTGTAGTGGTGAGTCTTTAGAAGAACCGGTACATCTCACAGTATATTGGTGCCCTTTTTGTACTTATAAGAGGGCACCAAAACACTGAAAAAAGGGCACTTTTAAATTTTGAAAAAAGACACACATTATTAAAACTGATGGGCTGAGGTAACCAAGGCTCCCATATCAGCCTCAGCCCGTTTCTCCGCAATTTCAGGTGGCACAGGGTTCTTGGTACCTTGCAACGCATGGGGAGAATTTGTGCTTGGTGGATGCTTAGACGTTTGGAGCAAGCATTCATTCTAAACATGTCCAAGAATTGTCAACAAGGTGCTCCTGATTCGCCGGTAGAATCTCATGTACAATGCAGTAGGGTTCAATGGCCTTCCGTACTTGTCAGTCCTCCAAGTCTTCCCCTCACACCCGGGCTCCTCAGGTTCCTCATCCTCCTCCTGACCGTGGCGTCCGGGCTCGGTGGTGCCTTGATGCTCAGGATGTTCGGTCCCAAGTGGTTGTTCATCACCAAGCGGAGAGAAAGAAATTGTTGGTTGCCGCTGTTGCAAAGCTTCGCGCAATTTGCGCACATCATCAGGCTCATTTGACAAGTCTTCGCGGGATTTGTGCTCATCGGGTGCAGGGGTGTCATCAAGATTTTGAAACTCATCCCATGACGAGCTTGATCGCCAACCCCAGCCCTCCCAAGATCCAGGGTTCTTCCACGAGGAAATCCAACTGTCCTGACCGTAGGCATAAACGGTACGGTCCCGCTGATGGTCCCAGTACTGGGAGTAATGTGCCGGGTAGTAGTTGTAGTCATATCCCGAACCCCACCATGACTTGCCTTGTGACCCATAGTATTCACGCTGGCTGTGACCAGACAACCACCTGGGGGTCTTTTTGGAGCCATGTAGGAAGGTGAAGGCGACCAATAGTGGTGTGCTTTGGGTGGCGGGGTGATCAACTCACTTGGTATGCCATTTGCATGCAGTGCAGCTCTGTCACCATTGACAACACGCACCTCACCATCCCCACCACCACCCTGAGCAGGCTCCACAACCTCCCCCCACAGGCTTTTCATCATGCCCATCACCACCCCCAGCAGGCTCCACAACCTCCCCCACAGGCTTTTCATCATGCCCATCACCACCCC
>CAXAMN010005892.1:100329-128545 GCA_963970005.1 Durusdinium trenchii
CTTAACTCAAGATTGATGATTGATTTGGTTGAGTTCAATCACATCCATTTTGCCCCACACCTCCAATGGCGCACGATCTTCAACTTCTGGGCCATTACCACTTATAGGGGCCTGGAGAGAGTGGTTATGTGACAGTTACTCAAGATTGATTTCTTTGAATTCAACCATATATCTATATATATATATACAGACATCAACTTTGCCCTACACCTCCAACGGCAAAGTCTCTTCATTTCTGGTGACATCACCACTTTCAAGAGCCTGGCGAGCAGCTGTGTAAAAGTATAGCGCAGGGTTTCTTTGAGTTCAACCATGTTCACACCTACTATGTTAGCTATACACATCAACCACCTCTGATGGCAAAGTCTCATCACTTCCATCGCCACCTGCAGTAGCCTGGAGGGACTGGGACCATAGTGGACAAAAAAACCAATCATAGAAGAGCTTGAAGCCCGGGCTTCACATACCTTGCATGTGGAGGAAAGAGTTCCCTGTTGTGACATGTTCATTCAACCCCCAGCGTTCCTCATCAGGAGCATCCGCGTGATCACCATCGTGTTCAACAACCTGGACACAAAGGGATGGCTGGTGGGTTGTGATTTTTCTTCTGGCTCAATGAAAAAGGTTTTGGAATTGGCACCTGGGTAGGTTCAGGATGTTCAAGCGCAGTGTCATTTGCACCAGAAGCTTCAGCATTGTCCTGATGGGCCGGCGGTGTATTTTTTTGTATGGTCCCCTTTCAAACAGTAAGCGCACATACACTTCAAAAAAAAATCCACAGCACACAATCCTGAGAGGTAGCAGAACTTTTGGGCCATTGCCATCTACGTAGATCAGTTTTGGGGATCCATGGGCGAGGAGGCCAACTGTCTCTACCAACCACCACAGCATCAACGGGGGTTCCAGTTGTGGATGGTGGAGCCACAGCATGATCAGCTGGACCTTCCGCGGCTTCACCAATTCTTGGCTGTTGCCATCTACGTAGATCAGTTTTGGGGATCCATGGGCAAGGAGGCCAAGAGTCGTTGGTATCAACCACCAATGTCTGCATGTTGTCCATAGGGGATCCAGCTGGACCTGTTGCTTCTTCACCCTCACCACCCTCATGAACAAGGGCGTCGATCGTGGATGTGACCACAGTTGGGCCTTCATTCACACCACCCTCATGAACAAGGGCACCGGGTGTGGATGGTGCTGGTGTGCCTTCACTGCCACCACCAGTGGCAGCCCCGCTTGCAGGAGCCGAAGCAGCATTACCATCAGCTGAAGGATCGTCAACGGGAACGGGTTGAGGTGGTTCCCAGGGATACATGGTGTTCAAGATGTCTTTCAAGTGCTGAACTTTCTCTGACCTAAAAGCAAAAGCTGGAGCGGAGGGGTGTGTGGATTGGCTGTGTGGAATCCACCATTATAACGCCTATAGCTAGATGACACTCAGTTCTATATCAGGTGGGATCAAGGCACTTGGATCGAAAACGTGTCTTCCTCCACAAGCGAATTGTGTACACGATGTGCTGCCTGAAAATTCCAGACTCATAATCCGCCCATGAATCCAAGTCCTTTTGCAAAGCAGATTGTGGAAACAGCGCATGCTTCTCGTTGATGTACTTGAAGGCTGCCTGTAGGTAGCAGACTGGTATTGATCTATGGGCCCATGGCCGGCAAGACACTTCAATTATCTTCAAAAATCGATATCGATTGTCAGGGTGCCTTGAACTTCGATCCATTAGGAACTGTCGTTCCAAATTGGGCCAGAACCATGGCAATCTGGTCAAAAAACTTTCCAACAGACTCTTCAGTCGGGTCCACTGGTGCATCACCAACTATCGAGTGTTTGGGGCATGCCCGAAGCTCCACCAGTCCAAAGCTCTGTGCCCAATCATCGAACAAGCACTTGATGAAATCAAGCCTCAGAGCAGCTCATGAAGGTATATACCCCAAACTATAAATCCCAAACTTATAGAATTTCTGCAATCTATGCGTGCTCATGATCATATATGGCCCACCCAAGGAACTCTAAGATGTCCGGGTGAACCTCCTCTTGGGTCATGGCACTCGCAGGACTTGATCACAAATCGTGGCACTGACACTAGTGGCTGCAGATCGGAAAAAAAGACATGGAGCAGCTGATGCGAACCGCGGCACTAGCGGTACAGCAGGGAGGGTGGCACCTTGTGAACGCAAACATTTGGCACGGGCTCGCCACATGAAGGCTGTTCAAATGGCTTCGGTGCTTCATCTCAATAGATTCAATCCCAACCATCACTGGTTCCGGGAATGAACTCTGGTTACCTAATATACTGGTAACCACCCCAGTTACCTCTCTCACAGGTACCTGGTTGGGTTGGGATTGCTTTGACAGAAGAATCATTGTAGGTAATGTTGAAGGCTTTTGTACCACAAAGTCTTTGAAGGCTAGGGGAGGAAGTAGTTTGGGGACACCGAAACGCCTGGAGCTAAAGGATGCAAAGATATGCAAAGTCAAAACGGATGAGCTGTCTATCGATAGACATATGCTCTGCCTCTGCGCCCAACGTTGACTGTAGAAATCTAACGAAACATCGACAGTGGCAATGGGCAATCCCATCATCTCTCAGGCGGTCTGTGACCAAAGCTACTGCAAGATTCTAATACAAGCACCCCAATGTGGTGAATGGACACCTAATGAACACCCCTCAACCTCTAAGGGGCCATTACCAGACACCTTCAAGCGTCCTGGTCATCTGCAAGATATATCCATGAACACCTACCCCAAACCCCAGCTATAATCCACAGGTACAGTGTTGACCCCCAAATGATGGATCTTCACCTCCCAAACATCCGGTGCCAGCGTCTCAGGTCCATCGCTCTCGCTCTCGCTGTTCGGCGCAGGCGTTTCGGCGCACGCGTTTCGCACGTTTGGGACGTTTCGGGCCTGTGGTGAGGTTTCGAGCACCAAGACGGGCGACCTGCCATCGGTCGGACGAGACCGGAACGACAAAGAACGCTCGCCGTCGTACGATGAAAGCGGGAGAGCCGTACGTGCGACCCGAAAGGATGTGGATAGAAACCGGAGATCCAGCTCTTTTCCTCTTTGAGTTCGCCGATAACATGTCTGTGGCCGCTATGCTACTCGAGATCCACTGTACAAATGAGTTCGGGTTTTTATTTGGTGTTTATCTTTCAAGGATTTGAGAATGCCTTGATCAACACCTCGACAGGGGTGTTCTTGTCTTGCCACCATAGGCAAAACCACCTTTTTGAAACAACCAATAGTTTCAATCTGTCTAATGCAAACACCGCTTGCGATGAACAAGTCTGGAGCTTCTGCTTCACCTCGCTATCAGTTTTCTCCCTCCCCACAAGGAGTCCAAGATCGGCCTCGTTCGGAAGAGGTGCCACAAGGAGTCCAAGGCGCTCTGCGAGAAGTGCGTCTGCGACGGCGACCGCGGCGTTTCCCCCGTCGACGGACGGACATGGCATTCGCTCGCATGGTATACAACTGTAAAGTACCAGTTAGAAGTTAGATGAATGTCATCTTGGTCCTGAATCCCTTCAATGTTCAACACATTCAACTACTAGTTGAACCATCGTTGAAGCACTTCTAGATGACAAATAGGAAGAAGACTTGAAAGTGTAAGGTGCAGTGTGTCTGTCTGTGTTCGCCCAAATGTGAACATTCCTACCACATCCACACGCCTCGGGAAATTGATCAATTGGTGCACTCCCGCAGCTGCTTGGAGCTATGAACTATGAGCAAATGGTTGAGCAACAGAATGCAACAAACTTCAAACGCAACATGGACTATTTGCACAAGAAAGAAGAATGAACAAGTGTAAAAATATGGGGAACTATATAATTATAAGAATCAACATACCAATATTAATACATATTATGAATAAGAATAAAACACAAGAAGAAGCATCCAAGCATGGCAAAGAACAGTATCCCTCGAGAATAAGCAAAAGGCCATAGCACCGAGTCTCGTCCGAAAGCTTCATGGCACTACCCGGTCCTGTGCGGCCAAGAAGGCCAAGGACTGGGCCAGTCGCGCTTCGTGCCAGTGAACGGGAGCCACCTCCAGCGGAACAGGCGCAACCGCCGAAGCCAAACAGGCCTCTTTTAGGGTCTTTGCTTCGCAGTCGCCGGTCACCTTAGGGTGACTGACATGTTTAGAATGAATATGCACTGCACACGGCGTACAAGACAATGGAAACATAGCAAACTGGTATGTAGATTTCTTGTAGGAATTGAAATCGAACTACCTAAGGGTTGATGGATTGGGGTGAAACGGATTGGGGTGATGGATTGAATTGGTTCCAGTTTCGGCAATTCGCGTCCTGACCACTTGAACCGGGAACTCTGCACGGCTCCCACGCGAGTGGTGAGAACACGGCGGGTTCCGGTCCGCCTTGGGTCCCAGTCTCCGGCCTTGTCTCCATCGATCACTTGCTCTCCGAGTCATAGGCGTTTTAGTAAACAGAATCAGGTCCTCAGGTCCCTCCTTCCAGGAGGTGTTTGCCTGTTTGTAGAACAAATCAGACATTTGGACATTTGTTAAAGGAAAAATGGTCTTCCACGTCGTGCCATCCACGTAGTAGGTTGGCTCCTGATCGATGATCCACCGTCAAGGGTGAATGGACCAATGGCCACGGGCCACCGGGTTTGCAAACATCGCGCCAAAGGAAAAACCAAAGGGGATGTGTCAGCGCCAGGTAGGGCTCTCCAGTTCAATAGAAGTTCCATTTAAAAAAATATGCATCGGATCATGTCCCACTATGTCCCACTCTCATGGATACACCGGATCGACCGAAGGAAACGATCACAAAACCACCTGCAATGCCCTCTCATGGATACAAAGGTCTGACCTCTCATGCTCTGTCCGGCACTGCCCCGTTTCGTGCGCCATCTTTCGCTGTGCCTCATAGCCCTTCGTGGCATCCAGCACCGTCAGCCCTGTGGTAAAACGACGCGGCTTCACATGCAAATGAGCGCTGCAGGCAACTTCTGCGACAGCTCAAGGCCCAAAATATCCTAAAACGGTCAAGCAGCAAATTGAATCACATTTGTGTGAGAACTGTATAAGGAACCATTCCAGCAACTGGATACCCAGCTGCAAGGGCTTCATATTTGCTTCAAGAGGTAAACGCCTTGACCCAGAAACTCCATATGCAAAGAGCTTGGAAAAAGAGTATGAGCTCAGTCTGTGTGAGTCCTACGATGGGGGCCATGTCTGACTTGGTGTTCGCAAACAAGGGAAGCTGCAGTGCTGCAGCCGCTGAATCCTCCCCACCCAAAAGGTGAACTGTCTGGCCTACTCTGGTCTACTGGCTTCACTCACAGTGAGCATCAGTGATGGAATCTGAACAACTAGTCATTTGCTCTCCAAGGCTCACTGCAAAAGCATCGGGATTTGCAGCAAACGTGTTCAACAATGGATCCTATAGGTTTCTACATGTTTACTCAGAAAGCCTCCCACATCCGAAAACCAGCTGAGCTCCGCTGGATTTCCACAGCTCAAGGTGCTCTCTCGCCTAAGGGCTCTCGTCGGAGAAGTCTCAAGGCAGCGTGGCAGGGCCTGGGCGTGAAGGTCTTCGGTGAAGGTCAACTCACCGGTGAAACATGTGGAAGAACTCGCCACACAAAGACCTGAAGTGGAGAAAAAGAAGGGAGGGTGTTGAAAGACCTATAGGTGGAACGGAACAGTTCAATCATGTTCAATCGGTGGGAGCGCTGGTTTGACTTTTGTTCTTTCGCGTGTTTCTAAGTGGCCCAGAAAGCACAATTTAGAGATGAAAGCACCTGTGCTATCGTTCAGGGTGGTTCCATACATTCTCACGATAGTCTTGGATAGAAAATGGATCATTTCCAACCTCCAAAGAAAGAAACATGGCCAATGATTAATTCAATCAGACTCAAGCCCACCCCGGACTCCAGCTTCCACTATCCTCGCCTATCTAAGCCACCATGTTGAGTCAGAAACAATGACTTCGCACATGGGGGCCCACATGATTCCTACTTCATAGAAAAAAGAAAAACGAGGCAACCGCTTTGGTGGGTTGCTGCAGTGATTCAGGTGATTGAAGGGAAATGATCAAATCCCTCTGAGGAGGATTTTGGCCTCGAGAAATCATTTGGATCTCAAAATGGCCTTTCATCACCGCGTGAAGAGGAATTCATGTAGACACGCGGCAAAAGTGATGAGTAACACATGAGAGGATTCTCAAAACCAAAGATATCCCTTCCAGTCGGCAAACAGGACGCTCTCCTTTTCGCTGGGACGATACGATCTGGACGTCCTTTCGGAGGCGAGCGGATGGCTCGCGCGAGCCTACCGTGGAGGCTTCCTCGCAAGCATGTAGACCTGCAGAGGCCAGCCACCATGGGAGTCCCGCAATAAATCCTCCTGACATGAGTGTTGCAGACCATTGCACGACTGCACTGATGGTGGAAGAGGGGAAACCGAGGAAGGTTGAAGCCAGTTGAAGCAGATGTCTGTGTGAGGCTTAGCATTCCAAAGATGGCTGGTTCGATTAGAAGTCTCATTTACTTGAAGTCCACACTTCCATGCTATGATCATAATCATAGGGTGCACCTTTCCAACATCAAGACATGTCAAAACCCTCCACAAAGATCCACTAAGCATTTGGCGGGTCAAACAATCCATCACAATCCCGGATTGCCCGTCCTTCACCTCGGACGGATTGCACCCTGCTTTTGTATTAAGACGGCTGTTCCCTTACCCAAACACTTCATGGGACTGGTAGATATGCCTACATTGACCCCTTTTCAACCACCCCAATGTATGGTATACATGGAGTGTCTGGGTTATAGCACCCAATTCCCCAAACCGAAGCCCATCCCCAAACTGCCCAAAAACATCGAAACCATCCCTCCAAGACCGATCGATCTCCTCCTGCCAGTAGGGCCGGGTCATTCCCAGGAGGTATCCAGACAGCTCGCGCAAGCTTCCCGGCGCATAGATCTCCAAGACCTCCCCGCATCGGTGATCGGTGGAGACCAGGGGAGACCGGGAGTTCGGGGACCTCCGCTGGGGGGGGGGGACCCAGCAGGATGGAAACAGCGTGACGGTGGCAGGCATTTAGACCATGCTGAGATTGGAAGGAAACACCATGACTGACAGTTTAAAGATTGTTGTGGCCGCTCTGGTCCAGCTCTGGTCCAACTATTCTACTATAGATCTCAGATCTCCCTGGATATTGAGGACTGAGAGATGAACAATCTAAGTACGACTGTCACACACTGTCATACATGGACCCCTTGCCTTTTGAGTGTTTTGAGTTGAACACCCTCCAAGAAGTATAGACCAACACCACACTACACACCACATCACACATCTCAACACTCCCTAGGGATCCAGTCGTACATTCTCAGAAGGCACTTGGACCCTCTACAGCCACCCCAAACACCTTCTGAGAAGGTACTTGGATCCCTAAAAACTCGTCTTCAACGTTCGGAACGCTCGCCTCGAAGCCGGCGTCTTCCGCGAGCGTCTTTGCGCCGCTGGGCGTAAAGCGCCAGAAGTCCTCGGAGTGGAGGGGCTCCGCGTTGCGTCACAGATCAAGTGCACTCCCCAAAAGAAAGATCCATAAGTTTTTGGGCACACACACCATGAGATCATCATCACCATCATCTTGCATATCCTTTCTGCCATCTACACGGGTGCTTCCTCTCACTGTACCCGGGAAAAGACACATAGACATTTACAGTAAAACAAACAAACACACAAACGCACCCCCAAGCGAGAACACACAAACCAACACAAAGCCAAAACCGGTCCGTCCGGGACCGGTCCGGGACCCGGCGGTCCTGGGGCGCTCCGTGGATCTCACTGAAGAGCGGCGCCGAGAAGGCCAGGACCCTCCGCCGGCGCCCCGCGTCCGAAAGCGGAGAATCTGAGGGACTCATTGGATGGTTGATGGTTGCTTTTCTTTTTGGCTGGAAAATGGGTTGATGGAGAGAATGGGATGGGAAAAGACGACCTCGAGGGATCCATTGGCGAATCGATGTGTTGCTTCACCTGCGGAAGCTTGGCCGTCTCAGATCTTATCGTCTATAGTGCTCTCCACTTCTACAATTGGCTTCGATGACGAATCCTAACCCTTCCCACCAACCAAAGCCCACAGCCAAGGTCCAACACTCCAAGCCCCAAGCAACCACTCCAACTGACAAACCAACATAATTACTGACCCAACTCCACACAACCGTTCCCAATGACCGTCCCAGTTGATCCCCGAAAAAAACTCACAGCATTCCCAAACCATCTGACAGGCAGCACCTGGACCTCCCGACTGCGACATTCGGTGCTGGGTCCCCACAAGGCGCAAACTTGTGCATTCCACCGAATGTACAGCTTCTGGGTGACCAACCAGCACTGATTCACCAAATATTTGTGTCCCTTCCAAAGCCTCTCCGCTCCCGGACCGCGGTTTCGACCTCGGTTTCGACCGCGCGCGACCGCGCACAAGCCGTCCGAGGAGCCCGAGGGGCGCCATCAAACGGAAGATCTGCCGCATCGCCTTGAAGGGCTGACGCAGGTGTTCGAAGACCTGGGGTCGGGTCGCGGGTTGGCGCAGGTGGTCTTCGACGAGAGAAGGCGGTCAAACGATGGGCACGGCATGGAAGGCGCGGCTTTTGTTCAGTGTCAACAGATGTGCACCATGCGCGTATAATTGGCAAGAAGTATTTTATAGTATATATTTGATTTATGATAATGGCCATTTCAAGTTTGGTAGGCAAGTATCAGAGACACTTATAAGTAATAACACAAACACTGCCACCCTTCAAAAACTTGTCAGGTTTTCAAACGAACAGGATCACTTGAGGCCAGGGGTTGGTGACGAAAGCTAGTCTCAAAACGGATGCTATCAGAACTACCCCAGACACGCCATGTATGCCATATGTCAATGTATAGGCATATATGGCATACATTAAGTGTCTGGGTACTATGCTCCCAAATCTAAGGCGTCCAAGAGGGGAGTTGAACCGGTGCAGCGGGGGTCTAGCAGTCTAGCAGTGGAATATTCACTGGGTAGCCGATTCCATCCCCCAGCCAGTAACTTGCTAAAGCACGAGTACCTCCAGCTAGCTGAAGCTAACATCACCAGAGACCACATTCTCCACTAGTTCTTCACTGGGAATAACATCTTAAAGCCGTTGTTCTATCGCCTCGCCTGAGCACAGACCACCAGAGCGGTGGAGTTCTCAGGTACCACCTGTAGCGATTGGTTCACGTGCGTGAAGCGAAAAGCATAAATACAAAGACGGCGAACTTTGGGACCAATTGGGACTGGCATATTGGATCATCTTGGCATATTTACAAAGACTAATTTGAACACTGGCATGCAGCATATCGTCAATATTGACACTCTTCCTTCCATTCACCATATCCCAGTTACAGCGCTCCGAGGTCACTTGCTGGTATAGAACCCATAAGGAACCTGGTATATATATAGAATGTCAACCTACTATAATGAACCCCAAAAACACCACCCCTCACAACCCTTTCACAACCTGGATGGAGCTTGTGGAGCTCGAGCTTCTCGAGCCTATATAATTAGCATTGCAAGATTTGTTTTTAAGATGCGACACATCATCGCCAGCTCCTCAGTTACCTGTGACACAAGTAACTGGGAAGCCTACTGCCCTGCAGATTAGCATGAAACCCTTAAAAACACTGGGTTGTATATAAAGGAAAACGGTTGAAACCACGGGCCAATTCTCCAAGGAATCATCTGCGGGAGGTACGAGTAGGGTTTGAAATCCAAGCTCTGGACATTCCGAACACCCTGCGTTGCTCAGCTTGCTGAAGTTCCATGGCACAGGCCAAGCCAATACATGGAACATATATTTCTTCTCCACGTGTTTCCTTTTGGAAGGTTTTTTTAATGGGACACGGGTTTTTTATGATCCACTAAACAAAAAACAAACAACTGTTTGCTTTCGGTGCCTGGTCAATGGCTTTTGATGGTTCCATGCCACGAACACTGCAGGGACACCGTCGACGAACCCGGCCACCGGCCACCGAGTCGTCGAGTCGGCTGAACTGCCGCGCGCCTGATCTGCAATGTGAATGTCGATCCTCGGGTGATTCTGTTACCGTTGTCTTTCCGTTACGGACAGGATTCAAATTTTGTTTTTTTATTGCACATGCTCGCCTTAGGCTTGCCTTTGGTTTCGCTGTAGTTAATGGTTTTGCTTTGAGTACTTACTCCAAGTGGTTGGGTTGCACCACGGAACAGGAGCTGCATGGGGTTCTTCTTCTCAACAAAACCAACAATTGCCTTACAAACTTTGGCCCTTTCTTCCAAGCCGTGCCTACGGGCAGGCACTAACTTCTGACTCTCCCCACATGTTGATTCGAAAGCCAAAGCACCGACCAAAGCATCCACTGCTTTTGATTTGCTCAACACTTAGATCTATAGAGCTATATGGATTGAACACTTCTGTGTCTTCTCCAGAAAGGCTCTATTGGTCTCGTGAGTCTCGAAAATCACACACCCTCAAAGGATCTCAAGAAACCTCCGATTCTTTGGTTTCGGCCCCTAAAGACTCATACATCTCTTATACCCAAACACTCCATGGACTGCCATATATGTCCCATTGACCCCCCTGTCACCACCCCTGGCCGTTTCTCGGCAGTCCCATGGCAGTCCCAGATGGGTCGTGTCTGAGATAAACACCCGACACTTGGGACTGGCATGTTCACGGTACAGTCCCATGCACCCCAGGTGAACCACCCCTCTGCTCCTATGGTCGGACGGCCGAGGCACAGGTAGTCGCGCTTGCCCTTGGGGCCGTGGTCTCGGCGTTGCGCAATGCCATCACCGTAGTAGGTCACCACATCCACCACCTCGGTGGGTGGATTGACTGGCTCAATGCTCTTTTGGTTAGACGCTGTATGACGCTGTTGGATATTCACGTCTTACAATATGTTGGTTCTTGCCATTTGTCGTTGGGTCTTGTCATCGACGAAGGAAGTCTTATTTTGTTATTATGTCATTTGAGTCATTGAAATTATTTCCAGAAAAGTCAGTCTTAAATTCCTAATACAAATATAGACTAATATTTATATTCATCTTTGGTCAGTGGCTTGGCTCCCGCATGCTGTGAGCACTCCTGTTCTTCCCCAGCTCGATCCCCAGCCTCGCAGAGCTCGCTAAAGAAGTGCCGCGAGTAAGCGCCAGAGTCCCACTCCTTGGTGCCGCTGTCGCTCGCGATGTATGTGTTCCCTTTTGGCCAACAGTGCTTTATTCCCCACCTGCCAGGTGAGGGTTGTTAGATTTTATCACAGCTGTTCTTCCTCCGCCTCCGCCTCCGCCTCCGCCGCCTCCTCGTCCTCCTTCCTCCTTGCTTCCTTCTTCGCCAATCTGCTTCGCCGATCTTGTCTGGCCAGCTCCGGATCGCAGTGTGCACCCCTGGACCTCAACCGCAAGGATCCGATCGCAGTGTGCACCGCTGGACCTCAACCGCAAGGATCCGAGACCTCAACCAGATAGTTTGCCAGATGAAATGCCAGATAGAATGCCAGGTAGATTGCCATATAGAATGCTGCAAGAAGATATGCCAGATAGTATGCCAAATAGCGTGTCAGATAGATTGCTAGATACATTGCCAGATAGAATGCCAGAAAATATGACAGATAGAATGCCAGAAGATGTGCCAGATAGAATGACAGATAGTATGCCAGATAGCATGCCAAACAATATGCCAAATAGTATGTCAGATAGATTGCCAGATAAACACTACCACAAACACACAACTACAAACACAACCACAAACACACAGCCACACAACCACAAACACAACCACAAACACACAACCACAACACACAAACACAACCACAAACACACAACCACAAACACAACCACAAACATAACAACAAACGCACACCCACAATCACACAACAATAGACACACAACCACAAACACAACCACAAACACACAACCACAAACACACAGCCACAAACACACAACCACAACAACACAACCACAAACACACAACCACACACACAACCACAAACACACAACCACAAACACACAACCACAAACACAACCAGAAACACACAATCACAAATACACAATCACAAGCACAATCACAACCACAACCACAACACACGACCACAAACACAATCACAAACACAACCACAGCACACAACCACAAACACAACCACACACACAACCACAAACACAACCACACACACAACCACAAACATAACAACAAACACACAACGACAACACACAAACACAACCACAAACTCACAACCACAAACACACAACCACAAACACGCAACCACAAACACGCAACCACAACAACACGACCACAAAGACACAACCACAAACGTACAGCCACAAGCACAACCGCAAACACATCCACAAACACACAATCACAAACGCACAGCCACAAACACGCAATCACAAACACAACCACAACCACAACACAGCACACAACCACAACCACAACACACAACCGCAGCACACAACCCGAGGACCCACAAGCAAAATCGAGAACTACAATACTCACGACCATGGCAACATGCTCCTCACTATGGCATCAAGTCAAATGATTGAAATGTCATGGTGGGGATCGCTCGAAGTAAAGTAAATTCCAATAAGCACCCACATTTCGCGGACCGAACCGAACCGGACCCATGCTGCCATGCTGATTTTTGGTACTTGGCATGTAACTTTTTGAAGGGGGGAATTCGGTTAGGGGTTTCTAAGGTTTCAGAACATGTTCATGGAAGTGGTGTTGGGGTGCAGGGTCATTCATCACTGCCAACCACACCTTCGACTTCACCCCCCAACAAAAATGTTTCAGCGCCGAAGCTCTAAGCATCTCCGTGGCGATGCCCTGGCCCAGGCAAAGGAGGGATCCTGGAGCCGTCGGCTGGTGGTGGAGAGGAAGTGGCTCATCTGCACACGATCCAAGATGTGTTCTTGGCCTCGGCCGGCCGTTTCACAGCTTCACGGATTCACGGTCGCTGCGGCGCGCGATTTGAGGAATGATTTGAACCTGATGAGAGTCGCGGAGTCTGCTGAGACCGCGGTAGACAGGATCCTTGGTTGATGTTGGCAAAAACAGTTTCAAAGAATGACCGTTACCATACGTTACCCAATATCTATTTCCGGATGGGTCCTCCCAGGGTCAAGCAAGCCCATTGCCATTTCAGTGATCTAGCTAGTGGAATCCCATGGCAGTAGCTAGCGGGCACCAACGCCCAGCAAAAAGCCAAACACGGTCGTCCCATGGCAAACAACATCAAGAGATGCACCACGTGAAGATGAAGATCAATCAATTCCCAGTTCGGCTAAGGCTAAGGCTAAGACTCTTCTTCACGAATAAACCCACCCAACTGGAAAACCTCTTTACATGGGGAGGGGCCAATATAATCATCTTCGTTTGGCTGATGATCTCCCACTCTGGAGAACTCACCCACGGACAGGACGGGGGGCGAAAGGGCCGTTCGGAATGCCCACCACATCGACTCCCTCCCGAGGAAACGACCGCGACCTCGTCCGACCGCGGCGATACGTGGACCGCGGAGCCGGGTGGTTGCTGTCCGGCGTTCCCTTGACGCAACATGAGATTCACTCCCAGCAAGTGGTCCTGGCGTCACGACACACGCCGTGCTGGCAGCCGTGCTGGTCGGGATGAAGTGAGGAAAGGCCGAACGAGCAGCGAAGTCGCTGACGTCTCAATGGTTTGGTCCAACTCTGGCAGTTTGCACTTAATAGCTTGGTTTCATGGATGCTCGTATCCGCAAGAATGAGCCAAGCTTCACATGTGAGCTTATCTGCAAATCCAGCAGACCCTCCTCCTGTTCGCCATCTCGTCAGTTCAAAACAAAACACACTGACCACCACTTCAAGCGCCGACCTAAGAACGATAGCGCCCCGTCTGCGCCTCTTGCTCCACCAGCCACGGGTGTCTCAACGGAAGTAGCTTTTCTCGCCAGAGGCCCAAGAAGAAGCGTACGAACCTCAACCAACGGAGGTTCTGGTTTTCTCACGGCATGACCTTCAAGGGGTGTCCTGTCTGGAGTCCCTTAGTAGTGGGCTGGGGCGAAACCAGCCAGGTGACCCCTGTGAAGGTGCTGGTATATACGTTTACTTTACTAGACATACCTGGACCATCCTGGACCTGGGTATCCAATGGAGATCCCGGATAGTAGTGTAGGGTGGTCCAGCCAGGACACCCAGACAGGATGGTCCTGGTATAGACATTATAGTATATAGATCGACAACATTCTTATTATGGGATCTTATGGGTAACCCTGTCAAGTTGGCAAGTCCTGGCCCCCCCCGGATCTTTTGTAATCCATGTTTGTACAATCAACATTGCAAAAACAAAACCACATGCTAATTACACTAAATATATTTGCAAGAGACACTCCATGTATGCCATATTTGACCCCTAAAACAACCCCAATGTAGGCATACATAGCAGTCCCATGGAGTGTCTGGAATTGGCAAAAGACATGCCAAAAAACGACACCACCCACTGCTTTCCCATCCCCATCCCCCCACCAGTATACTTCTCTACCCCAAGCGACGCCTCGCGGGCGCAATCGGCGCCCGCGAAGCACGGGATGCGCCCGGGAGGGCCCACGGGCACCGGCGCACGGGAGGCGTTGGCCACGGCGGAGAGGAAGAGCCTGAGCTGTGTGTGGAGAGGTGTGGCCTCCGTATCGGTGGAAGGGGAGAGAGAGAGGGGTATACCATGGATTTTCTGGAAGAAGTGGTTTTCAGTTTTCAATGGCGGGTACCTTAATTAAGGTACTCCCACCCTGCAGACTCCCCATGGTTTTCAAGAACTTTTGGAGGAGGTTCATGAGACCTTTTGGACAGGTGTGGCTTGGGGCGGCAGGGGGGAAGTTGCTGGTATGAAGAGGTGGTTGATCATGACATTGAACAACCTCTCTTCCAGCAGCAGAAATAACACAACAAAATTAAGCAACAATTACAACAAACTCATGTTTCTGCTTATCCCACACCGCAACACCCCCACCCTCCAACCTCGCGTCCTTTTTCCGCAACCATCCGAGGGGCTGGAGTTCATGCGGTTGAAATTGGAGGAACTTCTGCAAGGTCTCCAAACCCAACGGAGGATCTGATGGGTGCATACGGCGAGGCGTTGGGAGGCGGAGGCATGAAGTCGGACGGATGGGTGGGTGGTTTATTTTGGTGTGACCATTGACCCTTGTGACCAGTTTTAGAATGCGACCCTGTGACGTGTTGGTTTCCACAAAAAAAGGCGTTCAAAGCGAACGAATGCAGTGCCAGCCAAGTTCTTTACCCCCCCTTTTTCCCGTCTTCACCGTCCTGGTAAGGTGACCTCCGGCGCGTTGGCACAGCACAGCTCTGCGGTGTAGGGTCCACCCCAGCAGCCCGGCCACCGTAGCGAGCAACACGCCAAGTACCATGCCTGGCGTGACTGGCGTGGGTCCTGGCAGGAGTCTACTATGTGTGACTCCCCCTGAAAGGAGAGCACCACATGAAGGACATGAGGCATGGCAACATGAAAGGACATGGTGCATCACGAACGGTGGTGTTTGACACTTAGAGTCCACGCGTGTTCGACCAAACAGGTGGCTCGTCGGAACGGTGGTGGAGTCCTGTCCAAGCAATTGGCTTGATTGGACGTTGACGCCTCTATAGTCGTCGGATTGACCATGTTCTCTGTTGAACCCAGGAGTGCACTTCTTGTGAAATTGATCGTTTTCAACATCGGTTTTGATCTGGAGGATGGTGTTGCCACAATGAAATGAGGGTCGTCCGCCTTTGATAGAAGGAAGTCTTGATCTTCCTTGAAGCTTGCGCAGGAAACGGGTGTGTCATCATTATAACTATCTGTTCTCAGGTCTGGAGACTTGGTGTATCAATGTGAATCAGCTGGATAGCGATCCTAGTGTGTGTGTGTGTGTATGTGTGCTTCTTGGATGATTTAAGATTCAACATGCTTAGGTAACATCTCCATGACCCGTACGGATTTGACCGACATTCACACCAAAGACTCCTGAAGTCATGCAACAAGGCTTGTAACTTCTGACTCATCAAGACACGTGCAAAAGCAAAGAGCACACCAAGAAAGTCTAACACCCTAAGACTCTGGGCCCTCCAACGGGCCAAGGGTTTGGTTCCATCCCCTGCGAAGATCGCTGAAGGTCCAAGCCCTTTTTGGTGGTGAAGAGCTCTCGGGCCCCGTGGTACAGCCGGATGCTTATAGGGCGGCCCTTCGACCGGAATCCCCTCCGACCGCGGCTCCCACGGCCCACGGTAACCACCGGCGCCTCCGGGCGACCGCCCATGCCCTCCCAGCAGTTGAGCTCCTGGACTCGGTTCGCAAGGAACGAACGTCGTGGCTTCCGAGAGGGTTCCGCTGGGGTTTTCCTGGACTCGGTTTTCAAGTGGTGGAGAGATATATCCCTAGGGCTCCAACCACCTCCTGACAAGATGGTTGGGGTGGGTTTGGGGGGTCTAACCACCTCCTGAGGATATGGTTGGAGCCCTAGGGTATATATATATATATAGAGCATGTGAAAGCAAGATGTTACAAGTAAGGAAACTTCGTGCCATTGCGACTACGAGTAGTCTCAAAGCACTGAGAAGATGTAAAAAGCACGAAAAGTGAGGAGCATGGAAGACCAATTATCACTTGATTATAACCTTTATACTTTTTTGGACATTCCGGTTGGTCCCTTGGAATTGGTTGGCTAGCTTTATCAATAAACTCTTCTGAGTTTCCACCAGTTCCACCACTGAAACCGACCAGCCCATTCCACCCAGTTCCATCACTTGGCACGACTCTCTGTAGAAGACGTGCACCCTCCCACCGCTCCGGTGCGACAGTCACCGGCGGTTTACGGCCCCGCGGCGCGGGCTCGGTGTGGTTGCGAAGCAGCTGGCCTGGGGCTTGCGTGTTTGAAGGGCGGAAGACGAGAGGGGAGTGCTTTGAGCTTCTTCTTCTCATTTTTTTTTGCGCATGAATCGTTTTTGTATGGGATTGACCCCTGGATGTGGCTGGTTGATGGGTCTGTAAGAAGGTCTGAAGATGAGCGGAAGGTGAGCTTGCATAGTGTTTGCGAGTGATGGAGGAGGTTAGCACCAGGAACCTGTAAGGGATCCCCAAGACAACTTTTTTTTGGGAGCCGTCTCAGTCCTCATGTACCACCCAAGCCCGTTTCTGGGATGGTTTAAGCAAACTGCTCCAAAAGGCAGTCCCCATTTCCCATTTATACCAATCCATCACCAAGCAGGATGGGGTGCACATGGTTTTCAAGCTCCATGTCTTATTGCACTGGGAGCCGCCCCAAATCTCTTGACTGTTTCCAATCTGCTCCGAGTAGAAGCACAAGGGCGGCTGATTAGGTGTATAAAGGACAAGCGGAAATGCACAGGGAGTCCTACACGCCACCCAAGATTGTCTTTTGCCGAACGACCAATCAATCTGTTTAACCAGATTACTGACAGCTAGGATCCAAGTGATTCCAAATAAAGAGATTAAGACAATGCTTACTAACGGTACGTACATGCATTTTCCAGCTCCGCTGAAATCACTCCAAGTTGGATCATGGTCTTCTTCTTTTTGAAAAGGACACCTTTTTTGGCCCCATCCCAGATCCAGCCAGACCATCCCAAAAGACACTTCGCGCCCCCCCCCTTCTCCCTCTCTCACCCTCTTGTCATGGTTGGCCCCCCACATGTCCGAAATCGACGCAGTCTTCGAAAACCACGGTAGTATTCTTACTAGGAACGTTCAGACGCTGGGCTCCTGGCCTAGGAGCACGAACGGAGCACTGCTTCGTAGGTTCTTGCCCAAACCACCACCGCCCAACCAACGGCCGCCGAGCTCACGGGTGTACCGAGCGACAGGTCTGGGGATCAAAGGTCTCCCACCAGCGAGGTCCCATGGGCCACGCCACCGCTGTCTGCGGCGTCGGGTGCCGGCGCAACCTGCGTGCGAAAGGAGGTTTTTCGGCAGTCACCACCGGGTGGGGGGCCCAAAAATAGGTCCAAAGTATCCGGGTGGAAGGGTAAATGTGGACCAGTGGCTGAGTTGTAGGATCCGTTCTTGAAGAAAGATGTACCAAAAATCTCCAATCATGCAACTGTTGAAGGGAATCAATTCAACATTGGTGGAGCACTTGGTAGAGCTCGTTCAGGGGTAGTTCAGGTGTTGTTCGATATATTTTCCCTCCAACAGGTTTCCGGGTACCGGATCTGCTGCGGGTCCACATGATGCCCTCGCGGACGGTGATCCTCAAGCACCATACGATGCCCAAGCCTGCCCCCCCCCAAAAATAGTCTTGATGGAAGAGGGCAGAGGTTGCTAGGCTTTGTGTGATGAATCTTCTCGATGGGGGACGTTCATTTCTTAGCTTGGTGAACCACTGGAGTATCCCGTTTGCAGTTGTGCACCTGGGTGGCTAATTGAAAGACCGTTATATAGTTATTCGCCTCCAAGAACAAATCGAAAAACAATAAGATCTTATATGATCCTATCAGAACTACTGGGGACTTCCCAAAAAAGGCTCACATTGGGCCCCTGGACATCTAAATCCTGTGTGACAGATTGAACCTCCACGACCTCATTCGCCAGGCATAGACGAATGCACTCGCCCGTTGAAAACATGATGCAAAAGAGCAAGTTTCACCCCGAACCGACAGATTGCCCTGCGGACGACGCGGACAAAGTGCAAATTCCAAGGTGCTCCAGGGAATCTTGCTCACTGAGCACTCCAAATCCTTGGGCTTCTCAAGGTTTCTCAATTGGGTGTTCTTTTCGGTTTGGAATCATGATGAAGCACGCGAATTCCTGAAAGCATTCCAGGCAGTGGTATATTAAGTCGTTATATCCGTACATGGCACGTAGCGTGAATTTTGACGCATGTTGTCAACTCCTCTTCAGCCCATCTGCATCTCCCTTCGTCTAGTGGCTTGCTCCTGAAGGACCTGAAGGACTATCCTAGCCTCACCTTCAATCCAATTTCGGGATGCCATGGGAGGACATGGAGAACTAGAGCATACTAGAGCCATCTGATCTTCTTAACACATCTCTGTCTGAGCAACTTCCCTCCCTGCTCTTCTGTATACTGAAGAGAGAAGCAAATTAGGTCTCCAGGTCAAGCCTTCCTGTTTGATCCTTTCTTCAACCTGGATCTTCCAACTGTGCAACAGTTCTGCCTTTTTCATCAAACCAGCCAAGCTCGGCACACATCTCTTGCACACTTGGACGATACTAAAAAACAAGTCTGCTTCCGGCTAGGCATGGCAAGGCTCTCACGGGCAACTCGTGGAAGAGCTCTTGGTGGCTCACGAAGTTCATGTCCTGCGGAGCAGCCCGGAAAACGGACGCGTGCGGATGCGGCACCCGGATGGAACCAGGCAAACGGGGCGGGATCTGGGTGAGGAGGGGACCTTGTGGGGATGCCACTGCAAACCAAACTCTTCAACAGGATATAATTAGGTACCTTTATTTTGAGGGGCATGGCTTGCCCTTCGAAGAATTACTTCAAGCGGTGGAGATCATTGAACATTAAATCAGTGCATGGGCCAAGTTGGAATCACCATGCTTCGGTTCAATGGGAACCCATCCTTGACTTATATTCGGTCTAGATCAAACACGACCCAAGCCTAAGTCTTCCAGGGTCTCGAACCACAAAAAAACATGTGACAGTGAAGAAAGCTCCACAAACCAGCAACAAAGACTTATCCGTTGGGTCTGTCCTATTTCCAGGGCCCAGTGGATGATGATCGTTCGGTTGCAGGAATAGTGATTTGCTTGTGACACCTGACGGCTCTGCAGGTATCTAAGACACTAAGAAGTCCCATTTGGGAGATCCACTGAGCTGGGTCTGGGCAGCCACACCCAAACAGGCCGGCTCTGGTTTGTGGTACTCCTTTTCCACATGCGTGAACCATCTACTGATCGGTGTGGCCTCGAGCAGCTGCACCCACATGCCCACCGCCACATCCACTGGCATCTCCGCCTGTCGTGAAGGGAAAATCTATTCCAACTGCTGGACTTCCAGGGGGAAAACGGGACGATTCCAGGCGCTCCTAGTAGAACAGTGGTGATTCCGTAAGACCCAAATTGTCAGGTTCACTCTTATACATATAGCATGTACATAAAGTCCACTTGGAAATATTGGACCCAAAGAGCTCCGTGGAGAGGCATCCCAATGGCAATTCCCTTCTGAAACAATGAGCAATGGTAGAAAAGAACCCCCATTATTGCTGTCCTTCCCGAAGAAAGTCTCTGGAGGCGAATCCAAACGCATTCGTCGCAAACGGCGTGCTCCCTCGATGAACGGTTCAGCGGCGGCTTCACGGTTCTGCTGCGCCTGTCGTAGGGGCACCTTTTTCGCCATCTCTGACAAGAACTTTGCCACGTCTTTGCTCATGACAAAGCCCATGCCATGGGGGAAGAACGGTGCCCGTCGCCGCCAAAGGTAGCTCCTGACGCCAGGACGAATCAATGATTTCCAGTGCAGTGCTCCGATCTTGAAAGAGCCATCTGGGCATTTAACACTAAACCATCACCCAACAAAAAAATGTGTGATCACTTTGCTGTAGTGTGTTGCCTAGACCTGATTCGGTTGATGACCTTATGAGTGCTCAATCAGCCAACTGCTGATTCAGAGGAAAATGCACGTCAGGTCCACCAAAATGCATGTTTGAACATGCATGAAGGAATTGTGCCCCGATTCAGGTTGCATCTCTTGAAGCATGAGGTATTCTAAACTCAAGTGACACCTGCCACCATGTTTCAACAGAGCTCACCAATTCCCTGCGCAGCAATCACTTACTTAACTCCCGTCCTTGTCCGTGTGCACACCAACACCAGACCCAAACCAGAAACGAAGCTCCAAACGAAGCTCCCGAGCTCAGCAACGTGCATGTTTGCGGCACAAATCATGCATGTCTGTGGGGGATGTTGGATTCGTCGTTTACAGAACTCATGTGACGTCCCGGAATCGCGCGGTCTTATTTTTGGGTGGGCGACCTGTTGGCAAAGAAGCTCGAGCAGAACGTGAGCAGTTCTACTTCTTCTCTGGATCTCCCGAATCCATAGAAGCGAATCCCCCAATGCGATCGTTTCTATTATATAATTAGCTCATAGCTCTTGATGGCACCTCTACAGCCCCACCGACGAGACGAATGAAGTGGGTCGTGGGCGGATCTCCTCTTGTCGCCGTGGGCGAAGAGCGACTCTTCCAACAAGCATCCCTGCCGACTCTGCGAACGTGGTGGTTTCGCTGGCGGAGCCCGGCAGGAGTGGGGCGAAGCCCCCCATGCTGCGACCAGCCGGCTCGTCTACCGCAGGTTTTTTGGGGTTTCTCTGTTGTTCATCCTCAACACCAGGTCACCCATGTCAAAGTCAGTGGCAGAGATCGTCCGAGCAGGCTCGCAACTGCGTGCAACCGAGCAGGCTCGCCACTTGATGCCACTAAGCAAAACACTAGTTTCTCCACATATAGGTTGAAGACCGCCTGCTAAATAGGTCCTGGTACAATACAGGTCAAAGTGCGTAATGTGGACCTTGAAGTAGGGGGTCCACCATCAGCATCAATTCGCTGTTTGCGTTTGGTGACCTAGTTGGAACCCCATCATCAAAAATAGCAACTCAATGGCTACTTGGGAGGAACCAGGTGGAACCAGCTGGTGGACATAGGCAGGGGACCTGTGAATTGCTCTGAAGATCTTGGTAAACATGGACTTACTGATAACATTCATTGGGCAAACATCACAGTCATCAATCCAATTGTTCCAGCTGCTTCAGGTGTTCACAAAGAGTTGGGAATTCTCCAACTAGAGAAGTACTTGACGATCTGCCCAACTCCGATCTTGGTGCTCATATATCTCATATCGTCGGGTCTTCTGCACCTCTCGCACTGTCACTGCTATGTGAATTGCAACTTGCCACAGTCCATGGTGGCCATGGGCAGCGGGAGGTTGCCCCCAAAAACGCGCGCGCATTCTCACCTGCATGACCTTCTGCTGTGGCAACTGCTCCACCAATTGCAAGATCACCTGCAGGCGACAGCAACCAATCTTGAAGCCCAACCAAAACCAATAATCTAAAACTATTTATCATTCAAAAGTACCGTTAAATGATGATGCAAATGAAGTCTATGTCATACTATGGCATTCCCTGCATAACCAAATTCCAAGAAAGCCACTAAGGAATCACTCAAAAATGGCAGCCGTGGGCACGTTGACGTTCACGAAGGAGCGGTGGTCCAGGAAAAGCACAAAGTCGGCACTTCCAAACTGCTCCTCGACCGTGTCTCTGCCACAGTCGGCTGGCGACGTGCTGAGCACCGTGACTAGCACCGTGATTTGTTTGGCTGTCTTTTGGCTGACTTGGCAGGCAAATCGGGCGAGTCCTTTTAAGTGGTTTTCATAGTGTTGGGTGAGGTTGCATGCCGTGTTGGCGCCTCTTGGATAGGGTGAAAAGAAGGTCTTTCTGGCCAAGCTTAAGGGGCGAATGATCCACTTGGAAGTCCTCATGATCCACATGACCTTGAGGAGAAGCCTGAAGCGAAGTCGCACGACTTTGTGAGGATTAAAATGGATTAATCACTGCATCTTCCTATCCTTTGCTATCACTGCATTACCCTTGGTGATGTTCCACATGTAGATTGTGAATCGTCACCAAGTCCTCAAAATATGGCCTGGCCCAGATCAAGGAAGAATCCTTCAGGATAATCTATAGGATTAGAGATATGCCTTTGGCTGGGGGGCTTCTGGCAGAACATGCTTCACAGTCAACTGTGCTATTTGGGGAGGGCAAGTGTGAACACAATTCGTTCCTTGGGCAAGGCCGATCAATCATGCGAATTCCAAACTGTTCAGCACAACTTGTGAACTCTGAGTTCAATCTCCGAGCAGGAAACATTGAGAGCATCATAAATCATTAAACAAAAGCCTTTTCCAGTTTGCACGTGAAAGTGCCCAGATGCCCTTGTTCGATCGATTTGAGGTCCCTCATGCTCCCCCTCTTCATCCCGTTTTGGGCACGTCCTCCACGATGGGCCAAGCATGTTCATAGCCGTAGGAGCCATCCGCTTGCGATCGCAAGATCACCATGTCCTTCTGCCTCTGGCGGTCTGCGGACTTCGCGTTGAACCGGTGCTTTTGACTTCAATGATTTCGATCCAGGTGAGGAGGAAACGCGCGCGCTACGGGGAGCCAAACCAGCACGAATGCTGTTACTGCGACAAGCTGTGCCAGTGGGTTGGAACTGCGTGAAGTCTTGGACAAAGTCTGTGAGTTGCTGAGGCATCCTACTGGACTCTCTCTAGCTTCAAGTAAGAGGATCACTGCCTGGGCTACAAGAAATCCACATGTCGCCAAAAGCAAGGTCCGGGGGTTGTGCCGGACTGTGAGCAAAGCATTTCTAAATGAATTTATTAACTTATTACTTAAGCATCACCTTCCCCATTTATCCCCTTCTCCTTGATGCGTACAGGTGGAGACACAAATCCCAGCCCAAATGACACCAAAACTACAGGTCGTTGCAGGTTTCTTTGAAGGATGTAACTCCACCCCTCAATCGTTCCCACACATGCTCCTCACACTGAAAACACTCCCCACCCCACTCACCCTCCTCACTGCGCGAGTTGTTCGGCGCCTCAAGAACTCCTCCAGGGCCCGTTGACGCTTCCGCGGCCCGGGCGGCGTCTTGCCCATGACGAAGCGCCACGCCGCGCCGCCGCAGCGCAGCGCGCGGCGCAGCGGGCGCCGCCCACGCGACCTAGGTCGCGCAGCGAGGCGCGGGCGGCGCCCGTGTGGTCTGGTGACAAGAAGAAGAGTGACTTCGGAGGTGTTCTTTTTTGCGGAGAATTTGGATTGTTGACGTTGATATTGGTTAATCCAATTTCGGTCTTATCAAAGAAATCTTGGCAGGAACGGGATCTACGACCAACCAGTCCAACTTTGAAGAATCAACTGTGATTATTAATTAAGCTTCCAATGAAAACTCTTCCAAGTAAGGTGTATGATGAGAAATGCCTCCAATAAAAGTGGACTTGGTTTTCTTCAGCCATGGCCTTTTTGAGTGACATCTCTATCCCGCCAAGCACTTGTTCAACCATTTTCAGTGTGCCTAGACCCGCCCTCCAGCGGTTCCATCAGGGTCCACCCCTGATCTCCCTCCACCAGTACCAGCACCGCTAAGTTGGGTCCAAAGGGCTCTTCCCAACGGGAGCCGAAGATCAAGATCCTCAGCTTCGGTGTGGCGCCAGGGGTCCAGCCGGTGCTCCGGTCAGCCAAGGAGAAGCAACCACAACCACTGGAGAAGTCCGAGCAAAAAAGGGGCGCGATTCATGAAACCATATGAAACCAACATCCCAACATTTGATGATTGATGCCGACATTCAAGAAGTGCCTTGAACATGATGGATAATCATGTAACTATAATAACACTTAAACGTCTTATGAGTCATTATGTGTTTCTCTCTTAAAGGAAACAGTTTTTTAAAGTCCCCATAAGCAACAAATCAATTCCATTCACACCAAAGAGAAACTACAACTCACAAAGCACGGAAGACAAAGAATCAGTCTCCCACGTCCCACAGTTTGAAAGCAATCAAAGAAACAAAACAACTCCAGATCTTCCGCTCTGTCACCTGGATCTTTCATTTCCCATCCTCCTCCCTGGAGAAGTTCTCCCAATCCCATCCTTTCCAAGCATCGCCAAGCGCACCGACCGCCCCAATGGCGCACCGCCCGTGAGGTGCTCTTCGAAGTCCTCCGGGGCGCCCGGCACGTCCTCCATCAGCGGCTCCTCCTTCCGCGGAGTGGCGTTGTGAGTCGAGTCCCGCGCGCGAGTACCGCGCGACGTCCATCGACGTCCTCCAAGAGCCGTGGAGTCTCATCGCCACAAATGTGGCAGTTCAACCTGCGCAGCTTGGCCGGCAGTTTTCTTGGAATGAAGCTGAGATCTCAGTCCCTGGCAGAAGATGTCTCATGTTGCTGCATCACGTACCAGCCATCATTGCCGCATTGAATTTGCAGGACGGTCAACAAAACTCGGTCCCAAATCACATGGATGTAAAAGCATGGAGGTGGCTGTCGCGTTAAATCCTTCAGGAACCATTCACAAACCAGCGCTCTGGTCGAAATCTGGATTATTCTTCTTTGACTATCAACACTTAGCAACATGCTATATGGATCCAACCTTAAAAAAATGGTTTCACTCTTCAAATCACAAAAACAGCACAGTTTCTATGTGGATCCTCAAAGATCCTCCCATCCCTCCCCGCGCCTATCGAAGGTCTTCCAACGCTCAAAGGTCATGCGATGAGTCACCACTGCTGCCTTGTCGCAGGGCAAGGAGAAAAGGCCTCCACGAGGCGACGCGATGAGCTCTGCTACTCCTACTTCCGAAAAGCACCAGCACTGATAGTGGACCATTGGTCCCTATTACAGGTTTACAGTGGTTTCAGAATAGATGGCACAACCCCCCAAGATGTCTATTAGATGGGGGCCAATAGAAACCACCTCTTGGGGGGTTGTGCCATCTATTCTGAAACCACTGTATGGAGAATGTGGGTGTCTTGCAAGAGGTGAAAACCACCACTTGACAAACACTTGTGGTTGGGTGTAGTACTGTAGGTGCTTCAAGGAGGATTAAGAGATGCTTCTTGGACTTGGCAGCAGCCTTCGACCAGTTCCGCATTATTCCAGTGAGTGGTCAGTTTTGGTTTTAACCTACACCCACCGTCCTTCATACCGGAGCAAGAACGTAGCACACCTGTATTATGCCAGAAACTAGAAGCATCAAGAGCCCAGCATAGCCCACCTCCGAACATGTGTAGAACTACATCCAAACACAAACCACCTATTGTATATACCTGGTTTGGATTGTTCATCCCGCTTCCGGTGAAACACCTTTAAGTTCACGCTTTCAGCTTCCCACCAACGGGCTTCTCTCAACCCGATCAGACTCTCCCGTGGAGACTGTCTCGATAGCGGCGGGTAGCACAGCAGTCGCGTGGCGCCTCCAAAGTCTTTGTGGTCATAGAACCAAGGCCAGTAGTGCAAGAAATGCATATGTTCGATGCTCCTTGGTACCAAATAAAATGATAAACAGCCCTGTCCTCAAAAACACCTGGAACGAAGCTGATCCCACTGTTTCAATGACCCAGCAATCCATTTTTCCTGAGAAACCAGTCAACTCGAACTTGCTGCTGATGGAGCAAGAAGTTCAGAACTCATCGGACGCCACATGGAAGAACCCTCTGCAACTAGCCAGTACTTGGCAACCATGTGGCTTGCTGACTTGTTTGGGTCTGACGAGCGCCACGTTCATTTTTGGACTCCACCATGGTTCATGGTCTGGCCCAGCGGTCCGGGTGGCCCGGAGTAACCCTGGCCTTACCTACTGCCGTCACGTTCGGATGCTACGAACGGGGCTCCTGGCCTTACTACGAACGGAGCGGGCACGGATGCTACCCATTGGTTCCAAGAGTCCGTAACCAAAGCCCGAAGAGCATGTCCTCAGAGATGCAAGGCAGCAAACTGACGGTTGCAACTTCGGAAGGCGGACGATATTTGTAGTTCGATGGAAGGCAGTGACTAAGTAGTGTGAAAGTTTGTGTTTCACAGTCAGTCTTAAGTCTATCAATCACAGTCTATCTATTTCATTAAGTCAGTCTCCCTGCATCAGTCGGGAGACCGATGGAGACCTGTGGAGACCTGAAAAGAATCGAAACACTGCCAAAGCAATCTCAGAGTCACCTCACTCAACAAACACACGACTAAATACGTGTCAAATCCTAAAACACAAGGTAATCCACACTACTACTAGTCTGCACTTGGATCTACTCTGCATTGCCTGCAAGAACCAGTGTTGGAGACAAACCAAGCAGCTGCCGCAGGTTACATGAGAACTCTAGACCCTTCGATCGGGGTCTAAACAAATGTCTCTCCGCAATGAGCATCGACGTCTTTGGGATTCTTTGGAAGGACATGCAGTGCAACCAATGCAACTGCCATCCAACAAAGCAGCAGTTGCCCAAGATTAGTGTACCAAATGTGTGCATGAAAATCATTGAACATCCATAATAAGTAACTGAACCAAAACCAATGAGAATTCCTCTTCACCGTTCGCTCTCTCCTTTGCGAAGTCACCGTTTCGGTCCGTTTCGATCCCTCGCGGGCGAAGAGACATCGTTCCCGCGCAGCTTCAGCGACAAACCCAGCTCTGCCAGCATTTCTGCCAGGTCTGCAGAGATGAGAAAACCTCAGACGGTTTGGTGGCCGTTTCTTAAAAAAAACAAACAAAACACGTCACCTCCATACATAGATCCACCATGTCACAGGAGAGCTATGAATCTCTGGTTCTGGAGGGCGGTTTCACAAATCATATTTGCACCAACGTATTCTCACATGGTCACACGATTATTGTTTGTAGGAAAATATTACGATGCCGAGAATGCAACAATGAGCAATTACCATAATCAGCATTTCATAAAGCTGTGAAAACAACATCATAATGTGATATTATTCACGCGCCCAAACATTTTCTTCTTTGAGCTTGCGTGAGCCACCTCAGACCAGAGTTTGATCATTGGAAAGCTGCTAAGCAATCTGACGGGTTGCCAAGCAATCTGTCCAGCTATCGTGACAGATAAAACACCTTCATTGGATGTGTTGGACGCTTCGTATACGCTTGGCCCATTGGGCGAACGAGCAACCTCTACGAATCTGATTCAAGTGGGGCTACCATTCTGCACATCTCGGTTGCTTGTTTGGAGACTTTGTCCTGTCAACCTTTCTCTCCGCACCAGATACTCAATCACACGAGAAATCACTACTTTAGCATACAATGTGTGTAACATGACAGGACAACTCACATGTCCTTTTCTCCTCCAGCCTTCCTCCCACCCCCTGCGACCGGTCTTCGCCAAAGAGCCCATTCCATGTGCGAAGATCGGCACCTTGGAGGGCGAGCCCAAGTAGATGTTCACCGAATACTCCTGACGACACGAAGAACAGGGACGACCGGGACGACTCTGGAGTGGTTGATTGGTTGATCCATTGGAGTGGTTTGGGGCGTCAATCCATGCATTCCATACCTGAAGTGTTTGGGTAAATCAAATGTATAACTATATACGTTTACACACCCAAGTTATATCAGTAATACATATATGTAGGTGTAGTTGTTTAGAGGGCACAGCTTCCAAACCCCCTAAACAAGACAACTG
>CAXAMN010005892.1:128555-140681 GCA_963970005.1 Durusdinium trenchii
CAAAATAGGGAGACCTCCCAAAGATCCCCTGGAAAAGGATCCAACAACAAGCCTTAGTTGGAGGTCCCCCTATTTTAATACACCCCCATATACCTGGATCTTCCAACGACCAATTTCTGCCATTTCATCCACAAAAATCAGCCAAACACCAGAAATTTGGCATAGTAAGTTGGAAGATCCTACCTAGAACCTGATTGACCCCTGTTTTGGAGCCAAAACATGGTCTTTTCCTATCAAAACAGAGGTCAAAATGGGTTCTAGGTATATATAAACCTTTATCCTCACATGCTATGGAGCAGTCTTCACTCCTGGACGATTCCTCGTGTTTCATGCCAGCGCTGCGGGATCGTATCGATCATGTTGCCCACGTAGACCCTCCGCTTTGGCAGCATGTACCTGATACCAGGGGCCCCACTGGGCCCACAAACCATCAAAAAACATGTTGGTGTTTTTTTTTTTCCCCAGCAAAAAATCATGGTTGATGGTTTGTGTATGTGAACAACTTTATGTTTCATGGGTTTGAGGGCTGGTAGAGCTGATCAGCTGATCCTCAAACCAGGGCCCGAATCCCGAAGAATGCCCCTCGATGGGTCGCCCAAGTGGATGTCATGGCCTCTGCAAAGACTATATACCTAGGGCTCCAACCACCTCCTGAGAAGATGGTGGGGGTGGGTGCCAGGGGGATCTAACCACCTTCCGAGGATATGGGCCAGGAGCCCTAGGTTTGTACCTATGTTCCGAATACTAAGGGGGGGGTGATCTACGTCAATGCCATCTCTGCAACACTCCAGGTCCTTGCAAGTTCAGGGACCAAACCTACGCTCCTTGACTTTTTGCCGCAGAGCAGAGCCCTTCGCACTCTCACCTCTAATGACACAGTGTTCTTCCTTGCTATTTCATCAAAAGCATCCAAAAACGCATGTCCTTCACATTCACACCCCTGTAATTCACGCACGAAGCCCCTCTCTGGGACGATCGCCTGTCATCATTGGGCCTTTGCTTTTGGTCGCAAGTTTCCCTGTTGAGCCCCTGACTCACTACATTTTGTGAGAAAGACCTATGGATGGCCACAAACCATCAACCTCTCGGCGTCAATCAAAGTTCGCAAGGCTACTTGGTGAACTGGTGGAAGATGAATCCTATAATAAAATCTGAGTATCTCACCAAATATCCACGCCGTTCACCTATTTCCCACCAGTCAGGCCGGTATTTCTTTCCTTTCCTCCGCTCTCCACAGACCCCGCCCCAAAGAAGCATTTGGGTCTTCCACTCCCTCCAGTCTTCCAGGCGGCGTGAGCTCTAAGGCGTTGCTCAGGCTCAGGAAGCTGTCGTCATCGGCGACCTCGCTTCCAGGCTCCACACCGCGGGGGAGGAAGACTGAGAGGTGTGGGGCTCCAAGGTCCGTCCTGTCCGTGGTTCAATCGTTTTTTTTGGGGTTAAACAACCATGGATGGTGATGTATACATATGTGCAATGATATAATGATATTATACATGGTTAACAGATTATATATAAAGTATCATTATATAATATGGTTCGGTTGTAACAATGTATCATTATATAATGATGTCTTACTCCAACGTCATCCCACATCCACTTCTTCCCTTCAGGATCAAAGAAGAGACTCTTCACACACTGAGGACGTCATATCACGTCATGGTGCATGTTAAGTGGCTAAGACATAGTCATAGGTGAGCTCGAAGCGAAGGCGTCGGAAACCTCAGTTTGAGGTTCAGCATGCTCTTCGTGTTGCGGCCTTGCGGCCTCTTCGCTGAAGACTTCAGCAGGTTTTCAGATGAATGCTGGTACTTTTGTGTTTCGGACAAGTGAAAGGTTCGAGCTTTGGCCCTGGTTTGCAATGAAACTCCCATTCACTGGCCAGACTCCTCTACCAGTTTGTAAGCCTCCAAAAGGCGATCAACACTCGGCCCAAACATGAGTTGCAAATCCCTTGCTTCACGGCACAGAAGATTTTGTTGGATCAGAAAAGACCTCACCAAACAGGAACCCATCAGGTGAACATCTCTCCAAGAAAAAGCACCGATCACTGCGAGGCGAGACAAGTCCGAAACGCAAAGAAATAATGCTCTCTGCGCACAACGCCACAACGCCCACGCACCACGCCGAAGAAAAAGACGGCGCAGCCCAACATACGGCGCCGCCCACGCGCACGGAGCGGGCGGGGAGCAAATGATCAACTTCAGGAGCTCTGGATTCGGCTCATGGAGATCTCGGCGTGAGCTCTATGTGCCACGGATGTTTTTTCGTTGTCGTGGGGTGAAGAGGTGGCACATATCCATGTGGACATATGGACATGCGTTGATCATGATTCATCATGATTCATCATGTACATTACGCTAGATGTGCATGGATTTCTATTGATTTGAAATAGCTTTTTTGCCTGAAAGCATCTCCCATCGGAGAACAGCGACGCTTTCTCCTCTCAGATGAACATCAGGTTGAGGAGAGGAGCCGGTACCATCCAATGGCTTTGCACTGGGACTGGGACTTCCAAGAGAGGGTGCCGGATGGAAGCATCTGCCCAACCCATCCAAAATCATCCTCCCCCCCCAAGAAACCCATTGAAACATCTGAAACCGTGGCTTTTCTCCAGGTTTCTGGGCTTTTCTGGGCTTTTCTGGCTGGGCATGGCTGGGCCACCGTGCTGTAAGCATCCCCCACATGCCGGTAGTCGATCCTGAGACTCTCCAGATATCGAGGTCGGTCAAAAGAAACCGCGCTGGTTTCGGTGGTTCTCGGGTGTTTTGTTCGATCTTAGAGGTGCATTTGCAGCGCATCTTCGGGTTCTTTAGTGTTCATTTTGCCGCGCTTCCTTTCTTGGCAGACATTGGAAGAAAGGAAGGACGATACAAAGTGAGACGATAGTCCATCCATCCATATCCATCCCCGTACTCTTGGCACAGAACAAAGCAGAATTAAGTTTGGAAGAGATGACGTGGTCATGATCACAATTGGAAGAACACTCTACGTGTGCCTGCATCGCCATGCCGATGGGGGTGCATGACTTATTTTGTGGGAGACGAGTTGAAATGCGAGGGTTTTTCCATGACCAAGTTCTATTGTAACAATCAATGCAATGGTTGCAGTACAGGGCGTAAATAAAGTTCACGGCCCGCGGCCTAAAATCAACGTCTACTTTTTGAACTACTGCCCAGAAAAAGTAGAACATTAAGTGTCGAGAAATGATTGATCTTTTGAAGACCTACGTTGGTTCATTTGCCGTGCGCATGGCTTCTCTCTGGTGGTCTGTCATGAACAAAGAGGCCGTGCATGATGAACTGCATTGAATTGTGGAGATGTCACATGTCTATCAGGAATCCATGGTGCTTCGTCTTCTGTTCTCACGTGAGTTCACCTAGGACCTGGTGAAGTCACAAGATGTGAGGAATGCTTCTCACCTGCTCTCCTCCTCTTAAGCTCCATTCATACCAAGCCTTCAACGCCCAGTCCACCTGAGTGAGGGCTCCCGAGTTCCACTGGGCGGCTCGTCCGGACCGCCCAAGAGCTGCACATCGTCGTGCTTCTCCTGCTCTTCGGTCGGACCGACTGGGCGGCGCTCGGTATACCGACCTTCAGGGCCTAAGGAGGCTCCGTTGGAGTTGGGTGGTTGGGTGGTTGGTGGAAGCACTGTGGTGTGTGGTCCTGGGAAATTCGATCCAGAGACGCAAACCTGCCCAAGTGTTGGTGATTCCTCCATTGGGGGGAAGGACATGGAATGACCACAGGTCATTCACCGCCTGTCTGCTGGACCCGTCTGGCTCCAGCTGCAAGGCAAAAGGACTCCAATGACTGATCAGGAACCCCTGAAAATTCTGAAAACCATCCTTCCAAATCATAAGCCATCAAAAGCATATGAAAGTCCACAGCATATGACTTTCCTATGATTTTCCAAGTTCAACAGCAATATGAAAGTCATCCTTAGCACCTATCATAAGCACCTCGAAGTCATACTCATCTGCTTCCATCCGTGTGAAATTTGCCTACAATCCTTCTTGTGCCACATAGATAGTTTGTATAATTACATATAACTACGTTATTGTAACAACAACAACAACAACAACAACAACAACAACAACAACAACAACTTCAACTTCAAATTAAGTAAACATCTAAGAACATGTCACCACATATCACCACCACTAGCACCACCCCTTTGCCGCTTCTTTCCCGCCCAACCCGCCCCGTTCGAATCGGCCCTTCGGTCCAGCTCCGCCAAGGCCAGCGGGACCAAGCGCTTCGGCGCGTCGCCCAGTAGGAAGCGCCAGGTCATCGACCCACCTGGCACCGGAGCGGATCCGGAGCGGAGGCCGAGTCCGCTGAGTCCGCTGAGTCCGAGGCGAGGGGCGGAGTTCGGAGGCGAGGTTGAGGAGAGGAGTTGAGGGATGTCCATGGAGACCGGTTGGTGAGTTAGAACACCTTTAGTGCATGGGTTTGGTTCCTATATTTGGTGAATCCCCCCCCCAAAAAAAGGAAGCAGCTGTTGTGCTTTTGTGCGGGCTTTGGGTGGGGTGGGCAAATCCGCGGGGGTTGAGCTTTCTTTGGGCGCAGCTACGCGCGAGCTTGAGTGCCATGAATGTGTCGATTGCGATTGAATGGATTGATTCTGGTGCTGCTGCCGGAACAGTGAGTTTGGCAAAATGCTGACCCACTGACACCTGTTTTGAGGGGTAGTAGTATTTTGGTATATACATATCTTTGCTAAGGAGTTTGAATTTGCTCTGATTGTGATTTCTGATCACCTCCACATAGAGAAGCCTTGATAGTCGGATTGTTCTGGGATTGGTGTGGTGTGGCAATTCATCTCAGTACTCGGATATGGCTGTGGGTCCTTGCAGTCAGCACTGTGGGGACCCCCCATTGCATCTTGGAATTAACATGGAAGTGGAGTTCACCCCCTGTTTGGTATTCAGAAAATGGTCTTCCAAGGGGCCATGCCATCCACTTCCATGTTCGTTCCAGGAAATGATCTGCATGCCGAAGTTGCCCAGAAACACAAATAGAACAACTATGAACAACTTGTATGAGTTGTCCTCCACCAGTTCACCAACTATTTTTGTTGGAAAAGATAATGCCGCGTGCGCCGCGTGCTTTTGGGAGCCCAGTGGTAATATACCTGGGAGCCAACCTGGCAATGTAATCAAAATGGCCAGTCTTCTCCACTGCAACAACCCCCCAAAAAGGAGCCTCAGTTCTGCGCATGCGTGGCATGTGTGGCATGAATTTGCACAAGGGGTGCTACCTCCAGAGTGCCCACAATCCTACTTGGTCTTCCTCGATGCTTGCAGTCTCATTAACACACAGTGACCCCCGAGCCGATATCAATCTCAAGGCTGTCAGCATAACTCAAAACTCTGTCAAAAATGACTTCTGACAACTCCCCTTGGCTACCTCACACCAGCTCACTTTGTATAGCATGTGACTAGTGAAGTGATCTCTCCAAGCACGGAGACTCTCCAAGCACGAACTCAAACTGCCCGCTTTGGCCTATCGACTCATTTGGACTCCGGCACCCTGCCTTCAGGCGTGCTGCGACGACACCAAATCAACCCATTCCGCAGCAACCTCAGCGACACCATATGTCACAGCATTCCAACGAGTGGAGTCTCAGAGTGTCCCCTCAATTCCCCTCAACTACCAAGCTCTGCTTTCAACCAGTCTTGTGGCTCCAGTTCCCACCCCCAACACCGGCGTTCCGTTGTGAGGTTTTAGCCGCTCGCCGGTCAAACTCTGAAGCCGACCGCGCAAAAGAACCAAAAACCTGGCTGCCCAGTGGCTGGCGCCGCTGGAAGTTCCGCCAGATGCTGGTGACCAAGGCCACCAAGCGAAAGTGATGACGCCCATCCGTCGCACGGTCCGATGCGGCGTTGGTGGCTTCCGCCTGGAGAACGCGCGTTGGCCGCGGAAGGTGCTGGTGGGAGGTGGGAGGTGGGTTGGTCCGACTTGTTTCTGCAAAGACCAGGCGTCCAGGCGTGGTTACTATAAACAATGTTTTTCACGTGGGGAGACCCACGAAGGACATCAAAGCCTGCAAATGTATCTATAGTATTATGTAGTGTGGCTTGACAAGTCTAATTTTCACATTGCACTCGCTTGAATCTCTCAAAGCAATAACAAGGAAGTCTTTTGGGGTGTCTGGAGGCAAGCAAAACTGCCACAAAATGGGCCACATTTGCTGGACGTAATTACACACCAACAACCTGAGTCACGACAGTCACGACCTGAAGTCAATCAACTGGTCAATCAACTGGTTCCGAGTGCTCGGTCCGATTTGGTCAATCCTGGAATCAGCTGTATCCGTTTTCGTCCCTTCTGCGCAAGTCTTCGACACCCTCACGTACATCTAGTAGGTGGCCTTTGTCCGGAGGCCCACAGGTCCGTTCTTCCCCCCCCTATCGGTGCGGACTCCGCATCAAGACCGCCAACACCCTGTATATGAGGGCTCCATGTCCCACCCACATCCTGTTCGGTGGTCTTCGACCTCCCCCCCTTCGGGCACCACTCTGAGCACGACCGACCACTCGTCACGAACGACGATGAGCACGACCGGCGCCTGACGATGCTGCTGAGCACCGTCGAAGCGTCCCGTGTGGAACTCCGTGAGGCAGCGATGCGCCGGCTGTTCCAGGCACCTCAACGGTTGAGCGAGGTGGAAACCGCTCGGTTTGGCTGGCCCGAATTGGAAGTATGCTTGTTTCTGAACTATTGTGTTTCGATGTGTTTCGGATTTTTTTTTGTAAGGGAGCTGGGCTTCATTGAGAGATGATCCTTCTCTTCATGGAACGAACGAAGCCAAAGAATCCATAAAGGAATTGGAAGTTGAGCTCGAAACACTCCTTTTGGTTGGACAACAAACTCCTCTGCAACAGCCCTTCGGCCAGACTTCTGCGTTGGAGGAGTGAATCGTTGTGGTGAAAGGATCCTAGTCAACCGAGTGTATCGTTGCCACGTGTTCTCCCCAAACTCCAGCAATGTGGAAGAGATGTTCACCACTAACATGTCCCCAAACACTCCGTGCATCATTCACTCCCCAAAGCCACCCCCATATTGATCGTTCGATCGAACACGGAGTCGGAGACACGTTCCTTCGAACCCGGGTGTGACCGACTCAACTGAGGCAACGTCGGGGACGTCGGAGGCGGCGTCCAGTTCCATGGAGTGGTTCGTAGTCTTCGCTTTCTACGCAGCGAGAGGTTTTGGTTTGTGCAGGTCGTTCGCAGGTCGTTCTCACTCAGTGAAGAACAAATAGCACCCACTAAGTGGCCCACTAAGTGGCCCACAAGACCCGACGGGGGGGGGCAGTTGACCAACAGCTCATTGGAAGCAACCATGGGTGCTTTAGCTCTGCTCTCTTGAGGGCAAGGCATGCACAGATTGGCCATAATTGGTGAATGTAGCTATACATGAAAATCATTGAACATCTCAATAGATCCCTGTAGCTATGGCCATCCTTGATGCTGCCTGGCTATTGAAATCCCAAGCACTTCCCGCTTCCGAGACCTATCCACCGCCAACGATACCTACGCTGAGGTCGAGACCAGGCGGAATCGTGAGGCTGGAAGTCCTAAAGCCCAACGGATTCGATCCTTTTGGACGATCAAGATCAAGATCATGGCAAAAAGCCTGAAGATGGGCATCGGCATGTGGGATATTTAAAAACAAAGAGTCCCTCATCAAGTTTGACTGTTTGACCATTGTTGGAGTTCATGGGATACGAGATCTCCAAGAGATCTCCGACGGACGTCACGGCGCCCGGTCCTGTGCGGTCAAATCCGCCAGCAGCCGCGGCTCCGCACGGCTTTTGAAGGTGACGCAGGTGACCGTGAGCCAGGTCAGCAGCGCAGAGCACCATGGCTTCATGCATGGCGTAACTTGATGATGCCAAACCCAACAGCTGAGTGAGGTATACGGGCACGCACGGGCAAGGGCAGAAACATTAAAACCAAATTGCAAAATGACTTAGGAAAAGGTAGGAAAAGCCCTAGGACTGGCGGGAAGTCTTGGGAAAGAAGCCGAGTATTGTATTTGTTGAAGACAGCGTTCCACGTGGGTGTTTTTGCAACGGGGTAGGTGCTGCTGGCGGTCTGTGCCCATGGGAGTTCGCGCTACTTCTTCGATCGATATGCAGGCCTCCCAGCTGGGGTATTGAATCAGTGTGCCCAGTTCGAGAAAACGGACTCTCCCAAAATCAATCCATCTGGCTCAGGTCCTCATGTCAGATCTGGTTTCAATCTTGTTTCCTTGGGAGTTCCTGGATTTGAACTCCAAAATTCCATCTTCAAACAGTATCACGTCCTTTCCAAACCACGACCACGTGGATGTCTTCGACCCTCCATCGGCCAGACGGTGAGGGCTCCCCGAAGCGGATGTCTGGTAGCCGATTCTTTGGGCCACGCTGCGACGGGTTCCGCGGCGATCCGTGACGCCCCGTGGAGGCCAGGCCTTTTTTGGGAAGCTCAGAGAGTTCCCACACAACCCTTAGAGACTGTAAAGGACATGTGTTCACAATGCGAGGGGCCGGGACCCCTAGGGCCCCTATATAATAGGGGGGCGTCAAAGGCGAAACATTTTCATTGGGTCAGGAGTCTGGAAAGGGTCTGGAAACCGGAAGTTTTTTAATTGATCTACCTGCCGGGTTGTAAACGGAGCGTCTGGGTTGCGTTTTTTCTTGGTGCGAGGGCACCAAAACTCGGGGAAAGAGACATGTCTTAGTTTGGCTCCCCTTAATGTGTTGGCTCGGTGTACCTTGCCAAGCAACCACGTGTGCAATGGGCACTTGGCTTTGACCATCATGGGTGGAGAACGGTGCTCTGACGCCAAGTGAGTGATTGGTATGATGTGTGGAAGAGTTGCCTACATTAGGGTGGTTTTAAGATGCTTTAAGGGTGAATGTTGGTAACTTTCAGCTGGAGAATCTAGAAAAAACCTTTCAACAAGAACAGCCTCTGCCATCCTCCAACTGATCTGAGAGAAACCCTAACCTTCATGTGAACATTCAACCAAACCCTATAGCAAACCCACGGGCGATCCCCACCTGGTTAGGAGTGCAAGGGGAGAAAAACATACTCCTCATCACTCCTCTTGTTCATATTCCACAAGGAACAACGGCTTACTTTGGACCCTGTCGTCCTCTTCTCCGGGCGAAAAAGATGTCTACTGCCTTCAGGGTACCCCCTACTCCCACCCACCTCCAAATAATTAATTAAATATTCTTAGGTGGTCAGGGTTATTTTTTTAAAATTATTTGGCTTCCAACAGGGTGTTTCCAAATAATTATTGGTTTCTGAGTACACATGATGTAAGAAGTAAGTTGAAAATATGTTAAAAATATGTTAAAGGAGATTACCAAGGCATGCCAAAAAATCAGCTAGCCCAAACTCTGAGCTCATGACGGACATCAAGTCTGAAAGGTGTTTCTTTTGCAGCCCGTGTTCTCGTCTGTCATCGTCTGTGAATTTGGAGACGGACTCTGCCATCCCACTGCTGACCTCTTCCCTCAAAAGGCCGAGCAGAAGAAAACGGTGCGCTGCACCGTTGCCATCGTACAAACCCCTACATGGTTCTCCCCTGAAGCAGCAATCATTCATGCCGCCACTTTCACTGCACAGGGAGCAAGAGAGTGAATCTTTCCCAAAAAACCGCAGAAAGGTTTCCGGGCTTCCACCAGGCGTGGGAACTACAGATTGCAATTCCTTCATCACCAAACGTCCGAGCCTCACACAGCAGAGATTTTGCCAGAACCGTTTAAAATCCAAAAGAAATTTATAAAAACATTCCAAAATGGTGGAGCATGGAGGAACATAAGGCCCGCACGGTACGTTTTTCTGCGCACTGGTCAGATTGGGCTTGCTGTAGGTCACCATGAAGTACCCAGGCGCTCGTGACAAGAGTTCCTCCCAGTCGACCGGAACCAAGGTCTTGGGAGCTGTCTTGACCTGTACCTTGTCGTCTTTTAGGATCTTGAAGAAGAGTTTCTGGAAGTCTGCAAGCATGGCTTCCAGGAAGCGTCCAATATTCTTGCGTCCTGCCGAAGTATTGGGCTTCAAATCACTTTCATTCAAGTAAGCGACACCTTTCCCCAACTTGGCTGCCGGTTTCTCTTCCCAAGTAGTGCCACTCTTGGCTGCGGCATTGAAGGCAGCAAGAGCTTTGTCACTAAGCTGAACCTTTACCTGAAAAGAAGGAATGGAAGTTGGCGACAAATTGCTATACTGATGATCACTGATGCACAGCTTTCAACAATTTTCAACATTTCTGAGTCAAGAATCATGGTTTCCAGTGAGGGTCAACGTGAACTCACTGGCCGGAACCTCGTAGACGATCGTGCCATCTTTGGCATCCAGGTGCACCACTGGAGACAAGGGCCTCAAAAAGAAAACAACTCAGTTCTACTTCCAAAAACAGTTCACCAAAAAATAAAAAAACAAAACCAACAAGATTTCAAAAAAAAGACCTCAAGAAGACAGGGAACGTTCCAATGAATGTTATCTTCTGAGAGTCCTCTGTGCCAGAATTCTGGAAAGGCATGAGAAGCTGCACGTGCATTGAAGTGATCAAATGCACTGGTAACTTGCCTGATGCCAAAAGTCTTTGCCCTGAAGAGTTCACATTGCCGTTCTTGGCTGGTTTCTTCCTGAGCCTTCCAGCTCTCCAGATGGAACCAGGCAAAGCAAAGCGCAAGCCTCCGGATGCGCTGCCAGCACAGCATGGGCGAACCACAAACAATTGGAACTTGCGGCCAGCATCATCGATTGTTGTGCTAGGCCCAATGTGGGAAGGGACACAGGCTGCTGCTGTCTTGCCAGGAACACCCTCCTGCTCCAAATGGTCTTGCACATCTTTGACTGCCCGTTCTGCAAATGAAAACCACTGCTGGTGACGACTCTGCCTCTCACAAGAGCATTGAAAGGATTGTCTTGCCTGTGCAAGTTGATGCTGCGCAATGTTGTGAGCATTCTCATTGGCCCTCACATTCGTGATGCTGGCTTTGGATAAGATCTTTTCATTGGTTCTCACAAAGGCAGCAAAATCTCTGATAGGACCTGTCAGGCTCCTCAAGCGCTGCAACATCTTGGACTCGTGATCCTTGTCTAGGGCTTCGAAGTTCATCAGGCCTGCTGCCGTGAGGATATCCTCCAGAGTCTTGATCTTTTTAGGGTCCAGCTCTGAGTGAGCAGGGGCCGCCGTCTCATCCTCTGGCTCGCTTTGTGGCTCTCCAGCTGTTGATGGATCCGCTCCGCAAAAGTCTTGGTCGGATTCAAACTTGTGGATTTCTTCTTGGATGAGCGCGATTTGCTTCGACTCTTGCACAGCATCACTGAGATCTTTCAGTTCTACCTGGTCGTCGGCCGGAGGGTTCCCTGGCAGTTCCTCTTCCTCATCGTTATCCTCCTCGTCTGAATCCTCTGGCCACTCTGTGCAATTTGCTGGAAAGAGCAAATCCTCACCGTTGTCTTTCCACCAGGATAGCAACTCCGTCTGGATCGAGGAAGCGGACTCTCCAATCTTTGCAACACTGGCGAGGTGGCAAGCTTGTTCCAAAGCTCTCGGAGCAAGCTCTCCAACATTCAGCCGCTCTGTCATCATGCGCTTGGAGAATGCCTGTCCAGAATTTTGAGTAAAGTCTCTAGGAAATGGCCTGTATTTAGGAATATTTGGAGTTTTTGATGAAATCTGCAGGAAATGACACACCTCGATAAATTATTTGGGGGGGTGGGTGGGTGGCCAGGTGCCCATTTCATTGAATAAAATTTCAGGAAGTAGCACACCTCAGCACACCTCGCTAAATTATTTGGGGGGTGGGTGGGTGGCCAGGTACCAATTCTTTTGTTTTTTTCGTTGAAAAAAAACAAAAAGGATCAAAAAGGGAAGACAGTGGGTGTATTTTGTTTGCTTTCACAGCAGAAGTATAGATTTTTTGATTTTTTGAGCATACAGTAGAGTAAACATAGACCTGTCCCCCCCCTCATATACATTTCTAGCTCTGTTTCAGTCTTTGTTTCATATCTTCTACACTACAAAATGGATCAAAATGATGACAATTATTCAAAAATATTCAAGTATCGTAGTTTCTATATCCTATATCGTACAATCTCAAGACATTTCTGC
>CAXAMN010005892.1:140691-151378 GCA_963970005.1 Durusdinium trenchii
TCGTACAATCTCAAGACATTTCTGCCCTGGAAATATCCTTTATCTTAGCATCAAGACATTTCTGCCCTGCAGTTTTTGAGTATAGAAAAGAAGAGCCAAACACTTGCCCAAGGGCCTCCCGAGTTCCCGGTGCTTAGATCCGGTGGATCTAAGCGCTGGAAACCTCTCCGTTAGCGCTGGAAGAGCTTCTGGAGCGCTGGAACCACTCCGAAACCTAGCTTCCAGTGCCCCGGACGGGTTCCCGGTGCTTAGATCCGGTGGATCTAAGCGCTGGAAACCTCCGGGCCTTCGTCAAGCAAAATTGATCTGGGATCAATTTTGCTTGATGAAGCCTTCCCGTAGATCAATTTTGCTTGACCAAGCCTTCCCGTAGATCAATTTGGCTTGACGAAGGCCCGGAGAGTTTCCAGCGCTTAGATCCACCGGATCTAAGCACCGGGAACCCGTCCGGGGCACTGGAAGCTAGGTTTTGGAGTGGTTCCAGCGCTCCAGAAGCTCTTCCAGCGCTAATGGAGAGGTTTCCCACTGGGAACTCGGGAGGCCCTTGGGCAAGTGTTTGGCCACATTGGCTAGCCAACCCAGGTCCATCACTGGGTTGCACAGGGATGCACACCCTCAGCCCCCCATGCCCATCACTGGGTTTCAAACATAGATGCATGTAAAATAGCAAATGAAATGTACAAAATGGAACAAACGTTCGGGGAACCTCATTATACATTTTTAAGGTGTGGGTGTAGTAAACATGAGTAAACTGAGTAAACTAGAACAGAATGCAATCAAATTTCAGGAAGAAGCACACCTCAGCACACCTCGATAAATTATTTGGGGGGTGGGTGGGTGGGTGGCCAGGTACCAATTCTTTTGATTTTTCGTTGAAAAAAAACAAAAAGGATCAAAAAGGGAAGACAGTGGGTGTATTTTGTTTGCTTTCACAGCAGAAGTATAGATTTTTTTGATTTTTTGAGCATACAGTAGAGTAAACATGAGTAAACTGAGTAAACTAGAACAGAATGCAATCAAATTTCAGGAAGTAGCACACCTCGGCACACCTCGATAAATTATTTGGGGGGTGGGTGGGTGGCCAGGTGCCCATTTCATTGAATCTTCAACATACAACAACAAACAGCAACCATCCAGGCCTCAGACCGTTTTCTCTTCTGACGGTAGTGCACCAGCTGCGTTGCCTGAATTGCCTGTGCCACTGTGGTGCTAGCCGGGTTGTTCTTGATGTGCTTGATGGTTCCAAACAGGCGTTCTATTCCATCCTCTTGCATGCACTTGGGCTCAAAGACAGTTTGCGACTCCACAGGCCAACCTCCTGCTCTCAAGATCAAGTTTGCACAGAGATACCTTGGAATGCGGAGGGAATCATGCTTCAACAGGAAACATGTATTGAGTGAAGCAACCACAAAAAAAAAGATTGCAATAGATTACGGCATGGGTACAAAGTGTTCAGGCTTGTTTCTCGCGGGAGAAAAGACAGCCAAAGTTTGGCACCCCTCTCGTCCCAAGCATCTTTCAAGAAGATGAGAGTGAGGTAGTAGCCTGTTAGGGCATTCCTCAGCCAGCAGTGCAGCATAGGATACATTGAAATAACAAAAACGTCCAGTATGGTGAGCACCTGCCCACCCCTTAAATAATTTGTCAAGGAGGTAGCTATCACATGCTATCACACACTATCACACGCTATCACACAATCTACAGAATATCAACATGTCACAACCAATTGCATCTGGTTCGCATCGTCTGCTGCTCAATCGTCAGTACATGGGAAACTGCCCAGGCTGAGTGTGTCAAAGCCTGCCACAGCCTAGGGTTGCTTCATTTTGCTCGTGGTTGCCAAACTGATCTCTAAAATGTGTTTCAGATTGTTTCAGTGAATGGCTCCAACTGCCAAAGAATTAAGACTCTCAGTGCAACTAAAGGTACACGAGCAAATGCATGCCCAAATCGTCATACTGAGGTTTCTTCAGAAAGATTGGATTGAAGAACATTGCACACTCCTTGTCACTGTGAATGTCCTTGCCGCCAACATTCTTGGAGCTGCAGCCACCGATGGTCAGTGGAGATACAGTCACATAGCATCCAAACAGCCTGCATGTCCTCTTGGAAGTCCGCAAAGCTCTTGGAATGGCCTGCAAACAAGAAATAGACATCCATTTGACTCCAAACAAATTTTTTGCTACCTCTTCTAGCTCCTGATGACCTCTGAAATAATTTTTTGTTCATCAAATGACTGTTGATGACACTTGCATAGGCCTTCGCAACATGGCGAGGATCATTTGACCCAAAGATTGGGTAGTTGCCCTTCCAATACAGAGCCTGCCCAGGCCACATCAAAAACATTCAAATACCATCAAGCAAGAAAGAGTGTACCGTGCAAATCCAAATAGCATTATAAATACGCCCATGTACTATTTTATTGAGCCTTGAATGGAAACATAGGCATCTTGACCACTGTCTTCAGGTGACAATTCCTCAGTTGTAAATCTGACAAATAATGACAAATACATTGGCTGCTGGCACCTGCTTTCTGCGCACCAAAAGATATATTCAAATTCAAAATCAAATGTCACGCATTATAACACATACTATCACATACTAATACATAGAATTCCAATGAATTCCATAGACAAACCATGAAAGCCAGACAAGAATCTCCCAGAACTGGACCCCCTGATTGTTTGCAGGAGGTGAAAGCCCCAGCAAAGTTTGGTGCACCTTGAGAAATGACTTGTGGTTGTCCATCGCGACGGTGATGGGCGGTATGCCATGGTTTCCCTTGACACCTCATCTCGATCAAAACATGGTGAGATTGGAGACAGTCTAAGTCTAAGTACAACACATTACAACACCTTTTGCCCCTGCATTCCCCTGGCCGTATCCAACAAGTCAGGCGACAACTCATCAAGATTTCTCCCATGGCTTCAAACTCCTCTTGCGCGGAAATGCCATGTCCACGTGGCTGCATTTGGATGACAAACAGGTTGTCTTTGCTGTCCACAGATTTCACGGCAGTGCAAACCGTAACTGCAGCCAGGTCCTCTTCTGGTAGGGACGGCATAGAGTCATCTGATGGCAAGATAGCTTTGTCTGGCCATTTGCCCCCCCACCACACATGGCTTTGATGGGTCTCTTGCATCCAATCCGTGCACAAGCGAGAAGGTCTTGGCAAAGACTGTTTCGTCACGTACCAGCATGTACCCGCATCGCCCTTCCTGGTTCACACATTGGATGGCACTAGCAGCTGCGTCAGTCAGCTGCTGTCCTGAAGCCACAAAAAAGTTTGGGAACCCAGGCACAACCAAGTTGATCTTGTAGACAGACTTGCAAGCTGCATTTGAAAACCCAAATGCTCTCTGGAGGTCTGGGTTCTTGAATCCTGAGCGGCCACAGGAATCAAAAATTATTTGAATGGTACTTGGGATGTGTGCCACTCACCAACTCAAACATAAGTGATAAAGAAATACGTAGAAATACCAAAATAGTTCATTCCTGTGGTATTGAACGGTATTGATTCCTAAGATATCCTAAGTATATGTGGGACATCCACCTCCCTCCCACCACTGGAATAATTAGTGCTTGTCAGCACTCATATGGGTATGTGAAACATGGTCGTCAAACCAAGGCTCGTTGTCCAAGTAAGAACCCCAACTCTTGGAGTCCAGCCTCATCAAAGACCTGCCCAGAACCTGTACGCTGGCATCCGCGGCGCATGCGGTCTGCTTTGGCCAGAAGTGATGGAACCAAAGTGCGTGCAATCTGATCTGCTCTGAGGCAACCAGTGGAAACGAGGTCAGTGACTTTCACTTCCAAGGAAGAAAGCTCGCCGTTTGTGACAGCACGGACATATGCGGTCAACTTGTCCCTGTTTTCAGGGCCTGATTTGTGATGCGCATCACATAGAATTATGGAATATATTGGAATATCAATGAATATCACTACAATTCATTACATAAATTACATATCATTAAGCATATATATATATAATCAAAGTTCATCAGTTTACCAGTGTTCAGCCAAGAGGCTCACACCCAGGACTACACCTTCTGTAAGGTAGTTCAGCATTCGGTTGAGGTAGGCACTCAAAGATGGCTTCATCAACTTCCGTGGCAGGTGAGCAAAATATTCTTTGCATATTCTCAGCGCCGAAGGATAGCTCATTGAGGCCAACTCAGACTGGCTGTAATTCTCAAAGCATTGACTCATCCATGCCGCATGCTGTGACTGAGAAGCCTGGTCGCCACGCAATGTGATATGCACCAACTCGACCCACGCAATTCTGTCACACCACCACAGTAGTGCTTCAATGAACCTGCCGAAAGGCACGTGGGACAGCATTGGAAACCATGTCCATTTATGGCCCTACACATGACAACAATAATAGAGAAAAAAATAGAGCAAATAAGAAAAGTGCAGGCAATCAAGTCAAGAGGCTTCCTTTTTGTCACCATCCGCATGCACCCGTCACAGCATTCCGAAGTACTCCAATGAGTCTTGCCACCCTCTTTGCAACGTTTCTCTTGAAACCACAGCTTGCCTGAATCATCCATTTCCTCAACATGTCAATTATTTGGGGAGTGGTTGGAATGGATCAAACCAAATGATTAATTGGGCAGCATTATGTTCTTCTGAAGCACTGGGAATCCCAAAAATGCACAAAGTATCAACTGCAATTATTTATTGGGTGGGTAGGCTAAATGAGACTAGCTAAACAATTAATGACAAACATCAAACATCTAAAAAAAACATCTATAACATTCTATAACTTATAACAGCCACACAACGAAAACAATACATATCCAAGCCAGAAAACCACCACAAGAGGATCAAGAACTGATGGCGTCAGCGAAATGCACCCTGACTCATACCACTTTGTTACAGCGTCCAACTTCTTCGTTAGCAACAAATCTGGATGGTCTGGCAAGCAGACTCCCCGGCATGTCTTGGCAGAACGCTCATGTTCCTCCCTGCTTGCAGCTAACGTGTGGTTCTTGGTCTGCTCGTGTAGTCTCAGGGCCACTGTGTTCGAAATATGCGGAAAGTGGGTGAAGACACCGCAGAGCATGCATTGCACTGGCATCTTTTTCATTTCAGTCGCCACCTCCTTGTCTGAAGGTTCACGATTCAATTGCTTTTGAAGCCTGTCAGATGCTTCGGAAGTCTCCAAGATTCTATAGACACCAGGCCGACTTGTCTCCAAGTACTCAAGGAGGTTGAATGTGGGAGGCTGGTTCAAACGTGGTCGTCCGGCTCGACTTTTCTTCTTGGGAGGAGAGTCATATGGAACCATGACCCCTTCTGCTGGCATCGGAACAGCATCGGCATCAGCACCTTCCCCAGTGGTGTGCTCAGGCTTTCTCTTGCGAGGTGTGGTTGGTGGATCTGCTGATTGCTGCTCCCGGATGCGATCGACATTGAAATCGCGAATGAGACATTGGCATTGTGGGCAATCTATGTCTGCTCGCCCCATGATTCCCTCCAGGAATGACTTCCAATGTCCTTTGGGCACCTGAATCCCCTTGTGACGCACTTGGAAGTGAGCATTGAAGTCCAGCCCGCAAGCTTTCAGGATGCTCTTAGCTTCTGCATCCCTTCTCTTTGCCTCCTTTTTCCCTGGCCGGCTTTCAAGAACTGCTGCAACCTGATCTGCCAATGGGTCTGCAGCTGGAACCAAGTCAGCCAAATTCTTGCTCTCTTCCATTTCGAGCTTGGAAACAGTCTTCACAGGCGCTTGCGATGACACATCGTGAGGCACCTTGGATTTCAACTTCCCTGGCACTTGTGACGGTTGCCTATCAGCTGGTATTGTCGTGGAGCTTTTTTTTGGAACACTTGCTCAAGACATCATTGGCATCCCAAGGGAGCCCTTGCTCTTTCATGAATGCAGCAAAGTCATCTAGTTCAAGAGGGCGGTCGTTGTCGGGATGACCAAATTCATAGCCCTCCTCTAGCGGCCCACTATTGTCAGACAGCCATGAAAGAAACTTGTTGAAGATTGTCATTCTCTTCACCTCACTGCAAATGATGCTGAGCTCCTCCTCAGAAAACTCTGAATGTTCCACCTGCTGGCTTTCTGGAACCGGCTTCGGCACAGGTGTCTCTGTCTTGAGCGGCCTGGGAACTGACTGCAAGTCTTTTGCTGGTGAACAGGGTGATGTAGACGCCTTTGACAAAAGCCCACTGACGCCCTTGGTGCACAAAGTGCGCAAAGCAGCCTCATCAACAACATGGGAAGGAATTGTGAGCCTCTCCAGGCAAAACGAGTCCTGATTCAATTGCTTCAGCAAATAATTCAGAATGAGCACTGTGCGATGCCCACACGACCAATCATCTGTTTGGGCAGGGACCATACAAACCGCTGGCTCTGGCAACTTTATCCTTAGCAGATCTGGCTCTGTAATCTGAAAATGAAAGAGAGCATATTTTTTGTATGCTGTCACAGGGAACCCAACCACCGTTTAAATAATTTACATCAATTTACCAAGAGTGTGGCAATACAGGTACACTGTTGTATAGCTGAGAATCTCCTTGCCAAAACTGGTAAGGTGCTGACTCAGTGCACAGGTAGCAGCACAGGCAGCATCAAGAATGCCTGGCGACGGATCAATGCCATCAAATATCACCGGCAAAAGCTCATGCTTCCTGACGCACAGCAAGGATTGATGCTCATCAGTGTGCCTAAGCTTGTCCACAGCACAAGCCAGTGTCCTGAAATATTATTTGGGTGGTGTATGACCCTACTGAGACCCACTGTTCTTGAGAAATAGCAGCCTTCATATTTAGGATGATTTAGGGAACACAGAAGGAAACATTTCCAAGCTCTGTGAAGAGGCAGAACAACCACAATCAGATCTGGTTCTCCTTGGGCCGTCCAAAGCCAAAGGCGATCCAATGTCTGGTAGTCAGTGAAGAGAACACGGGAAGGCCACTTCCATGAGAAAGCCCCACGTGCCAGTTCCACATAGGAGGTGATGAGGTTCCCAAAGCAGCTTTTCTTTCCTCAGAGCAAATTGATGAACGCATATTATCTATTCTGGGTGGTCTGTCAGAGGTCAACCACCTACCAAATAATATTACAATATTCTTTGGATACATGAAATGAATCAATATGAAATAAGTTGTTAGGAATTGCAAGGGTGTACCTGAAGCCACCCACATACAAAATAATTTGCTAACCTCCACATAACAAAATATAAATCAACCAAAGCTCCATAGGAGAATGCACTGTTCTTGTCCCAGCCCTGGAGAATGTTCTTCTCAAGGTCTTGCAGGTACGCTTTCTCCTGGGCCAGCGTAAAACAAATTGTGGTCACCTCCGACATTTAATGGTTTTCAACAACTCACCAGAACATTATACCATATTATACCAAACTATCCAAAACCGTCAAAAACAAACCAATACCGCACCACTTTTTTCAAAGGGGCATCGTCGTTCATGAAGCAGCCACCATTCTTGCCAATATGAAGGAGCGCGGCTTTGATCGGTGGAAATATCGTCAGAGCAGACCAGTAGTCCTCCCAAGAAAAACAACATCAACAAACCTCATGTATAATATGACCCCAGAAAGGATGAGCTTCACGGATCTTACAGTGCAGATATGTACAGATCAGCACAGTAACGCCTCTCACACCCTACAAAGTGCAAAACGAGCAGGCCACCTCAGGAATGTAATTCATGAGTTCATCCACGTTAAGCGAGTCAAAGTGCTGTGGTGTGCCCTGCCATTTCATGTGACTGGTAAAGCAAAGGTGGTTGCGCTTCAGATCAACCAAAGTCTATGCCAAACAGGGTGCATGTGCTTGCAATCGCTTGCGTGGGCATTTTGGGAGCGCATCACACTATGTGTATCTTGGAGCATAGACAGGTGCCATGGTCCAAAAGGATCCAAAAGGACACAACTGTACTGGCAAAGGTCTGGAACAAAGAACATCAAAGAACACTCAATTGAGATTCAATCCATCTCAAACAACGTCTTGGCATGGCTTGGCTGCCATTCACTAGCGACCACATGCGACCACCCTCGCATTCTAAGGTGGAGTCTGGACAAAAGCATTCACCCAAATGCGGAAAAGCGCTCGGGCAAAAGCCACTGGATAATCAGCGGTTTTAGCTAAATCCTTGCATCCATGAACTCGTCCAGTGTGGTTCTTTTCGTAGTACTTACGGGGTCGTTTGCGAACAGCCTGGCGTCTTTCCTTAGTTGATCTTTCAAGTTCATGTTTCAAACCAAAAGGATCTGGAAAGTTATAGAAAACATTTGAAAACTGGTTGAAACATCCAAAATCATCAAAACAAACATCAACAACATGTCCGGGTACGATCCAAGAATCAAGTCTTCTCACAAACCTTTCTTTGTCGGCACGTGTGAGTACACGGTGCATGGAGCTGAGTTGAGGAAGATTGCCCCACAATGACGTGCCTTTCAGAAGATCGTGCCCAAAAAAAAGCCATCCTGAGAAGCTGCAACAATCCACAACAACATCTGCCACAAATATAGTCTATATATGTCTATATATGTATATATGACTGTGTCACCTGCCAAAAACAAAAAAAGATCAAACAACATATTCGCCAAATAACCACGTGTTGATACGAATGCAAGCGAGCAATGCCCCCAGCGCCATGATCCATTCCAGTTGCCAAAACCAAGACGACTTTGGCTGCTCTAGCACCACAAAGAACAGCCGCCCCTCATTGGTAAGTAGACGAAGGAAGGTGGCTAAATTCTGGGCTATCAAATTGCTCATCCTCACTCGTAGGTTGCTAACGTCTCCTTTTGGGCCAAACCATTGTCTCTGGTGGACACTGCTGCTCCTCAGGTACAACATGAATCCACACTGCATTTGGATTTTGGTGGGCCTATAGCACCATAACTTTATTTGTTCAGCAGGGTCAATACCACTTGCCCCACCCATCAAATAGTTTAATATATGGACATGTATATGGCACTTGCTTTCATCAACAACACGGTTCTTAATTGTGTAGCAAGTATGTATACACGTGTCCACCCCTCAAATAATATTCTAGGGGCTAGGGTAGGCCTTTCTCATGCTGTTGCTTGCTGAGAAACAGGAAGATGTTCATCGCACATGGCGGTCCACCGATGATGGCACCACCCTGCACGAGTTTCCATCCCAAGCCTGGGCACCAATGGCATGTGGGTTTGACATAACACAATGAAAGCCCATGAAAACCCTATATAATCCTATCAAGTGTCTGATAATTTGTGACATCATGACAAAGCTGAGGAACGCATGAGAAAGAGAAAGCCGCGCTTTGACAAAATGTCATGGGCCCGGCCACCACGCAGCACATCGTATTGTTCAGCTGAATAACCAGCACTGCGCCACACTTTGGATATTTTCCCTGAATATCCAAACAGGTCGATGCAGTGCAAATCACGACGCATATTGACCAAACTCCTCATAGTCGATACTAACTCGTCCACATGGTCATCTGCCACAAACCAGAGAGATTCATCCAAGGTTGCAGACAAGTCATCCTGCAACAAACTAGAGATACCATGAGATGTCTTCCCAATCCTTCCCACCCCAATCCACCCCAATATAAGATTGCACCGGATTCCGGATTCCCAGTCCTTTACACCAGCGGCCAAACTGATGGATGCAGCCAGCCAAACGAACCGCCACATCAACATGGCAGTGCACGTGACACAGACAAAAAGAACAAACTAGCTGATGCCCCCGAAGCTGCAGGGAGAGATAGGCAAAGTATGGCAAAGTCAACTTTAGGATGCTTTAGGTGCTTGATGGCAAGTGCAGTCAGCTGACATTTCTAGCCAAACAAATGAATTGTATACTATATATGGATATCTACAGATTGCCTGCCTCCGGATTGGCTTCGAGATATTTTGCGAATGCTGCAGTCTCCTGGAGAAACGTGCGCCAATAACATTTCCTGGGTCAGTAAACAAGATTTGGATAGATGTGGCATGCCGCAACATCTCCAACACTCAAGGCGAGGAATCCAAGTTCAACTAAGTATCTGCTCTTCCCAGGGCAACTTGTAGAGCACTTGGCTTGCTTGCAAATGGCACATGTCGTTAGTATCTGCATATGCCTCAGAAACCATGAGATATAATGAGACACTGTGTCTGTTCTTCACCAAAAAAATCTAAAAAAGCCATCACACCAAAAGAAAATATGCAGCATATATCTTTTTAAGCCCAAATGACTACATGCGGCAGGCTGATAATCTTGCGTGCGTCCCAGTCTTCACAGATGTCATGCAAGCAGGACGGAACGGCATTCTGAATTGGTCCTGAAAAGAAAAAAAACAGAAATGCCAAGATAGTATAGGCCAAGATAGGCCAAGAATGGCCAAGACATAAATGCAAACACAAAAAGTGCAAAAAAAACACACGCAAACACGCGCCCAAACAAACCCATTGAGCACTAGCAATTGCCAGCAAATTAAAACCCTATCCTTCACGCTTGACACCAGTAGCCGCAGACTTTGGTTCCGGAGTGGCTGTAGTCTCAGCAGCGGCCTCAGCCAATCAAAAAAAAAGAGTCCTGTAAGTACCTGAGGACCTCCCAAATAGTATTTGTCACGGCCTGCCTTTCCATGCCTTTCCTGATATTGTTCTTTTGGTAGTCTGTGTGTTTCTTTTTGATTCTATTGAAACTCTTCTGAAACAAATTGTTCTTTGGCTTGTTATGG
>CAXAMN010005892.1:151388-231878 GCA_963970005.1 Durusdinium trenchii
ATTGTTCTTTTATGTTCTTTTGGTAGTCTGTGAACCTCTGTGTTTTCTTTTTGGTTCTATTATGTTCTATTGAAACTCTTCTGAAACAAATTGTTCTTTGGCTTGTTATGCCTTCATCATGCTTCATCCAAGATGCTGAAGGTTCGCATTTGGCCCTCTTTGCTTCCGGAGCAGCTGCAGTCAGAGCAGCGGCCTCAGCCAGTCCAAAAAAAAAAGAATTCTGTAAGTACCTAAATACCTCCCAAACAATTGTTCTTCTCTATCTCCTCTCATTCAAATCTGGTTCGTATCGGGTCCTACAGTCTTTTGATACTCTACTCATCTCTACTCACCTCTCTTCCTTCACTCTCTTTCTATATATCAATATCCTGTTGATTCCTGTTGTTTCTTTTTCTATGTCTTCTAGATATTGTTCTCTGGCGTATTCTGGCTTCATCCAAGGTGCTGAAGGTTCACAACTGGCCCTCTTTGGATCTGCAGGGGCGGTATTGACAGCAGCGGCCTCAGCCAACACAAAAAAAAAAGAGAGTCCTGTAAGTACCTGAATACCTCCCAAATATTTTTTTCTCTATCTCACCTCATTCAGATCTGGCTCCTGTCATGGCCTGCCTTTCCTTCTATTGTTCTTTTATGTTCTTTTGATAGTCTATAAACATCTATAAACCTGTTTGAAACCTTTTGAAACTATTTGATTTCTGTGTTGATTCTTTTTGATACTATTGACATCTATTGACAATCTTCTGAAACATGTTGTTCTCTGGATGTTCAAGTCATCCAAGATGCTGAAGGTTGGCTCTTGGACTCCTTTTCTTCTGGAGCGGCAGTAGTCGAGGAAGCCTGAGCTAGTCCAGAAATCACAGAGGCCTGTGACTACCTAGGGACCCCCCCAAATAATTTATGTTGTCTACCTGCCCTCATTCGGATATGGTTCCTATATGTTCCTATGTGCTCCTATTATGCCTTCAGCTTCAGCATGCTTCATCTATCAAATGCCTTTGATCAAATCTTGATTTGATGCAAGCAGCCAAAAGTGCACTCTTGGCTTTCTTTGGCGCTGAAGATTCAGCCTTCTCCTCAGCTGCTACAAGATGCTACAAGTTTGTCATGTCTACTGTCAAGCAATCTACAAACAGCATCCAAGTATACCCGCTAAACTTGCCATAGCTTTTTCATGCTTTTTCTGACCCCTGCACATTTGTGGCAAGATGCTTCAGATTGTGGCAAAGCTGCCTGTTCAGACGCAGGCTCCTGGAAGCAGCAATGGTGGGTGTTCAACACCCTGGACACCCTTGAAATAATTGTCATCTCAACTATGACTAAACTATTTGGGCAAAGATGTTTTGCGTGACTGGTTGAAGGTACAAAGGGCAAGGGGTAGGTGGGACTCTATAGACCCACCAAATACTTATCATATGCTTAAAACCTATCACTATCTCTGACAGCTTCTGAAACATCCATATTATTTGAGCGGTGTTTGACTTCATAGATGCCTAACAAATAAAAGTATTCCTAAGGTTCACCCCCAAAAAAAGCAAGCAGCTTGGAATGATTTCCATTGATTTCCCTGGCCAACCCGCATCTGGAAGCCAAGCCACAGTGACAAGGCGGTCTTTGCAAAGTTGAGAAAGGCAGGTTGAACTCACCCAAGCGTCATCCAAACTTAGGCAGGATATGGCGGAACGGGCTCAATCTGAAAAGGTCTGGGCACAGTTGCATCATTGAAAACACCACTGGCTGCCAATTGCAAACCCAGATGCAATACGGTCACGTGATGAGACAATCTGCGGGTCCCCTTGGATGTCAGTGTCTCCGAGTCCTTGGTTTCACAAGTTTTCCCCTGGCACAACTTTGCAATATTTATTAGAATTGCGAGGGAATGTGAGGGAAGTCCTATGAAGTCCTCCATAGTCCTCCAAAGCATTTCGCAATACAAAATTCCAGACATCCATGTGTGGTCCTGAAACTTCTCCCTAAAAACAAGTTTGGCAAGCCTTGTTTTTCGCAACCCCCTGCTCACTACTGTAATCTTGAGAATTTTGCCCTGTCTGGGTCAAAATCTAATGAATTATATCATTCATCTCTTCGTTGCCTCCCTCAAAGCTACATCACATCGCATGGGTTGGGGCGCCATGGTGTGCCTCATTGAGTGCAAGACTGCCCTCAGCGGTAATGGCATTGGGAGCATCCTCAACAGGCTCATTGAAAGACTCTTGGGAAGATTCCAAAATCTCCCAATCAGACTCAGAACTCTCAGAACCGTGCGAAGATGACGAAGGAAACATTGCATGTAGAGACAGGCATATTGGACACGTGCATCTTGAGACTTCCAGAAGTGGCCCGGCAGCAGCATCTCCATCACCCTGCTTCACCTCATGCTGTGAAGACTCAATTGCCGCCTCGGTATCAACCGCCATGTCTCCTGTAGCGTTTGATTCACTGGCATCTTCGAAGTCAAATTGGCCATCACGAAGATCTGGACTCTGGCATTCAAATGATGTCAAGCAGGAATCTGAGCAAGGCTGCTGTGTTGGAGGACCAGCTGTGCCATGTTTCTCAGAAGCATTCAACTCCTGGTGTGTGCGACCACGCTTCAGCTTGGCTGCCTGGACTTGTGCTTGCTGGTCTGAGAAATGTTGAGAATCTTCATCTTCACTCTCCACACTGTCGAAATCCAACACCGCATAGCTCCTTTTCAATTTTGGAAACTCGCCCTGTGAAAATGCCAATTGCTTTTCATTCACCTTCTGGACCTTCTGGTCATCCTCATCAATCTCCAGCTTCAAACTTGAAGAGATTCTCAAAGATTGCCACATTGGAGACTGAGACGCCATGGGAATCAAAAGTGAACAGATATTGACACCAAGATTCACTAATATCTTGAGCCTTTAACAGTGCACCACAGTACACCTCTATATCTGCCCCAACCCTCCACCCTGACAGAAACTTCCAAAATCCACCAACTTCCTGTCACTCTTCCTGTCCCATCCCTGTCCCCTATTTTTGGCAAGTCACGCATCTACTCACCCATGTTTGGTACTTGTCCATGAAGGTGGGCTTCTGCATGTTCCCAGGACCTTTGCCAGCTGCCAGTGCTGCCAGAAAACCAAAACTACATTACTCAGTACTCTTGAGAATCAATATTACTATTGCCAATACTGGCAATGCGTCCAAGTTACAATTCCGGACAGTGCAGTTCACTGGCCATCCAGATGGTGCCTTTGCCTCTTCTCCCTTTGCTTCCGCTCAGCCAAATCAATACAAATGTGTCCACCAATGTCAGACTGAAACATCAACCTCTGCTTTGCCAAAATGAAGGATGAATTCCAAATATTTCCACTATCTATTATTGACTCAACTGACTCCAGACAAATTTGATCATTTTCTTCTGCTCGTTGATCATGCTGCCATGCGGACCCTTTCAAAAATGTTGCAGCAACCAAGCATTGGTGAAACATGTCATGTCTGGTCCATCTAAATCTTGAATAAATGCCTTTAGTGTCTGAACAGAAACTTCAGCTGTTTTTTCTGACCTTTCCTTTGGTGCCTCACGCTGACCCTGCAAAACATGTTCCACGCAATGAACAGGATCAAAACATGCAATGATTGATCCCTCTAAAATTGATTGTAGTGCTTTGGTGTTTCAACAAATGTTTCAGCTGGTTTTTCTAATGTTTCATCTTGTGCCCCACGCAGACCCTGCAAAGCATGTTGCAGGAAATGAACATACTCAATATCTCTTATGTTTGATTTCAATAAAAAATATAAATATCTATTTGAGTTCTGAACCGATTTTACAACTTTTTTGTAACCTCCATCTGTTATCCCAAATGTAGATTTTCAGCAAATTATTTGGGGGTAACCTAGGTGTTCTTGGTAAATTAGTCTAGGGTATACCTAACTGTTCGTAGAATATTATTTGAAAAAAATATAGACCCACCTCATCTCATACTCAATAATCAACGTTTCAAAAAATTATTTGAAAACAATTATTTGGCGAACATACCCCACCCCTCCAAATAAATTCTCAAGGAGGTAGCCATCGAAAAAGAGACACCACTTTCCTTTCCCCTTCCTCCACTCCACTGGGCGTCTCCGACAGGGGCCGCCGATGCATTAAGGCCTCGGGATCGATAAAGGAAGACGAGAAACATGGGGCCAAGTGGATTGTTAAGAACCCAACTGAGGCAAGTCCAGGTTGAAGAACCCGAGTCGTTCGACTATCCCACAAGGGCCCTGAGTTCAATTCCATAATACCATGCACTGTTAGATGGTTCCTTGCTGGAACCAATTCACAAATAGTATATAGTGCAAGAGTTTTCCAACTTACCAACTAACTGATCCTCCATCTCGGCGCCCCTTTAATCTCTATATAGGAACACATTAGAAAACAAACCAACATCTGCCCACGTACTGATCATCTGCGCCGTCACAGCACGTCAATCCGGGTCCCGTCGCCTCGTCCCCTCGCTCCAGGCCCCGACGCGAACGCCTTCGGCTTCTCCCAAGCTCAAGAGTGCATAGAAGCGGCCAGGCTCGGCCTGCGGCGAGATTCTTTCGAGTGCCAGGGATTGAAGGACCTAAGAAAACTATAGAAGGTGTCATATGTGTGTTTTTATCTATTATTTTTTGTCGGTAAGTCGACTTTTTTTTACCTTTTTTTTACACCCAGGTCCAAGTGTCGTATAAGTTCTTCTTTTTAAGCCTTTGGATGCCTGTGGCATGTCTTTCTTTGCAAAAAAGCTTCCAACATGTTCCAACCGGAGTTCCGCAGCCCCAGTGGCGACCCGGTCGGTCGGTCGACGTCTTCGCAAGCCAAACGCGTCGTCGCTTCCACCACCTCCACGGCATCGCAGCGCCGCAAGGCACGGGCCTTGCCGCGGTGCACGGGTGAGGCGGTCGGCGTCGAGAAGGAACGGAGCTAACACGACCTGTTTTGGTGCCGGTCAGGCCAGGGTGGTGCCAGGGGGGTCGGTGCCAGGGGCGGCAGATATGGCGTATACGACATGGAGTGTCTGGGAATGAGAATCCAGAAGCAGCAAGGCACCGTTCCGTGAAAGCCGAACCTGGGCACATGAGAATCATTCCTTTTTCCTGATTGGTCCTTAGCCAGGAACGAGGGAATATGAGGGAATGAACCCCCCACGTGGTAGATACCTACAAGGATCCATTACTCCATTCTCTACTAAGCACCGGTCAGATTTTTTGGGGGGCAAAAAAGAACTGATGTCACCAAGCACTGTGGCGAGATCAATACCACCAAAGCAGTTTCTGTGGCATAGTGGCACATGACATCTGATGTGATATGTGTGTACCAGTGTGTGTACCATATATTCCTCTTGACGTTTGTCTTAGCGGTTTGCCTCAAATAGAAACAGGCGACCAGAACTCAAGGAGTGCCAGAACTCAAGGTTTCAAACCTCTGTCAAATGTCCAGCTTCGACATCCGTACGCCTAAACCCTAAACAAGGACCAGCGGTCAGTTGGTCAGTTCTTCAATTGGATTGGCAACACGTCAGCCGCTGGAGTCACTATAGCAATCCTTTTCTGAAGCACTTCAGGGGAAGCGGACCTGATGATCCTGACTCCTTCAACCCTGACGCTCGAACATGAAAAAATATAGAATAGCTTTCTCAAGCCACATGGACCATGGAACATGCCTGTGCAAACGAAACTTTCCATCAACAGTTTGGTGTTTCCTTTGGACTAGTAACAAGGCACCTTACTACTAGTAACAAGAAGCTACTAGGTTGGAGGCCACCGCTATTAGGGTGGAGGCCATCGCTGTTAGGTTGGAGGCGTCACTACTAGTAACAAGAAGCTACTAGTAGCGATGCACTTGGACCTCCTTACCTTCCACCCATGGCCAACCACTCGCTCGCCACGTGGCCACCGTGCGCGCAGAGAGTGCTTTCCGCCTCATTTCGCACGTGGCTCGTGAGAAGCTTTTCAGCTGGGGATCGGGCAGTTGGCTTTGAAGTAATGAAGAGACAAGCTACTTGGCAACTAATGCTTGCCTTCTTGTCTCTCCAAACTCATTACGATGTATGCCCCGAATCAATTCTATGCTTGTCTCGGACACTTTTGTACCCTTAGCCCATGCATGACTTCAGTATGTGCTAAAAATTCGATCAACACCCAACAGCATTCCAATTCTACAGGCTCCAACAGCATTCCAAGCAATTTCACCCACGTGCCGTGCCGCCCATCCGGTGACGCACTCTATCGCACTCATTCATCGCCTGCCGGGACCAGTCCAAGGGCCCCTGGCAGCAAACAATGACCGCCTTTCGGTGTGGGTGGCAGCAGGCTCATTTCGCCCGCGTCCTTGGAGCTGACCGCAGACCGCAGGCACGCCGTTCCCGCCGGCTTCGACGGTTCGGGTGGTGGCCGTGTGGCCGGAGGTGACACCGGCGACCCGCCAAGAGAATGGCGGCCTCGGGCCACGTGGATGGATGCGTGTTCGTTCGGCGCTGGGCATCGGCGCTGGTCTGTAGATGTCACTATTATGTCTGCATGGTCTGTGGGCTTCTGGCCAAATGGTCCCCCCTAGTCGCAGTTGAGACAAGCCAAACCGATCTTGCTGAGGACATCAAAAGAGGATGGTCTTTACAAATCTTTGCCCCTCAGGACCACAAAGAACCATTCTCACCACCTCCCTTTCTGATATCCCTTCATGCCTCTTTATCACAAACAAAAACATCGACTAAGACTACGGAGGCCACCAAAGACCAGGCAAGTGTTGCCCTCCACTACGCCATCCGCTCCCTGCCGCTGCCGGAAGGCGTTCTGTTTGGGGGGACGGTGTGTATACGGTGCTGACCGAGCTTGGGAGGATCGGTCAAGAAGGATGGGAGATCGGCACGTGGAGTTTCAAGTCTAAAAAGCAAGTGGCTAAGCCTGACTGGACGCTTTTTCAGTCAAAAGAAGGAGTCATGCTATGTACCTGCAACATCTCTGCCGAGCTTGGCTGGGTATTATAGATGAAAAGGCCATAGAAAAAAGGCACCGTTGGAAGATCCAGGTGGGTTCTATCAGGTCCTATCCCAAGGCCGCTGCCAATTGGCTGCTGTGCAAAGTGCTTGAAGTTGATGGCAAGCTTCTTTAAAACAAAAACACAACCACTTCATTGGACCACGTCTAACTAGATGATGGTAGATCAAGGAAAACCATGGCAGATCTGGACGACCAGATCTGAAAATTCGATGCGAAGCAATGAATCTACCTGGACGCGACTTCAAGTGCGGTAGAAAAAAACGATAAACATGTGACATGACCACTGTTTAAGAAAATATATAGCTTAGTACCCCATTTTGTCCCCAGAAACGAGTGTTATTGAGACTCCCGGCTACATTTTTCTACATCAGAACTCGATCCTCTTCGATGAGAACCACACAGCACCCAATCGATCGACGATCTCTCCCGGTCGCCCGGCCCTTCGACTCGACCGAGGTGCATCCACATCGAACTGACAGCTGTCGTCTGCCGCCTGCTCCTGCAGTCGTATGGGTGTTTTTGGCGCCTGACATCAAACAAATAAAAGAGGCACAAAAAAGACAAACACACAAGAGCACTGCTACACGTCCTTTGCCTTTGTTCTTACCTTTCTTACAGGATGGCGATATTGGGTCTGTACCAGCAAGTACCAGACTTCCATGAAGCAACCTTGTGATAGCAATTACTCAAGACTCATCGAACAAGCATCCCTCAAAGTCAATAAGTGTGTTGAAAGAGATATATGTTTCACCCTCACAAATAGCTTCATTGATCTTCTTGGCTAGCGTCTTTCGGTGAGCTATCAAGAAAGGTCAGGAGGCCATTCAACCATATTGAACCCTGTCCAAGTCCATAATGATGTGCCCATACCTGGTCAAGTAAAACAACCAAAGGTTCACTTTCAGCCAAGCCAAACAAACTTGCAGTGTCCGTTTGTGAAATCCAGCTCGAGCCGATGACGCGGAGGAGCACGTAAAGTGGGGAATCCAATGGCACATGGTTCCTCCATCTTGTCCCCACTCTCGTCCCCTAAAACCATGCTTGAAGCAAATAGAAGACACCTCTGGAGACACCTCCTTGAGCCCGAAAACCACCATGGCCGGGTCATCCCCCGGGCGCTCCACAATCGCATGCAGCACCAAATCTACCTCTGAGGGCCTTGAGACGAGGAAGGAGGAGAAAAGGGCAGGGCCACGATCGTGTCGGTCAGCAAATGGTTTCTACAAGCCTTTTAAGGAAGAATTGCAACAAAACAACTTTGTGGTCGAAAGTTCCTGGCGATCATGAGAGAAACCAGGATCAACAGGGATCAAGTGTTGTTCCTTTGTCTGCCTTTTCCTTTGAAAAATGGATCATAGATGCTCATTGTCATGCATATTACATATTACTTCAAGCTACCTGTTCCCGCGGGTGATGTCTTCGACTCGGCGCCGTCCCAGTGCACCGGGACGACAACGACCGGTGGATCGGTCTCCCGTCCCGCTGTAAGCGGGTTGATGCGTTCAACGAAACGAACGTAAACATATAAGTCAGTGGGTTCATCCCAATGTTTCAAGGATGGAACTAAAAATATCCTGAACCTTCCGCTAGCTAATAGGATCTAATAGGGATTGCATTTCATGTGGGATGTTGAGATTCTCCGCCCCGGATCATCGGCTGTCTCGAGTTCCGGCGTGGGAGCCACTCCGAGGGAGGTCAAGAGCGCCTGGCCGGGCGGTTCCGGATCCTGAAGTGTCTGAGCTACACGTGGAACTTCTAGCTACTAGTCACAAGTGCGTCGTTAACTGGTGACAAGTGCATTACTAGTAGATGCTACGAACGTAGCGATGCTCTTGAAGAGACGATTTCCACAACCCGACGTGTCTGAACCAGGTTCGTGGGTCGGAACCAGGGCGGACACCGGCAAACCAAGGGTCTTCGAGCTTGACCAAGGTCTGGACCTGAAAGCCAAGGTGCTCATGCCCGCTACGAACGGAACAAGGAAGCTACTAGGGGCTCCTGGCATCGCTACTAGTAGCAAGAAACTACTAGTCACACGTGGCCGTGTTGGACACCCCGACTGAGTCGCGACTCTTTCCTCCCGGGTGGTAGGTCCCCTCTGGTCAGGAGCAAGGTGCTCATGTGCCTGAGTAACTCATGGATGGTGCGCCGGGAAACATGACGCAGAAACAAATAACGTTCATGAACCCCAAACATGACACCAAAATGACGCAGAAGTGACAAAACCAGCGCTGAAGTTATACAATTTCGCACCAAAATTGTTTGTTGTTGTTTTTTGGAGCTTTGCCTGCAAATTGCACCCACCAGAAAACAAATAATGTCTTTTGCAGGGTCTAGGTATCCCATTCCCTGCAACAGTGGATGATAATGGCAAAGGTCTTTCTCTAAAATAGTATAACAATCGTGATAATCATTTATCGAGGGTTACAAGTAATGGGACACACTCTTAAAATGTAAACAATTGGCAGGTTTTCGGGCCCTTATAAGCTTGCTACCACATCAACCTCTTAATTGTGTCTGGAATCTCCTTCTCCTTTGAAACAAAGAAAGGTATCACAGAAATAGCATGAAATAGCATGAATTAAAAAGAAAAACTGTGTTGCACACCTCTGCACACCATTCCCACCGGTCGATTGACTCACGACATAGTCTTCAGCTTGGCAGGTACCTTCACGACATAATCTTCACCTACAGGCTACAGGAATGTTCAACGTCCCCCCGCAGCGAACCAACGACCAAATCCCCAACTGGAACGCTGGGAACGTATGACTCGGTGGTACTCACTTGCAGACCCAGGATAGGGACCCTCTTGTTTTGGACTGGTTCTATCTGTGCTTGCGCAACGCCTTCTTTTCACCACGGGTGTGCAGTGTGTAGACGTGACGTAAACATTGAATCCACGAAGCAAACACGCCCTCTACGGTCGTGATCCACCAGCCGGACTCAATCCTCGTGTTCAGCCGAACTAACCTTGACTCCCTTGTAGTGAAAGTACAGGATCGTTAGAGTGCTACCACAACCACGACCTGGGCCAAATGAAAACTGTTGGAACTTACACGCATGGGATAGTCATGCGAACAATGACCTTCACCTCTTGGTTCCTTGATTCGACCTTTTTGTGCAAAGGTCATCTTCACAATCCCTCACATGTCTTGGGTGAAACATCTGATAGCACAACAACTGAGAAACCATCATCGTTTACTATCGACTAAGTGCCGAACACCGCCTAGTTTGGGGGTTCCTAAGCTGCGCGCAGCGTATGCACCCACATTGAAACCACATGTTCCAGGAGCTGCTTCTCCAAAACGATTTGGTTTTTGTTTTTTGAACAACTGAACACATGAGAATCATCCACAACCACAGCCCACCAGGGGGGGCCCACCACCCAACCGGTCGCTGTCGGTCGCCTTCACCTCTCGTGGAGAGATACTCGCCTCCGGATCAGTTTGACGACACATGTGACCAAACAAATGAACTCCAGGTCAAACACATGATCTCCTTTTTTTTGTTCAAACAACTGTCTCAGTGACCAAACAACTGCTGGTTTATCCAAGGAATTATGCCAGGCCAACTGTTGTACCCCCAAAGGGGCACAACCAAAGGCTTCGCGGCCTCACGTCCATGAACCTTCTACAAGACCCTGGGCTTTGTCCTCTTCCAGTGTAGCACACACAGCCTAGCACACGCTGTGAAGCCATGTGAACCACACAGTGACCTTGTGTAAACAGTTCCTGGACTGCAAACATGCCCCTGGCCTCAAAAACCTGCACCCAGAGTTCGTTGTGCAAATACTGCACCAACGACCGAACAACGATTCAACACAGTTTCCGAAGCCAATCACTCTTCCAGTTTGACAAAGATTCCCACCTGCCTTTCCAACCAACCCATGAAGCTCCAGGGCCTCAAGTTGGTTGGACAATTCGCGAATTTTCATGGTGCTTAGGTTGTGTTTAAACATGTTGAACGTTTAAAGGCACCAAGGCACAGCTAGGGATATATGTTTAACACGATCACTGACATGAAATAGTTCACCAACACAGATTCTTTCGACTCAGTATAATTCAGACACTTTGGAACTTAGGGGCTGGGCAGCAAGACTTGAACATCGACGGTGGTTTGAAAGAACACGTGGAACAATGTTTTTTTCAAACCAATCAGATTTAACCCACGCAAACGTGCTATAGGGTTTGCAAATAGCACCTCCCCGCAATCAAAACTAGTTGAAATATAATCGGATCGTTCTTGAAATTCATTTAGGTTCATTCAGAATCTCGAGTTTTCACTCGCCAATTGACAAACATGTGCAGATGTTCCCTTGATTTTTTTACTGCTTGGTGCAAAACCCGTATGAGACCCACTACACTAAGGGTACCAACAGGATTTTTCAACACAGTTGCTTGGAACGCAACCATTTGCAAACATCGTGAACACATTCGCGAAGGCTGTTCACAAGGTTCCCGGGCGGTGTGCAATCGTGTGCGCTGGTGTGATGGAGAAGTCTCACCGCCTGAGACAGCACTTAGCCGATGCGGGTCCCCAATCCCCATGGGCACGCATAGCGTCGAGCACTTGAAACTAAAGGCAAAGGCCACAAGTTGCACAGCACATGTATACCCTCCACCTTTGCATCTATCGGCTCTGCCAGGTGACTAGCGCGCCGATCACGTGCCTTGATAGAGAAAGCCTGTATGGACAGGGGGCTGCCAACACCCCAACACTTCCGTGGAGGCTATCGTCCCAAAGTGTGCGCAGCCTGGGCAATCCTCCAGAAAACGGCAACCTTGCAAACAAATGCGACATGTGGTTTGCTCGAGTGCGTTTGGTTTGTCGTTTACCATCCAGTTTGTCGTGACACCTCTAAACACAATCGTATTCCTGTTGATGGTAGAACTCTTGCACTACTAAAGGTTCTACTACTACCAATTCCTTCCAGGTGTCCAAGATTCACTGAGCCTGGACTTGCTTTTTGACCAGGACGACCGAGAGGTGCTGCACAGCTGACAACGAGTTGAGCAGATCTACTTTGCAAACTCCTAAGATGATCTCTTGCCAAGACGAAATGAATGGGACTGGCATATTTACATTCATTGACCCCTTCTGAACCATTCATCCATACACCATACATGGATAAATATCCCATACATGGATTGTCTGGGCTACTGGTACTGTGTATAAGCGTCGAATGTCTTAGAATTGTATGACTGGTCGGACTGGCCAATCTAATCTATACGGGAATAATATATTGGGTGTAATCACTTCGAACAGGGAGACCCTTGGTGGCTCTTGGTAGACTCTATCAGGACTAAGTGGAAAGATAGATGGTCTATCCTCCCACTTACGTAGTCCTACTTCTCCTTCTCCTTCTTCCAAGGGGCTTTCAACCTGCTTCCTGGTGCTTCCAACTACACACCCTGATCTCAGGGACTCTCAGGCGACCCCGAGAGTATGTGCAACTTGAGTGGGACGAAGCCCACGTGTGGGCGAGCCCTGCAAAAAGGTCCTGCCCACAAAGGCACCTAAACTAGAACATAGATGTCAGGACGACCCATGTAATTATTCTCTATATATGTCTCTATGGATCTCTATGGTACAAAGGTTTTAACCAAGGCAGAACAGCCTGTTGCAATCTGATTGGTTCCATACTTTCTTACTGCCACTCTGTGCGAGATATGATGTAGACAATGGCGTCACCATGGCATGCAGCAGCATGTGGTAGCATCACCCGAGCCATGAAGCAGTCATGGACCTCCAAGCCAGCCCAATTAGGACCTCCAAGCAACTCAAATATCCAAGCTTTCACCGAGAAAACTACAAACACGCGTCACAGAGTGCCAACACACCACTTGGATCACTGAAACCGACCTTCGTTCCACTTCGTTCTTGTTTTTTGTGAACGCATGTGTTTGCAACATCAACACCTCCGGTCCCAGAGGGAACCTTATGGCATCTGGTTGGACCACGTTCAGCACTCGCCCGACGCCCAACGATCGACCAGTGGGGTGGTCGGGTCCGGGGGGGTGTCTCTTGAGCTTATGCCTTGGCCCAGCCTATAGCTTTAGAACTTCTTAGGAGCAACAAGTTCTGCCTATTGTGGGTAAAGGTCCGGTACAGGCACCTTGCTCCGCGCTTGGGCGTTCTTGCCACCTATAGGCGTTCTTGTCCCCTCTTGGCGTTCTTGTGCTTTTGGTGGCAACACGGATCCACCCACCGCTGATTCCAGGAATGTCCAGTGATGAACATTATTTGTATGCCTCAGGAATTCACTTGATGCTGCACTTGCATGTTGTTTAGTGTTTCTATGCGTTGATTCATTGATTTTGTATAAGTTTGTTTTTGTGTAGGCGTTCTTGCCCGCTATAGCTGGGCGGGAAATGAGGCGTTCTCACCCGTTCCTCCCTTCACTACAATCAGTAGTTGGGTGGACACAGGAATGAGCTTTTCGCGGTACGTTCCGTCGCCCGCGGTCGCCCGACGTCGCGGGGATTCGCTTGCCGCCCCAGCGACTCTTCTGCGGAGACACGCCTGCAGAAGTCCAGCTGCGCGGATCGACCGGTGCCCGCCGCGCCCCGTGCGGCGAAGCGGTTCGGGTCCGCTATCGGGCGGGGTGACTTGCTCAGACGGTCAGCTCTCCATGTGTTGTTTTGGAAAGGAATCATTCTCTTTTTTAAAGAGTCCATAGAGGTCAAGTCCATCATTGCTTGTCAAACTGCTCAGTAGGGGTATTTCATTCCCCCGACCCCTGTGCCAGCAAAGATCGGGTTGATGCAGTGCCCCTAAATGGAAGGTGAGCCAGACCAACCGGTTGACCGACCCCATTCACGGTCAAGCTAGATTCGGGCTCCAGGGGCTCCTGGTAGGTCACGACTGGATTCGACTTTCAATGTCTTGACACTCTTCAATGTCTTCCATAGTGCTCATCTGTTTTCCATCCCCTCAAACAGGTTTTCATGATATGTCATGATGTATGTCCAGAACACAAAACCATCATGCGTCCGCAAGCAGTCTGACCCCACCCCCACCTGCTAAACCACGTAAGAAGACGTTCTTCCCTAGGGTCTTGGTAAGTCTTGCAATTTGATCAATTTGGACTCTGGACACATACATGTCACGATCAAGCTCCCAGAACTGCAGGTCCTTTTTAGAGGGATCATGAATGTCTGAATATGTCTGAATGTCAGCCCATCAGAATCATCTCGGAATTGGTAGATTCTTAAGGGCGGTGATGTAGTTTACCTGGCTGTTTGGCATTCACTGCTTTCGAAGGCCCTGGCTTCCCCACGTTTTTTTCAAGAAACCTTTAGCCAACTCAGTTCTTTTTTTTAGAACCACCCTGAGCCTTGATCAATGGCCTTGGTCCACCAAAGTCGACCTCCAATGCCGGGCTGGAGCTCTTGTTTTCAATGTATCGTTATTGTGCGAACTCTGCTGCTTGGGGGTTGAAAACCAACAACAAAAATAGGATTTCTCACGGAGCTTTTCTCACAAACATCCCTGGCCCCTGCTGCCTTTGTTTGGGTCCCAACTCTTTCACCCTTCGCCCCAACCACCCTCACAGCCAAGTAGCTCCAGCGGTCGGGCCTTTGGTTGGACGTCGAAACCCTACCTTCGTCCAGTCTGACCGAGTCAAACCAGGTCCTTGACCTGCTTGAGTGGGGTGTTGGTATCACCAACTTCGGTCAAATGAGGTCATTGACTATTATAGGGAAAGTATAGCTATATATGGGCATATGTACCCTCCCTGAAACAATCATGGAAGTGGACAACCACCGAGGAAAACAGTCTTCCAAGAGGCCATGATCCATTTCCATGTTTGTTGGAGGGAAGGTACATGATGTAGAAACATGAATTCGGGTTCTGGGAAAATGCTGGATGGAGAGGAGTTTGGCAGCCTGTGTTTTGTCGACTTGAATGGTGTCCTACTGAAGTGGAGGCATTGTCATCCTAGTTGGTTGGTTGAGTTTCTCAGCTACATGGTGAATGCAGAGCTAGACACTTTGCATCTGGGACAGATTTTTGCTCAACATATCTGGGACAGATTCATTGGAGTCCCTGACATCGGATCCATCTCTGAACATGTATTGCATGAATTCGAACGGCTGCATGCACCGCGCTATCGGTCTTTCTGGAGTGCTAGCACCACTGGGCCCTATCACTCACACCTCATGGACCTCAAACCATCTCCAACCATTATATATGGGGATGGAGCCTAATGTTTTGACCCACAGCCATATCTTGCTTCCAAAAGAAAAGCGAACCGGTCTGGTGGGAGGATTTTCTGGTCTGTTTCCATTGACCTAGATGGCGATGGAGCACAGGCGATTTTGTTTCAACGTCAGCTTGTTCTTCTTGATCAGTTCTTTCCACAGACCTGTCTCAGCCAAACCTGGTTTTCTCGTTTGATGGTCGTCTCGGGAAGCAATGGACCAGGTCCTACAAAAGGAACCATCTGCTATCTACTGCTTCTACAGGATCACAATTGAGGGTGTCCATGTTGCTCCAATAGCGCATCTCGGGCTCCGGGTTGCAGCTCTTGAGGCCCGGACACGTCTTCCTGAAACGGGCCGAAGGCTGACCCGTTCCGGACCTCTGTCTCGTGGCCCCAGACCTTCGGTCTATATCGAATCATATGCCTGATACCTTGGGGAGGTCCTTTGCAAGCACCCAACAGAAAGGGGGCGAACGAAGACCCTGAGAGCGACTGACCTGCTTCTCGCTCTACTTATCTCAAAGGAATGGACTGGTTGCATTCCACAAGCCAGGGAATTGTGAAGGAGATATTCATGAGATGGGCACCAATAGGTCCTACAGTGCACATGGAAACAAGCGCAGGGATCTCACACTCGGCTGTGCTGAAGAGTCCTGGAGTTTCTGACATGTCCTTGACTATGTAGATTGATTTGCAGCTGCAATGCTTGCCCTTTTATCATCCTATATCACTAGCAGGATAACGAGAAAGACATCTTTGATTGACATACCATGCCCGCATCCAAAAATATGGCATACAATAAAAAACACCGCCTCCCAATACCGACATCGTGCCCAAAGACCAACCGTCAAACCACATCAAGAATCATCTAGCTTTACAGGGTTTTCTCAGGGAGAAAACCAAAGTGCGAAGAGTTCCTCAGGATTTGTATGAAGTTCCAATGAAAAACATATATGAGTTATTCCAGATTGCTAACACCCTCCCAGAACGTGGATGGTGACACCTCTTCATAGGGTGTTCTAGAATGTTCTTCATCAGTAGTCTACTTTTGTACCGTTCTCTTCTCCCAAACACCAACCAACCCCCCCCGGACCCTCCTCCCTCCCCTCCCGCCTGTGGAGTCCACTCGAGCACCGCCACCGGTGCTCGCAGCCGCTGCACCTCTTCGCCCCGGTGGAAGTTCTGCGAGGCCCAAAGCCTCGGTGTTCGCGGACGCGGTGCGCAGGTGGTCACCGAGGTCGGTGGGGGGATGGTTCTTGCTGAGCCAACCAAGACACAAGCGACCCAGGCTCGTTCGAGCCAAGAGTTCGAATGACCTGAAGCTTTGATTGGCGTTTCTGGAACTTTGGTTCTTGGTTGTCACAGCATGCCAGGTTCACAAGTTCCTCTCTCGTTGCTTGGCATCGCAACGAACAACAAACGGAGACAAACGGCAAAACGCAGGTCAGTTGGCAGTCGCTGCGGTTCAGACCTTTGAACAGTGAAGAAAGGCACACACCACGGCATACCAAAGCCAACCCAGGTATATATATTATATACGTGCATCTGATGTAAGGTAGGCAAAGTCTAAAAAAACAATGCTGTTGAAACTATAACCAATACAGTTTCACATGTTTCACCATGTGTCAAGTCTTTTCCTCTGAAGAAAACACAGAAATTGCAGCCTACCCTGAATCGCACCACCAAGTCAGGAAAAAACACCACTCCTGCCACCACTTAGCACCCCTGCTCCGGAGGAAAATTGGCCTGGCTTAGTGCTTGTGGAGAAGAGGCGGCCACGTGCCCAAGCTCAAAAAGGGACGATCCGTGCGAAGCCTCTGCTGGAAAGGAGCCTCTGCTATCCATCGGAGTGACGCAATCAATTGAAAACACTGCAGGAAGATGATGGACCACCGGATTTGATGCGCCAATGAAGGTAGGATCATTGATGCGTGTGTGAGCGAAAAGGTTCTGGCTTCCAGTACCCTGATTGATGTCGAGTCTTCTTCTCCCAAACCCAATCCAGCACAGAACCCAAACCCAAGCCACCAAAGAATATGATCTATCACATTCTAGAATAAAGCAAAAAGGACAAAGCAGACTTCGATCTATATGCTACATTCTTCTGGTTCGTTAAAAAAGAGAAGACTCACACATACTCACACCAACAACAACAATAGCGTCCGAACCTCGTCGGGAACCCCCCCCCCGGGGCTTCTTCGCCGAGAGCCGCACCGTCTCAAGTCCACGGCTGGATCCCAGGGCCATCGCCTGGAGGGGTGCGGACCCGGTTCACGTTCGATGTTCACTTCCTGAAAAGACGAACATGTACGTAGTTTTCCATGGATGATGTAAATGGGTACGTGGTTTTACACGCCAAAAACGAAGACATCTCACATGGAAGTGGAGTTGGGGCCCCCCCCCTGCATTGTAAAGGACAGTCGTCTTCCTTTCGGGACCATGCCATCACGGGTCACTGGTCGGCTGGGCCTAAGGTGCCCAGAGTTGAATCATTTGGGCATTTACTCTCCCTGGAACTGACATGGAAGTGGAAAACAACCTGTTTTGTAGTGGAAAATGGTCTTCCAAGGGGCCATTCTCCACTTCCATGTTAGTTCTAGGGAGTGTAGATTATTTATATGAATTTAGATCAGTGAGATTCAGTGAGCCTGCTTTAAAACAATTAAAAACAAGCTTTCTTAGGTTATAGCTTACAGAATTCAACTCCTACAGCTGATCAGTGCCTGTCTGTGGCATAGGGAAAACATTCCTCGCGCCATGACTCTTGCCTTGCGCAGACAGGATTCAATCTCTGAACATGTGGTATCCAGGATATGTCAGAAGAACTGTAAATGATGACCAAACAGGTTGAGGCCCAACTGGAAGCTCTTCAACCCATGACATGTTGAACAGTTTCCTGCAACCCCTCTCAAGCCTGGAGGCGTGGACCAGCCACAGGCCCCTTACATCAATCTACCTGAGTGGCCCCTTCCTTTTTAGAGCCCAAACATGTTTTCTTCTCTTTCCCATCCACAGGCTTCCAATGACTTCCTTTACGGGCACACCGGCTCTGCCAATGCGGTCTGCACCGCAACCTGCGGACCGGCCTTCGCCGGTCGAAAGTGTCGCCCTCGACCACCCAGGTCGCTGTAGCTGGGCGGCTTCCCTCGGGAGGCTTCCCGAAGCGAAGCGGCGGGGGGGGGCTTCCGCAGAGCTCTGAGCGGAGTTTGTTTTTACCTATCATATCTGTTTGATGTGCCACCTGTCACCTGCGTGAAAAGCATTTGGCTGAGGCGAGAGGAGCCCACTAATTAGATGATATATATATATATGTATACCACTTTTGGGGGGGTCCCAGAGCAGATCCCAAAAAACCTCTCAACTGATGAATTTGGTGGGAGACCTGGTCACTGAGCATCCAGTTTCCCAGTTCAACTGGCAAAATGGTCGAGTCACAAACCGAAAGCGCGCTTGAGTTTTTGACCAAAAGAACACCACTTGAGACCCCCTGAAAAAAAAAAAAAACTGGGAAAGCCCCCCTCATGGAAAGGACGGGCAAACAGTTTTGTGTTGAGCTCTTCTGCAAGTCTAGAGTCGTGTCTGAAATTCCGAGCTGACTTGAGAAGGAATGCTTTGTGAAATGGGTGCCTGTGCTATATTGGCTGACTCCCAACAACAGGGCCCATGAACATGGGTTGCCCCTCGCGGGAGCCGCACTGGGCGTTCAAGCAGTTGTTGGGACATTCAATACCACAGCAGCACTTCCATCACCAACTCTTCAGGCCCTCCACAGCCAATTCGCACAAGGCTTCTGGTAGGGTGCACCTCCTTCCAAGCGTCTCAGACCCGTCGACACGCTCCCGCCGAGCAGCGCAAGAGGTCCAAGGGCCAGGAGCTTTGTGGCTCTGGACGTGGCAGTTTTTGCCAACTGCCTGGGGGGCCACGACGGGATTCCGACGCGTCGCGGGGCGCCCTTCGCAGCCCATCCCGGCGTTCCCGTGTCCCACATGGTGTCGTCATCCGGACGGGGTCCCTGCATAATTGGCTGTAGGACCTGTAGGAGACCCATCCAACTATCTCACAATATGACTCATCACATTTGGGTTAACTTTTGAACTGGAGATCCGAACAGCTCAGCCAAGGAATGAGCCAGGTCTCCAGGTCTTCAGTGACTTGCCCAGTCGCGTCCGCTCCCCTTCGCTGCAGGTCCAGGCAACACACGACGTCACGACCACCTGAGCCCTCCGACTGGCGCTGGGCCTCAGCACATGCGTCGACCAAAGTTCGAGGACGCTCAGAGTCCGAGGACGCTCGGAGACGTCCGATCGAGGCTCGTGGTTTCGGGGGGGTTACGACTCTGGTGCTTTTCAGACTTTCTCAGACTTTCTGACATGTCATTTCAGCTTCGATCATGGGGGGTGGAAGATGTTAGAAAGGTGGACGATGTGTGCTTCGATCGTGTGAGCAATGGAGCAAGTTATCTCCGGCGATCAGGGGGGAATCTCTTGGGGTTGTTGGTCAGTGAACACCTCTTTGTGAAAACACATGTCAAAAATCACTCTATATTAAGCATTTTACAATTCACAAACCTGCACAGTTCCGGGCCCCTAACCCCCTATGTTGGAGGCATGGGCCTGCTTGTTGCTTTCTGTGCTTGCTGGGCCGATGGCCCCGTTTCCTTCAACATATCCTGTCAAATACGTCGACGTGTCGTTTGGAAGCTTTTTCCAAAGAAGGGACCACTCAGTGCCACTCAGTTCCCAGGGACCTTCTGGGATCTGTAACTCTGCTCCAGGATACGTCAGAAACCACCATGGGATCACCCAAATTCTACAGCGGTGGCTATATGGGCCAAGGCTATAGTCATCTATAGTCTATGGCTATGTCAACCAAGGCAGGGCGGTGGGGCCAAGCAGGGGCGTGAGAATTGGACTGGACACCCCCAAGCAAAGATTGTTCTTGAGATATGTCAATAAAGGAAACACTACAGTAACATGATCAACAATTCATGTGCCCCAACCAATTCACTTCAAAACATCATGGAAAGTCATGTCTGAAAACCTTGGCTGAAACCATGTCTACAATCATGTTCTGCTGAAGTCATGTCTGAAAACCTCCTCTCTGAAAAGCAACACAGACCGGACCCCCCTTGGAGCCCGATCGACTCCTTGACAGAAACACCGTCCGTTTACAGATTTCTGAGATCTGTATACAAATCCTCTAAAGCGTCTCACATCTCAGGCTGTACTCTTGCCTTAGCCCAGCTCGGCTTGCCGAGCCTAAGGTGGTCTGAGCGGTCCGAACGTGGCATTGTCCCCAGCTTCTTCTTCCTCCTCTTCCTCCTCTTCCTGCTCCTGCCGCCACCAGTGCGAGGCCGTGACCATCATGCCAGACGGGAGCCAGCCAGTCGTTAAACGAACGTGGAGTGCAGGACCTTGTGTCAGTCGGTTCATTCTGGTCATATCTGTATAGAACCTGTGTGGATGCTATGAAGACTATGAAGCTCCAGAAATCAACATACCTCTCAAGGAGCCTGAGAGAAGGGGTTAAGTTTAAATCTCCAGTCAATGCAACTCAGCAGGACCCTCCAAAAGAGGCATCAGATCGATTCCAACGAAAATTTTCACTATAGTTAGACAACCCACCCACCCACCCACATGATCCGAACACGACCAGTTGTCTTTTGTTGAAAGTCTTTCTAGGTACGGTATCCGTCTATATAAGTCATGTGCATGTGACATTTTTCCGGTTGGCCCTTTCAGTGCACTACCCCACAAACGAGTTTTCTGCTCCAAGGATGCTCCTTCTCTTCCTCCTGCTCGGCAAACAGCTCCTGGCAGAGCTGGACAGACCACGATTCGAACGGGGAGTTGGAAGAAGGGTGTGTAGCTCAGATAGGCATACCTCCTGGAAAAAAACAGAACCCATCCTCCCTATTGAGATACTAATCCGCATGAATTAATTATATAAATGAGTGCGGGTTGTTCCAAGTCTCTGTCTCTTGACAATGAAAAACTCTGGCTCATCTGACACCGCCTCATCGGAAAAATTACTATCTTTTTGTCACAGGTTGCTGCAAAGAAAGGTTTGCAATCAATTGAATGGCCCATGTGTTAAACCAATTCCCTTCTTCAAGATTCGTGCGCTGTTTGCAAGGGAAAATGATTCAAACCATCCAAGGCAAATATATAAAATGGTCAATCAATGGGAGGAACAGGGCAGATGTGTAGCCAACCACTGCCATCTCTTGGAAACATTCCCCGTTCCTAAAGTCTTTTAGAGAACAGGTCCTTTTGTTCATCCGAGCCAATTATTTTCCAGAACTTTTGAAGTCCATAGGTCTCCGAAACTTCAGTGGGATCTTCAGCGTCAAAAAGCGATGACCCAACACATTCTCGAGGATTTCTGACTTGACAAAAACATGAGGACAGGTGAAGAACCTGTCCAACTCATCGAAGTGTGGCATCGAAGTGTTGCCCAGATCGACCCATTATGGCCTGTTCATGCTCTTGTTCCATCTCGGCAAAGAGCGACTCCTCCTATTCGAATGCGCGCCCTCGGTCCCCAACCGCTGCTTCACTGCTCTCCAGGTGTGGTCGACTCAGCAGGTATCAAGGTCGAAACATGTCCCTCTCTTTAATCATGGCATGGTCAAATGTGGGTTTTATATGTGTGGGGGGGTTATGAACCTCCTAACCAAACAACATGAACCATCTGAACCACCAGTCTCTTGTAGCAACACCTAACAAATGACTTCATGTGGTTTCATGTTGGAGGGCATATGACTCAATTCTTGGGGATACGTGTAAACTGTGTTGAAAGTCTACATATCGATCACTGCAGGTCTTTTGGAACTCAGAATCAAGTCAACCTGAGAACGCATCTTATCATCTTGCCAGACACGAAAGTCCATCTTCATCCAAACACATCTGGTGAACCCTGCGTTCCAGGTACCGCTACCGTTGGTGGGTGGGACTGATCCCAAACCACCCATGGGACTGGAGGGTAAAATACAATCCCATTGGGGTCATTGGATAGGGTAAATGATATGCAACTATACCCAGCCTCATCGCCATGCTGCGCCAGCACATCGTCCACGGTGCCAGAGATGATGGCATTGACGGCCTGGCAGAATAAAAACAGATCAACATATACCAGGGCCCTCTAATGGGTGGTTAATGGACATCCCTTAACCCAAAGGAACTATAATTGGACACCCCAGACACGGGGGGCCCTGGTAGGGCTCAACTTAGGGGGTTCTATAATGATGTTGATACATGGTTTCACATGGTTTCTCAGGTGTTCTCATGTTTCGAAGCTCTGGATTCAGTGACTTCACGTGATTTCCCACATCTCCATGGGATTCGTCGTCCTTTCTTTGCAACCACCTCCGGGAGCAGCGCTCAGACTTTCACCAAAACAAAAGGAGAACGTGCCCACCTTCACCCTGCCAGACTTTCATTCCAAGACCCGATCAGACCCGTGAAACGGTCCGAAGCATCCCACATATACTTAATAACCCTTCTTTGCGTTCCGGGCAGCATCCATCCACCCCCATCCATCCGCTTCATGCCCCGCCCCCTTCACCGGTTTGGGACCTTCTTTCCGTCGTTGTCCAGGTACCCGGCCACGTGCTCGGCCAACTGTCGCAGGTCGCCCCGCAGCGGCGAGGCGCTGGTCCGTTCCGCCGACGCCTCGGTGCTTCGACGAGACGTGCGAACGGCCCGTGCAACGGAATGACGCGGAGACCCCCTGTGGGAACTGGCATCTTGACCTAGGTTCGCCTCTTTTTTAGCCACCCCAAGGTAGGTGAAGTGTTTCAAAAACTTAAAAATATCTAATATATATATATATATATACAAATTCCAGACACAGAGTGTCTGGATTCATTCTACTTTCAGTTGGACGTTTTCAAGTTGACGAGTAGAGCGGAGCGCACGTTCTGCAGAAATCACTTTCACGGTGCACCTTATTGTACTCACATGTCATGGAAACCCAAACATGTGCAGTGCCAGCAGGATTGGTGACACGATGGTCGCCACACAGGCCAACACACATCGAACAATTTAAATTCCTAAGAAGAAACGCACTTTCCATACCAAAATAATTGCGCACCAAAAACACTTTCACTTTCCTCCCGCTCTTCGTGTCGCATCGCTGTAGCGCGACCGCGCATCGGGCCGGAGCCTCGACGGTGTAGTCCACACGCTCGCGGAAGAGGTCCAGCAGCGAGGCCGCAGAGCTTTCGAGGCCTTTGCGGGCGCCGGTGCGCGCGGCGGGGTGCGAGCGCAGTGGGCGCTGGAGAGGTTGAGCCAAAGGAAACCTGTACAAAGGGGAAGAGGAACGGTGAACCAGATGTGAACACTGTTCATCTAAAAGTGAAGATGTCACCGGAGTGTGTGTGAGGGAGGACTTTTAAGACTTTTTCTGTCTATCTATAACCTATATCTATACCCTACAAGTCTAACAGACATTAAAACAATAGCCGTTGTCACAACAGACATTTCACGCTTTGTCGTTTCCAACCCCCCCCAACGCTCTTTTCACATGTCCCTTCGGGAGCATCATTGACGCAACCTGGAACTGCGCATCAGCCTGAGCGCACGAAGAAAGATTCTTGAACCAGAGTAAATTGTACTATGGTCATCAATAGCTCGCACCACAAAACACTCATGTGCGCACATGAAGCACCCAAGGATGTGCACTGTAATGCAACAAAGGATAGTGAAGGCAAGGGGCAAGGACATTCGATGTTTCATGCCCTTCAAGCGCAGTTTAGTGCACCGAAGCACCCATCGAGAGCGGTTCTTGAAGTTGGATGCATTTGCAACTCCTAGGGCCGGTTAGAAGGCAGCAAGCGTACAAGTGCGCTGACAAATAGCAACAACAAACAAGGCAGCCAAAGTTCCCTTCAACCACTTCATGGCGTCTTCGTCGATGAAGCAATGGGTGAATCTACTGTTGCATCCTTAGGACAGATGTGCATGCCCCAGCATCTCAATATCCATTTCTTTGGATTCCAACTCTTCAACAGATAAAGCGCCAATTAAGAAAGCATATTAATCAGTTACATTGCCATCGTGCACCAGAACGCAAAATCATTGTTTTCTTGTTCTGGGAACCTTTTTGCACTAGTACTTATTAGTCCCTATCCAAGGTAACAGGTTAAGATGCAAGCAAAATGATTACGGATCCTTCCTTTGGTCTCAATAATGACAAAGGCAGCAAACCCATGCTGCAATCGCAGCTACTGAGAAGTAAGTCAAGTTGGTTTGGCCCCAACCCTCCAAGCGGCCAACAGAACACATCCCTCAAGCCAAGAAACTGTACCGCTTTATGTCATGTAAGACGTGCGCGAACATCGTAGTTGCCGCCAGCAAAGCGAAGCAAGGACTGGCTCGAACAAAGGGCAACATACCCTTCCAAATTCTTGCCAAGCATAGCGTTTGTATTTTACAAGTGTAATTGAACCCACTCTCTTCAAAGGTCAGTCAAGCAAGTTCAGATTAGGTCAATTGAAGTTGCAGGAGTAAGGTTCAAAAGAAAATTAAATGCAGGCACAGTACGTGGTGTTTCGGCTTCATGAGCCATTCATGTAGTCCCATCCTAGCACTGTATTTTTTGGGTTGAACGGACGCATGATCGGTGCAACTGTGCAACTCAAAGGTGCACATGTCCAAAGTGCACAACAACAGTCCTCACCGACAGGACCTGGAGCACTTTGTACATTTCCAGGTAGCGCATCCCCTCCAAGAACATCTCTGATGCCACATTTTGTGGCCTCGGAGATTTATTCACATCCATGGCTGGAAAATAGATATTTGTCATTCACTAATATTCCATGCCCAAATCAGACTAGATCGTCTTTTTGTTGTCAAGGAGCAGAAGGATAAATCCCATCAAGCGGTCAAGCAAGGTATAGACACGTACATGCTCCACCAACTCCAACTTCTGGAAGGGGTTACATCGAATCGTGCACCATGTGCAACCCAATTTCCCTAACAATATGTTGTGGGCACATGATGCCCCACCTCCTGTCCCAACCACGTTCCCAAACATGTCTTCAGCCCAGTAGCAAGAAGCGGCCATGGCGCTCAGAGAGCCACATGAACCTTGCCATTGAAGTCCTCAGAGATTGCACAGGACCAGCGCTACTAAGAGTGTCCGGCAGTGTGAAACATATAAAAGCCAAGGGTCATTGCCACAGAGGCACATGTGAGGCGCTCGTTGTCAGCAAAGCGAGGTTGACCAGCTGCAGTTTGTAGTTCAAATGCCAACCACGAAAGAACAAGTCTTCCGTTGAAAGCCTTGCAGGTCATCAGCACCTCTTTGCTCTTTTTCTCCACCTAGCCGATCAGGATTCCCAGACAAATCAAGATAGTCTTGTATAGTCTTGTACGCCATTAAAAACAAACATTTCGATGATCATTTGATACTTACAGGTCAAGGGTCTAGCTTCACTGTGAAAGCCGGCTGGCTGTGCGCAATCTTGCGAGCACGGCAGTATGCTTTGAAGGCTCCATAGGCTGAATCAAGCTGCGATTGAAAATCTCCCGGCCCCCACCACAGAAGTTCCTGGCAGAGCATTCTCCTCAGCTGAAATGACCGAGATTTGCTTTGCAGGACCCTGCACCATAGTGCTTGACATGGATTGTGTGTCCAGCGTATTGAATTGCATTAGCCATAGAGGTAACCCCCAAAAGACTCTGGACACACAATGCATGTCAATGTCCAATGTGGCTTCTTGGCTGATTTTGAGGTACCTCAACTGCACGAAGGGTGGGTTTGCGAGTGGGCATGAAGGAAAATACACAAAACACACATTCAAAATCTAGCCATGGAATCAGTGACGATCCGTTCGATGCAAATAGTAGCCCCAAATTTAAGGTGTGCATAGTGCACACCTTGAGAAGTCCAGGGTGAAATCCTTTGAGCATCACCAGAGGGCCTCACTTGATTGCTTTTGGATGGACAAATTTTATGAGGCACAATGCTCATGTGTGTGCACTCACTCACCATATAGTCAACATTCAAAGCCCAATCGGTGAGCACCCTTGTGCTAGCAAGTTGCAGAGGTTCTTGTCCTTCAATCTGTAGGAAATGAACTGGTCCTTGCTAAATTCTTGGTCTAGCCACTCCTTGGTTGGCCCATTGAAAGCACTGTCACAGTGCAACCAGTACTGCACAAGTGCACAAGTTCGGACACCCAAAGCCACCTGTTCCTTTATTGAAATAACATTATAAGGAACGACAAATTGCTCAGAACAAGTTAAGAGGCAGCACTTTCATCCACTGTATGGTAAAGCATGCCCGGGTTGTCTGGGGATGACGCAAGACAAGGACATCGGAAACACGGGGCTTTTGCTTTCCAATTGCAATTCTTGAAGCGCCAAATCATTTTGTGCCACTCCCAGTCACCGCGGAGCTCTGTTACCGCGAAACAATGGTTGCCCCGAGTCAGGGCCTTTCCAGCCTGTGGCGAACCAAGTGGCTCCCCCTTTAAGTTGTGTGTAGGGTAGATGCCTGAGAATGCAAAATTTAAAGACCAGCAAAGAACTCGGAACACTTTGTTGAATGTCCTGTTGGAATACAGCTTAAAGGCACTGCAACTCCACAAAAGCCACCGTGAAGACCGCACAGACTTTGGTCGAAAAAGCGGGAGGTTTAGGAACACTCCCACTATCTTCTCTGCAGCGTACACAGTTGAAAGCCGTGCGGCGTCACCGTAGAGACCACACGGAATGTGGTCCCTCGACGCTGTTGTCTCCAACGACCACGGTTCACTCATTGCCCTTGAGTGGTCCCAGAAGGCACGCACGTCGGTGGCCGGAATCACCAATCCACACTGATCAAAAAGAAAAGCCAGGACTTCGTGAGGGTAAAGTATCGGCTGGGATTCCAACACCACATGGCCTTGACGCTTTGGATCCTGGATTGGAACTGCAATATGATGTTGTTCCTCCACGGTTTCTTATATTAAAGGATTGAAGCTCATAGGGCTCTTGAGACAAGTTGTTCACACATGTTCACACCATGTTGAATCAAAGCGCAAGTAAAACCATGTATTCCCTTTGAACAAGCCAAACAAAGAAAAGTGGTTTCATCACAGCAAAGGATCCAATCCAATGTCAGCGAAGTGCCAGAAATCTCTGGAATCATTCCATCCAGATTTTGCTCCCAGTGCCACAGAGTCTTGATGACAACCACTGCCAGACTCCTGGGTTGGAGGTCTGTTTGCATAAATGATGCAAGCAATGAGACATCACCCAAACCTACGGACCTACTCTAGGCATAAGGTCCTTGTGCGTTTTGTACCAAGTCTAGATTAACTATGGTTTGCTGATACACCCTCAGGCGATAAATCCATCCATCGATCGATACAAGCCAAGGTACTTGCACGTGTGCCCGGATCGAAGACATTGCTTGATGAGCGCTGGTTGCCTCAGGGCGGCACTAGCGGGATAGGAATTGGGTCACAAAGAACTTCCATACAGTCAAGCAAGTCTAATGTTTTGCATGGATAAACCCACCAGGCTTTCAGGAGTTCAACCACAAATAGTTTGATCCCTTGACGTATTGTTCTTGCCAAGTTGCACCTGAACTTACACGCTCCAGTTGCTGCTGCACAACAAGTGGTGCAGATTCCTCTCTTTCAACACCTGTCCAAAAACCATGAATCAATGTTGAAAAGACTAGATCTAAACTATGTTGTCGGAGGGACATGACAACTGAAACTGTTCATGTGCACAAGATCAACGCACAATGTGCAGCAAAGCAATATGCAACCTTTGCTTCCAGTTCGAAGTGTCGGAGCGATGCCGCAGGTGGGCAGAAATCCCTTGAGGGTCATGGTGCACGGTCCTTTAGACAATGGCTGTCACATGCTGTCACCATGTGGTCATCCTGATATGTAGTATATACCTATCCCACCATGACACCTCGATCCCTAGGCGCACTAAAGCCAGTGGTCAGGTCACTGAGCCAACACCTAAGGTTCCCCGGTGCACCACCGCTTCACACCGATCGATCATCACATGATCATCACTTCATGTTGTTGTCCGTCAAGAACTGGCTGAAGTCAGTCACAACTTGGTTTGCATCGTCGGCCATTTGGTTCAATTTCTCCTCCTCATCCACCTACAGGGAAGACATGTTGGAAAGGGAGTGCTACAAAAGGCACAAACTTTCCCAGTATTTAGATCATATTTATTATATGCCCATGAAGCACCTTGGCATTGTCCATGGCCTTTTGAAGCTTCGAACGGTGTTGGTCAAGTTTTTTCTGATGAGGCTTCAACTCTCCCAGGAAGATCTTTCGCAAAGAGTCAGACCTCAACAGGCAAATTGGTCGTGTTGAGCCACGTTGATCCAGTGTTCAAGCTTCGCTCTTCCAAAGGTTCAATAAAACAGTCTGTTCATAGTAAAAAAGTTCGTCCTGCCACACTGTCCAAGGCCACAACATGGAGTCAGCCTTTCCCTGGATGGTGAAGGCCTTCTGGATCATGGCGGTCAGTTTTGTGTAAACCTGACGTGATGCTTATGTTGTGAAACTCTGCAATTGGGACAGCTCATGAAACATACAAGTCCAGGTGAAATCAATTGTTGCTACAATAAAGATATATCGATGCATATTACTCCACCTGCTTTGGCTTTGTAAGGACCTTTTTCAAGGCCTCCTTCTTTTCCTTCTCTGCTGCTTTAAGCTTTTCAGCTGCTTCCTTCTTCAGACGTTTCTCCCGCTCCTTTTCCGTTTCAACTTTAGGTGAAGGAGAAGCGCTTCTAGACTTTCCCTTCTTTCCCTTCTTGGATTTGTCCTTCTTGGATTTCTTCATCTGGCAACGCAGAGGAAGTGAAGAATTGATCGTCATGGGATGGGTGTGTCATAGGCTCCATGAAATTTATCAACTCGATACAGTACAGATCCCAAGCGCCTAGGGCATAACAAACATGTATGATTAATCTCAATCAGTGTCCAAAAAATGCAGACCTTGCTGGAGGATTTGCTGCTTGTGTTGGAACAGGAGCTGGATGAAGTAGAACTTTTGGACGTCGATGAACGAGATCGCTTCCTTCGGTCTTTCTTCTTGCTTTTCTTATTGTTCTTTTCTTTGCGCTTGTTGGACTTGCCTCGGGACCTACCTCGGGACCTGCTGCGAGCTCTGCCACGATCGTCATTGTCTTTGTCAACTGCTTCAAAGAATTGTTCAACAACGGTGTCTTCTTCTTCTTGTTCTGAATCTTCAATCCAAACCAAGAACTGAAGCACGTCCTCGTTGAGACGAGTTGACAGGAAGACTACTAGGAATACCATACAGCTCAAATCAAAACATCCAAGTTTGAGCGATTGCAAAGATACAAGTGCCAAATGCAACACAGTTGCTGGACAGTCTGGATGCTCACGTACTTGAGATCGCCGAGCCTCTTCATCGCCCAGCTTCGTCTCCGTGATTTGTCGAGCCACATCTTCGCTGCCATACCGTTCAGCTATTTGCTGGAAGGTTAGCCAGGCACGACACCCTCTCTTCTTGAAAGCCTTCTTGCTGGACATTCGAATGTATAGGGCTGATTCCTTCCAAATTCCAGCGCAGCTGATCCACTGCTCCAATAAAATTTGAAGACGTGGTGAGTCTGGGCACAAGCACATGATCAATGACCCCACACAGTTTGAAAATAGTTCGATTAAGATCCATTCTCTGAACATCACAGCCACACGAATTGGATGGCCAAGTGACTCCTGAAAGATTGCTTCCCAGCATCTTTGATCACTTGCGGCGTGTGCGGGCCTAGCAGAGATAATTTCAGTAAATTATGAAACATGAACAACCCAGGACACAGCAAGCCCCACAAGTACTTCAAATCCATTGTTTGAAGTGTTAGACGCCAAGGCACTCTTCAAGCTGCGGCTGAACCGCATGAAGCGAGCGTGGTTGGCCCGCTTCATGCGAGCCAGTTCAATGGCTTCTGCATCACCTTGGGGGTCTTCTTCTCCATCCGACTGATGGGATTCCACCTCCTCCTGCTCCTCAGGCTCGAATTGCTTTTTGTTTTCTTTGCCACCTTGCGTAGGATCCATCTTCTTGGTCTGGTCAAGATGGGCTGTCAATCCTCGCTGCAGAGATGCTCCCACAGCCCTGTCGCGCTCACTATCTGAGGTGTTGGACCTTTTCACTTTGCCCTGGGCCTCCCCAGCTTTGGCAGCTTCACCATCTCCCCTGGTAGATGGTGCTGCCTTGGCTTTGCAAGCTGTCCGCCGTTCAGGGAGCAGCTCCTCCTTTGCCAGGATGGCGCGACTTTGAACATCTCTGCGCAACTTGGGACGGGATGGTTGATCAACTGAAGCACCAGCTCCCAAATCAGCTTTCCTTCTGCACGGTGGGGTCTCTAGTGGACCCGAGGCTTTTCTTTCTGCCACAGCTGCTGCCCTCATGTTGGCCTTGTGCACCGCCAGTGCTGGTGAAGAAGCAGGAATAGTGGATGCTGTAGAAACTCCTGCATGCAATGAATTATATAAACCATTCTCTTGAACAGCCCTAAGATAGAACCTGATACAAAAGAAATATTACAAACATCCACACACACAGAGATTCAGCAGTGCAAGATCTACTGGGATTGTTGTTCAGGCAAGCACGGGCTCAAGTGCACACACAACTGGTCCCACCTCGTTCAATTCCCTGCATCCTTTTGGCTTTTGGTTCTTTTGGAACGTTCCCATTCCCATCACCTTTTGCTTTTTGCCTGGGATGGCACATGTTATACAGTATAGTCATAATTTGAAAGCAAAACAACATAAGAAAAACACAAAAGAACATGCCCCAATAAGCTGAAATCTAAAGGCCTTTTCGTAGGGATGTCTTCGTCTTTTAAAGGATGGTCTTCTTCAAGTTGCTGTTCACCAGCAGCATCTAAAGCTGCCACTCTGGCAGCTCGTTGAGCTGCCCGCTCCAACGCTTGGGCGACACCACTTCCAGCGTCTCCTGCTTCGTCACCTCCTGCCCTGCTTCTTTTGCCCATGATGGCCCGACGAACACTAGCCTCCCTCAAAATCTGCAGAATACAACTAAAGTCAGGTTGCAACCACACAATCCGGTAAGCAGTTTAAGTTCACCACAATGCTTTCCTACCATTGCCTTGATTCATTTCCAACTCCATCTCATTCACGGTCAAAGCGTTCATTAACGCTTCACAACCGGTTTGTCATGTGAATTGGCGATTTTTGGGGTATAGTCGGTTCACGAATAAAAATGGCAGTTCACGGCTAAAAACGGTCGTTCACGCTTTGTTCACGCTCATTCACGGTTTGTTCACGGTCACTTTTTGTTTTGAATGATCAAGAAGGGCAACTGGTTTGAATAGTATGTTTTATTCCTTCACCGGCCATACCCCAAGCCTCACGTTTGTACCTAGGGTGGTGTTTTTGTTTCTAGCTTCTCTACCAACCACCACAGGGCTCGAATTACTTTGAATTGCTTGGCACTTGTGGTGCTAGGGCCGCTGTGTTCAATGGTTTGTCACCACAATCAACCAAAGTGTGCAAAACATAGCAAAACAATTTGGTTTAGCAACTTCGATATTGGCAAGGCCAACCACAGCACCAATGTTTTCGTGACAACTCAAAAATATGTCACAAGCGTCCAGGCGCTTGCATGCCTTGAACCCCGAGGTCCATCAAGGGCTTGAATTGTCCCCTCTCCTTCTCACGCTCCAGGAAGTTGGTGATTTGCGCAAAGCCAAGATGGCGCCATCGATATGGGGCCTCCCAAAAATAATCACAGATTGGAGATACCAAAGATGTTTTACTGAATCCGTTGGTTTCTTTGTCAGAGGGTTTTACGTAGAATCCAGTCCACCCACGTGCCTCCAAGATGGGTACTCGAACCCGGTCTTTGTCCAGCTCTTTGAGCATTGCGCGTGCTGCGCAGGCCAACGACTTTGTAGACGGTTGCTCTTCCTCAGGACGCTCGGCAGCTTAATAGCACAGTGGGGTAGTATGGACGATGGGGTGGTTTGAAGTAGGCCAAGCTCAGGGAAGTGCAAGTTTGTTTTCTAGTGCAATGGCTAAGGCTCCAAGAAAGCTTGGTGAAGCTCAGCCACACGTTGGCCATACTTGATTGGGTAGATAGCCGACTTCTTCATACCTGAACCCCCGGTCCTTGGTCAGGAGATTGAGACATCACATGTTCCAAGCACAGTGCTGAAATGCACAACTTATTGACATAGCAATGCAGAAAAGCCTGAGTAGCAGACACCTGGATTTTGCCAGTGCGCTTGTTGCGCTTTTTGACAACCATCTGGTCCTCGAGCCTTTTCTTGTTGAGGGCAATCTTAGCCTTGAGCTTCTTGGACACCTTCTTCTTTAGTCGATGCAGCCATGGACTCAGCCCATCATATATAGCAAGCCAAATGAACTGTGCAGCACATTCATCTAGATGTACAGTATGCATGGTATCCTGCAATCACACTGACCAATTAAGACGCCCACCAGATTCCAAAGCACCGAGTAGGCTTCAAGAAATCATGCCCATAAATTGCCATTGCACTTAGATGGGAAGCCATGAACATGCATAGTTAATAGTCACCACATACAGTTCACAGATAGATGTTCACAGCAAATACAGTTTAATCCTCCAAGGCACAAGTTGATCGAGGTCCATTTGTACAGCTTTCGGGCAACTTTTTGTAAGAACATCACATATGGAAATGTCCGATACATGCAACTGTTTGTTGGTTGCTCGATGCAAAAGTAGCAGCCCCGGACCACACATAGTAGTAGAAGAAGGCTCATGCGAGCTGTGATCCTTTGCAAGCAAGGCCATTTGGATGAACCAATGGATTCATTGGCACTATAACCGGTCCAGTATCGTGCAATGCAACGATGCCTCTTAAAGCCCAGGCTCCGGTTGGCTTCCAGCACGTACTTCCGCAGTGATGCTAGGCCCATTGGTCGGCCAGGGCGTCGACCGTGTGTTGCTGCGTTAATGAACGTAAACGATCCGCATGGTGGCCCAGCATGACATAGGCCCCCACTTCGAAGCTTCATGATCATGGTGCATGCATTGATAAATCCTTGCCTTGGCAAGCTGCACGTGTACTTCAACCAGTTTAGTTGTTTCTGAGTGCTCAATTCATATATATTTGTAAACAGTAAACCCTTAACTTGGATATAAGGCCCAAACGTGGTCAAGATATTGCCATCATCTTTCTGCAGTTCAATGTCGAAGGATGCCCTTGTTGCACTCAAATGTCAAATGCCATTTTGAAATTGACAGGTTCACTTGTTGATGAGTTATGGAGGTGGCTGGGTCCCCAACGCTCGCAAAGATCCATCACCATAATTCCCTCACATCAACAGAGACATTTGTTAGCTATATGGGCACTGGGAATATGTGGTATGACGCTTTGTCACCTATGGTATGTAAGATCCACACCGAAGCCATTTGATACAGAGCAGTGGCCCGCAAATAGATCGACGCACGCAAGATCCTTGGCATGCGTGCTGCGTGCATAGGCATTAGGCCCAATGAAATCTGATCCATGCTTTTCAGGTGAAACTGAGTTTCAAACTCGACTTCCAGAGCCTCCATAATTCTGGGATATGTAATCGAGAAGATGAAGCCTCATGCTCGGTGCGGAGAGCTGCCTCTTGGGATGTGTGGGAAGCCGGTTCCGATTGCAAGAACTTCAAGAAACGGTTTTAAGTACATGCAAGCAAGCTTCATCATGATGGGTCCTCCCAGCAAAATGAAGAGCCGCCCTTCATCACCAGTCAATCTCATCGGCATGGTTCAAAAAAGGCCGGTCGTCGGCCTAAAGTTACTTTGGGGCCCAAAATGGCTGTTTGGCAACATTGCTACTCAATGAAAACGGTCATGATGTAAGCACAAAAATGAAGCTTTAATATACATCAAGTGCAGTTGGACGTTGTATTTTTCCTATTTTTTCCTTCGTTGCTGTCAGCAGAAGGGTTGATACCCCAAAAGAATCATGACATCACGTGTGCAATTCACACGCCTTCAAACACGCAAAGGGCTCGCACACACCACCCACACAGCGTATCATATGTGTTCGAAAATACTACAACGAGCGTAAGAGTCTATCAAAGGGATCAGTAGTCTTGAATAGATGGTTGAATGCCAACATGCTATCAATATCGTATGTCAGCTCACTGACAGGAAGAGATGCGAGCCACAGACTTTGCTGGCCCCTTGGAAGAGAATCTAACTGGTGCGGCGCTCGTCGTTGTCAGGCACCATTGCCGGCTCCCATCCAGCAAGTTGCTTTGCCAAGACCCACCTCATCCCAAGAAGGATCCATGACTGATCGATCAGAAAAGAACTTCGTCATAAGATAAAATGGGCTTGAGTTCTGGACGCTGGCAATGGACCTTTGTATTTTGACCATCCCAGGGAGACTCCATCAGAATTGTTGGCCTCATCCGGTTGGAAACAGGTCTCTTATTGTTTCCTTCTGAACAATTTCCATGTTTGGTTCATTCCTAATAAAGTTGATCCCAAGGTGCAGTCACTTTAAGCTTCCAGATCTCGTTGATCTTCTCCAGCCGTTGACGATGTACAGGCTTCACATAGAAAGATCTTGTATACATCCTGAGTCGAGAATGTCTGGGCCGACTTTCACGATTGATGTTTGTATCCATGTTCACCCTATTAGTGGGTATAGCGATCTAAGGTTCAGACAAAACCCCAATGGTCCCAACAGCATGTTCGTCAAAGCAGTGCCCATCAGGAGAATACAAAGTGAATGACCTGAGCAGTTTGCACGAATCCATTCACACTTCTCCAGATGGCGTTGCACCACATGAGGTCAAGAGGCTTTGTCGCATCCTGGTTCTGGGCAAGCTCCGAGGCGTTGTTGCCCGTCAAATCCGCCAAACTCCATGGGATGCGGAAGAGTTCGCGATCAATCTTGGCCAAACTCCAGACATCCTGAAGTCCCTGTTCCTTAGAGGTTTAAAGCAGAGTGGATTGTAGAGGTCACTTCGCATGTGCAATACACCAGGTTCGCATTAAGGCCATTAAGTGAATATGAGCGGATGCATACACATTGCATAGAAGACTCCAAAGCGGCTGTATTGACCTTCCTTTTCTTTTTCCCCTGCTCCATTTCTTTCTTATCCTCTTCCTCTGCAACCTGGTCAAAGTCCAGAGTGCGATTCACCGGTGCCTCCTTCTTTCTGGATCGTGCTTTGGCCTTTGGATCAGCTGCGGAAGAGGATGCTTGATTTGACCCAGCAGCCTTTTTGGGACTCCACTTCTCATAGCTCCTCTTCAAGTTGTCCTTCATAGGCTCCGTCACCAGCGCTTTTTCATTTGCCTTCACTCCAGCTGCTACCATATCATCCTTCTTTGGGGCTTGCTTTGCCTCTTTCTCTTTCGCTGCTTCTTTTCCCACCCTTTGCTGCACTTTCTCAACCTTTTCTTCACCCATGCCTCCGGCATCCTTTCCTGCGTTTTCCTCTTCGGGCTTTTGTGTTGCCTTTCTGGAGCGCCGCTTCTTGTCATTTGGAGCCTCCTTTGCAGAGGCAGAGGCAGCTGCGCGAGCAATTCTTTTGCCCTTTGTAGCATCAACCCTTTCTCGATCATGCCAGGTCTCTTCCAATCTTGCCAACTCACGTAGGAGCCTTTCCCTCACCTCCTCCTTTGTCATCTGTTTCTCTTCAGGCTCAGGCTCTTCGTCAAGCTCTTCTCCATCCTGGCCTGGCTTTGCATCCTTTGCGTTGTCTTCTTCATTTGCATCCCTCTCTTCCTCATCACACTTCTTCATCGTTGCTTGTCCAGCCACTTTTGCTTTTGCTTTCGCTTTCGCCTTTCCTTTTGGCTGTTTTCCTTTTCCCTTTCCCTTGTTTCCTTTGCCTCGTCCTCGTCCTCGCCCTCGCCCTCGACCCTGGCCCTCATCGTTTGAGTCTTCCTCTTCCCGCGCCTTCCTGTCTTCATCATCTACTTCGTCCTCCATTTCCGCTTCGCGATGTGTTTGGCGCATCTTCTTTTGGGCCTATCAACGTGTCAAAATCAATTGATTAAAGAGTATCCCAATTGACAATCAATGTTGCATGCCACTCCCAAGTACAAAGATGTGAGCGTGCCTGCAATATGTCATCATTCGTTGTCTTGTCCAATTTGCGGGTCTTGTAGAGCTCCTTCATGAGTAGTTCGGCTTTTGCAACATCTTTTGGTCGATGTTTTGGTTCTTCAGCATCTAAAGCTTCTTGGTCCTGAAATCACCAGAAAAAAACACAAGCCTTCGTTGAGAGCCCATGAAATTCAATCAATGTTCTTCAATGCCCGCCTTAAAGGTTCCTTTTGCATCATCATTGTCTGACCCCAACTCTTCAGCCTTTGGGTCCACTTTGTTTTCACTGGCAATGTCATCAGGGGTTTGGGAATCATGGATTTCTTCCACAACGGGCTCCACCATCGCCTCGGGCATTTGGGAGTCATGCTGCATTTCCGCCTCCTCAGCAGCGGTGTTGGGAATTGCTGCCTCCTTCATGGGCACCTTGGGGTCGGAGTCCACCATCTCTACATCCATGGATTCCTTCTGCACTTCCTCTTGTTCCTCCTCCTCTTCCTCACAAAAAGATTCACCGTCCAAGTCCTCCACATTTGGGTCTTCCTCTAATTGGTCTTCCTGCTCTTCCTCTGAACCGTCTTGGTGCTCACCCGGATGCTCCATCACTTCAGACTCACCTGGATCATATGCGAGTGTCTCCATGTTGTCCATGTGGGAACCTGTTTTCTTAAGGATCTTCTGTCCTATCCAAAAACGTAGTTGCCCATCGATGATGTGCAATGTAAACTGTTGAACAATGTCATTGCTTCAAAACCCCAGCCTCCTGTGTTTTCCTTTTGTTCTTTCAAGCCCTCCCAAAACAAATCAATCTTTGATGATTCGTTTGCAGGGTGCCAATATTGCTAGAACACACCTGTCCTGCATTGATGCTGATCTCCCTCTTGAAGCCTTCTTTTTGCCTTGTTCTGTAAGCATTCCTTCAGCCTCCAAATTGAATTTGAACTAGTATACACCTTTCCAATACTTCTCGACGCATGGTCCCAAATTGAGGGCAAATGAAACTGGCCTGAAGCTTCGAGCGAATGACTTGCTTCAGCTGAGACATCTTTGTTCTTTGGGTCCTGACCAAGCTTAGGTCAGCACGCTAGCTAGGGTAGTTGAATACACAATACAAACAATACATACCCCAACACTTCACAACTAGTTTGAAAACCCTTATAAGCTTAAATGTCACACACCTGGCATTGGGATTCTTTTGGAATCTCGTGAGGATGTGCGCAATGAAGGCACGCTGAACTCCGGCTTCCACTTCTGCCCACCCCTAAGTGCATGTTGTATAGTAAAATAGTGGGTCCACAATGACAGCAGCGCACTTTCATTTTTCAGAAACAACTAAAGACACCAAGTTGCAACATGCTCGGCGTAAGCGTCAAATCCTGGATGAAGATTGTAATGCTGAGAGCACCAAGCCAGAGCTTCCTTGCAGGTCAACCGTATTAATATTAATACAGTGTTGTTTTACTTTACATTGCAAGATATTGCAAGTGTATTGGGTTTCCCTTCAGCCGTCCTTCATCTCACTCTCTGGGGGTACATGGTGACAGAATTGCGCCAGGAAGTCCAGGCAGAAGTCGTAGTTGATTTGTTGCTCAACCTGCAGGCTTCAGGCATGGGGAGAGACCCTCCACCCAAAATACAATACCGCACCTAGTATCTAGCATGCACTGTATGTTTTTTCTTGTCACCTCGTCCTCCTGAATGTTCGGCTTGGTCGAATACCGGATCACAAAGGTGAACTTGGGGACCTAAGGGCGTGTTAGCTAGATTGAAACAAACACCAGAATTTCCAGCTCACTAACTTTGTGAAGAAACAACGAACACTGCACTCCCAATATGCCACTAGGTGGCTCCTGGATCAGATTCAGCCATCTTCATCCGTGTCCTCAGAACCGATCGCCTCCTTTTGATGAATCCCGGCGAATCCAGCAGCTCGCTGTAGAACACCTGTCACATCCATATGGCGCATGTGCGTGCGCACAACCCAAACAAGTTTCAAGACGAGCCGTCGAATCCAACGAACCGATCTTGCGCCTTGAGCAGGCCAATGCGATCTTCTGCAGCCATCGTGATGGAAAACAGGGCACTGCTGCCCCCGCTTGCTCCCGCTTGAGCAGTCCGCTCCAGGGAAGGACACCAAAGGAATACTAAGATCAGTCCAGATTGGCCATGCACACATGGGGATTGATTGAGGTGATGAGATTTATTGTTGGACCCCGGGCTATTTAAATGAAACCTAAAATACACTGTTGCAATCATGCATGCATGGCTCAATATGGACCAACCATTAGGGGATGCTGTTTGCTCCAAAAAACATGTGCACTGTGACCCCGGAAAGGGCGCCTGCTTCGTTCAAGAACTCTTGGCCAGCTTGTCGTAAACGTTCTCTTTCTTCGCAGAACCCTGGGCAGCACAGGCTGTAAGGGCCCTAGGTTTAAACATATATTGTTTGGAGTGATGAATTGTGCCATCAAGTTGTGAAGCCATTTTTTAAGTTCCAGGCTTCGTAGTAGGCTTCTTTTCATTCCCACCATATTGGATATGGACCTGATTAACACCGATCCCGCAGAGCTGAACCACAAAAACAAAGCTTGTGACACCAGTCAGAGATGAGGCTCCAACCTCTATCATGATCTCTGGGTCAAAGAAGGCATTCACGTCGACCAAGGATCATGCAATCCAGCATCAATGCCAGGTTTGCATGGCATTCGGGTAGCATCGTGTAGCGATCCACAAAAAATGTTTGAAACTGGTTTTTGCCCAACTCCATTGAATGGTCATGGGGTGGTTTGGCAATGATGTTGAAATTATGTTCTCAAAACTCAGTGCGCCAACTTGGTTTATTCATGAATATATGTTTTCAACACCTGGCTTCAGATTTGAGATGCCACCATGCCGGATACCGCTTCATGATGTCGGTTCACGCAATAAAAATGGTCGAGTTCCAACAGCCATATTTATTATAGGCGACGACTTCCAGGGTATATCTATCTACGGCTCTGTTCTTTTCGCTCGTGTAATGAAAAGTAAGCAGTTCAACTGCATCCACCAGCAGGTGCTTTTTTCACGCGCTTTGCGGACAAAGACCGAAGAAGACGAAGAGCTCCACCACATTCCGCACGTCATCGCGCCTGCAGACAGTAGCAGAAGTAGTAGAAACAGATTGAAACAGAAGTAGAAGTAGAAGCAGCAGCAGCAGCAGCAGCCAGCGGTGGTTTCCCTTTCCACTTCTGTCGGGCCTCCTTGCTCAAATGGCCACCACGGCCCTCCTGAGATAGAAAGCAAAAACTTTAACGCCAAAACTTGACAATTGTTTTGCAAATGTCTTTCACCACTGACAACGCAGCTGCAATGCCTCTCCATGCTTCTCCCAATGCCGAAATGGTTTGTGGGGCAGAAGAAGAATTTGGGATAGGAACCTGAGCAGGCCCCCATTCGAAAACACCGTTTGTATGCGACCGCGCTGGACCAAAGTGCCTGGATCCTATCGCGCGCCTCAAGAATCAACTGGCCAGGTTGTTCTAGCCATATGACTCCCTGGGCCTGAGCTACCAATATCATGGCAGCAACCCAAAAGGCAAACGAATTTCCTTCTGTGGTAAAAATCGCCCTCCATTCGTTTGGTCCACCTTGCGCCTGCCACATCAAGAACCTTTGTCCACATGCTTGAACACTTTTGGAGAACACACCGATGATGAGTTTGGTCGGCCTTTCTTGGGGCACTTGTTGGGTACTCACTGCCACTCTTCTCTTTGGCTTGTTTCCTTCTTAATTGAGTTCCATATGATGATGAAACTTGAGGGTAATTGATTGATTCGAATCTAATGTTGGTACCCCCTATCTCTGGCAACACGCCTGTGGACCTGTGAAGGAAGAAACTTGAAAAGATCGATGTTGTTCCTTGGGCTTTCTTGGACCCATCCTTCAGAACAACGTGCAGATTCACCACATTCTCTTGCCCGAATTCGGGCAGACAAGTTCTCCGAATATTTGTCCAAGGCAAACAGCTGCAAATACTTCCCTGCGTAGACAATTTTTCAACTGCTGATCGGCACAATGATTTGTGGAGTTTTGCTGTCTGAAGGCAAAGGCTATCAAAGGCTCTAAAAGCGACCAGCACCCATTGCCAACGACCTTGCCCTCGCCAAAAAAACTTTTCAATATTTGAAGGCCACGACAGTGGCTCGGAAACTGCTTGTCGCCTGGCGAAGAACCTCCCCTTCGTTGGAATTATCAGAAGAATCCGAGCTGCTTGGAATCGATGCCATCACTGTCATTAGTAGCAGTTCTCTTCTTGGCAACAGCGGACCCGGTTGCAAAGTCAAAAGATGTCAAAAACATGAAATATCATGAAACCAAGCAAATTGGCCGATGCGGGCCACCTCACAGCCCCTGCTGCGCCACGAAAGCCATGGAAGCAGGTGAAAGTCGAGCGCATGCCGGTCGGGCCCACCAAGGCTCCGTCAGCTGCAATTGTGTGCAGGCCGTCCTTGCAACGAGCACTGGTATACAATATGAGCAGGAATTGCTTTAGTTCGAGTGATCCCACTCAGAGGCGATTAGGAAGAAGGCGGGGCATCAATATCCCTCTGATTTCATCTATCACAGGGTGTCCAGCCTCGGCCTACAGCGGCCGGCGCAGCTGTCCACAGCCTGTGGCCGGTCCCTTCGCCCACGATGTGTTTGGCAAGCAAGCTTGCCATTACATGAATGATGTTGATTACACTGGCATCGATAGACCCAGACATGCTCTTGCAAACGAAGCCATCTCCATAGGAGAGACATGCGCTTTTCACTTTTTGCAGGCTCCCTGAACCTTAAAAGTCAGGAGGAGCCTTTGCGTGGATGGGTAGAGGCCCGGCGCCTGTTTATGTGTGGACTCAGGGCTTTCTTCTCTACGGCCCCATCCTGCCACTCGAGTCTTGGTTTGATATATTTGGTTGTGAACTTCAATGGAAACTTTGCCACGACTCCTGTGGTTGCTGGGCGAGCTCGCCGCGAGTGTCCAGGCCTGAGGGACGACCCTGAATCGGGGGAACCCACGAACCCCACAAACCCAAACACATTAGAAAAACACTCTCAAGCCGAGCGAGAAGTGAAACGGAAAAGCAGCACGGCTGAACAATGAACATTTGTCTAAGGGGCCCGAGCGCTGCCCGCTTCATTGAGCACAGGAGTCACGGGGCTGGTCTTCGCTTCCATCACTTGGCTTCTCCACAGGCTCGTTCTTACAACATGGCTGTGTCCCTACAACTCTACGATCTGGACAAGCTAGTGCTCCTAGCGGTAATGGCAAATAGGCTGTCTGAAGTTTGTGCAGTTCCTCTCACGTGTCGTGACAAACTTATCCTCGCAAACGCAGCCTGACACGCGGATTGAAACAATGTTCTTTCCTGCCGAACATGCGCTGTGGCATATGCTCTGACTTCGGTCCTGATATGTGTTCTGAACTGTGGTTGCCTCAATGTGGAATATATTAACATGGTATCTCGCGTAGACTCTGGCATTCTATCTGACACAAATTGTGGCATTCTAGTTGCAGATTGAAGGCATGCGGATTGAAATAACGCCAATGGCAAACTGCCTTTTCTTCAAGGTGCGAGCCTTATACGTTGAAACATCAAGCTCACACTTATCTCGGCAAACAAAGAGGGTTCCTGCTCCAAGGCCATCTGCATCCCCAGTCGCTCTGCTGCAGTGCCCTGCCACAAGCTAGGTTGCACTACTGCTGACTGCCGCCCCAACAACATCTTTTCAACTTTGGCCAACACTCAGACCACGCACAAGTAGATATAGTTATTCACGTAAATATCATGTACAAGTATTATACGACAAGGATATTCAATGCAAATCTGGGTGTAGAAGACAGAACTTTTAGTCCTTTGCCTGACTTGCGCCGCACATCGGCTGTCCCACGGCAACTCCGGCGCGGTTGAAAGAGCGCTTAGCATTTTTCTGTTGTTCGGATCTCTTTTCTTGGTTCCAACCATGTCGGAGCTTGGCAGGCCAGCTGCGCAGTCTACACAACATGTAAAGCAACTTAAAGCAACTCATTGAGAATACTGAATGGTAATTGTTGTGTGTTGTCCTACCGATTGAGCACGCTTGCAGCTGCGAACCACTGAACAACACAGAGTGTCTGCCCTGGTCGTCTATTTGCTTGATGGCTTATGAAAGCAAGTGGTGAAAAGAACAGGATCGTCTATCTATATCTATCTGTTTCTATCTATCTCTCTATCTGTCTATCTATCTGTCTATCTACCTATCTATTTATCTTTATATATTTATTTCTATCTATCTTCATGAGGGTCTGAGTGTGTCATCCAAAAAAAACAAGCACACCTGACCAATAGCGTAAGGACAACGACAAATAGATACAAATAGTCATATCAGGAATCCGTGCGTGGTTTGATTATATAGATGCCACCCTCTCTAGATCCTCATGGATGCTCACCCTAGATCTTCTGCAAAGTACCTGCTTCTCCTGCGCGGATCTTCTTCATCAACGTCTCGTAGGCATAGCGCCTGATCCGGCAACTGAGTAACCTACAGGAGTCTACTAATTATTGTCAAGGTGGGTCCTTGAGGAAGTTCATTGTTTGACTTCAAATCGTTTGCCCACGCCATGGCGCAAGATTCTCAATACATTGCTTGGCCAAGAGTTCTGTCAAACCATGTCTTTCCCGCCTATTCTGGTTAAAAGTTGTTTAAGACCCCTCTGTTTTTTAGCCTTTGGACTTCCAACGCTGGAAGACCACAGACTGTGCTTCTCAAACGCTGCACCACGCTCAAAACCCTCAGGACGCCACGAACACCGCGCCTCCCTTGGTACTGCACCGCTTGCCGCGAGAGCAGCCGCCGCTGCGTCTGCTCGGCAGAGACTTGGCGGACCTGAGTGGGAGGTGGGTTCGGTCCACTGCAAGGCGCATCAAGGCGCATCAAGCTTGTGGGGGTCCTGGGCCTGCAGTTCAGTTGTGGTTCTGTGTGTTTTGCGCAGCTTCACTGCTTGGAAAGCATAGACTGACAAGCATGACAAGGACGTTGAAGAACCTTGACTTGTTGAGCCTTTGTCTTCAGGTTCGCATCCGGAAACTAGTGGTGAGCGCCTCATCTACTCGATGCTTCTTCGTTGGGAGAGGCTCACGTCCAGGGCCAAAAGGACCAGTAAACAGGCAATTCAGAAGCCTTCGTGCGCCTTCATGGCTGACTGGCATCCGGAAGGAAGGTCAAAGGCTCGACTACTAGTCACTATAGTTGCATCCAGTGGAGACCAGAGTGGAGACCAACAAAAAACAGCTCCTGAGCAATGGAAAGCATCCAAAAAAAAAACAATTGATGACTCCAAAGAAAAACAAACAACTTGGGAAGCTAAAGTTGTTCTCTTTTGTTTCTGCCTGTCTTCCTTAAGGATTTCCATTGTTTCTTTGGGTCCCATCGAGTTGGATCGTTCCGTTCCCATCACAGCAGCAGTCGTAGGGGGGGTCCGAAGGTGGGTTGGAAAACCGATGGCGACCGTGCCGCGTGCCGCGGAATCCACCGGCTGGGCCCATTTTGGGATGGCCATCGTTGACTTGAAGATCCAAGTAGAAACCTCTCAGAAGTTCCAAGAATATTCCTATAGAATCTATAGCAGTTCCAAGGTCATCACAACTCAAACAGCCGACAGGTCCGCCCAGTTTTTAAGTCCAAATCAAAAGAACACGATCCCGACAGGGCTCCAGTGGTACCTTCGTTTCGTTTCAGTGGGACTGGGGGCCCGGGTGCCAGCCAGTCGGGTCCAGGCCTACCGAACTGGTACGGTTCGGTACGGTTCACTCCAAGAGGCCAATAGCCAGGCACAAACCTTGTCCAGCATGGACACCTGTGATGAAGACGAACCACGCTGATGGAACGAAGCAAGGTGATTCTCATTGGAACGAATTCGGGATTTGAGAAATCACGTGATTCTCATTGGTTCTCCCGACTCTGCTTGTATTGCATTTTCATCAATGGAATCCACCCCAAAGCGGTGCAGGGCAAAAAAAAAGAGCGTCGGACGTCTTGAGAGTTCCTCTCAAAATTCATTTTGTTGGCGTCAGAGTTCATGTGATTAAATTACCGTAAGAACCCCTACGTAAGTGTGTCCACACTGTTTGGGGAAAAAACACTTGTTCTGCTAACCCAGGTGGTGGAGCTCGCCCGAGACAGAAACGCTGCCACCCTTTGGGAGACTGGCCCACCTTCTACCGTATCTGTTCGGAGGGGACCATGGGGAAGCTTGCTCGGCTTCGTGACGATGTCCGAACGAATGTTAAAGGAGCCCTGCAAACTGCTTGGCAGGATTGGCTTCAGCCCACCAATGATTTTTCTGTGTCTGAAACATGTGCATGTGTTTTTGTCTTGTGAACAAACAACATATTTTCCTTTCCCTGACTATGCATTTCCCTCCAACAACCTCCCTTTCCGCGGAGCTGGTCCATGTCAAAAGTGGTGTATACCTTGTAGAGGACCTTGGATACTTCATCAAATCCACTGATATGATCGTGCCCCCCTTAGCGTTGACAAAGCTGTCGTGCATGCCGAAAAAATAACACGTCCACCCTAATGCATGGGCAGCACGTGCAGTGGGCACCTGAGACACCACCGGCACAAACAGCACTATAGACAACTAACCCATTGTTCGGGGATCGTTGCATCTTCGGGATCCTTTTGGATCTTGTCAAAGGATCCTTTCGCTAGAGACCCAAAGACTCCAAACGATACCAAGAGAGGTTGAGAGAGCAGAACTAGGACCCTGTAGTCCTGTAGTGGTACATATATGGGATGGGCTATAGGGCTGTTCAACCTCTCTTGGTATCTCAGGAAGCTTTCGATCTCACATGAGTTCACCCGTCCCATGCAGCGATTCGGGTGCTCACCTCGCCTGTGGTGGTGACGCCGCGTCCAGGTCGCCTGGGAAAGGTTCGAGCCTCCTCGAAGGACCTTTAAGACCGGAGGTTGGGGTCTGCGCCTGGATTACAAGTCTCTACAACTCGACGAACCAATGAGCATGTTAAACAAAAAGAAATATGTATACAGTATGTCACCTTCTAGAGGTTAACCTTCCCTAGGGATCCACTGCCATCTTCTCATGAGGTACGACTGGGCCCGACCCAGGTGCCTACATCAATAGTCGAACACATCACCGTACCTGAGAAGGTACGACTGGATTCCTAGGGCTTTATCCACCTGTTGGCTTTTAGTGGGGAGACCAATCCTCAAAAAGGGTTTTGCAGGTTGTCAACTGTTCCTGGGTAGGATCAAGTGATTTAGAGCTGGGTGGCTTTAAGCCAGCGGGCTTAAGACAGAATGCATTGGCACCAGACCGGATGTCCAGGTAAAACTTGAACATGAAGCACCGAATCGAAACACACATACTTGAAGCATCTCGAAGCCACCAACCAATCAACCTCTCTCCAACAAACATGATCCAAAATTGCTTAGAGGGATCTCTCCATGATCCGCTTTTGAACCAAACACGAACCTCAAATCCTTAAGCAAAAGAACCCTCACTGTTGGGGGGTTCCTCAAGCAGCAAGGACTCCTTTCCTCTAGACTCTCGAAGGCGGATCAAGTCGGCAAGTCCGGAGGTGCATGGTCTTTACACCGCACAACGCCCTCCAACACACACGCAACGCCCTACACATTACGCCGTGGCCAGTTCTCACCCGTGCCCACCATTTTAACTTGTGTCTTGAAATGTGTTCCTTGACCCCCGCCTCAAAACCTCATCAAATCAGCCTTTGCCAATTTGCACTCCAAACCATTCATTAGAAGCAACTTTTCCAAAGGTACAATACAACTCCATACCTCTTCTTGGCCTCGGTTGGTGTTCAACCCTCTACGATAGCCTCTATGTTTTATTGATTCTTTTTGGATGCTGGGATGACATCTGCAGGTGCAAATTTGTACCCCCAAAAAACGTCCGGAAACGTCTCTTTCCGTCCACGTCACTGTCGCGCTTGGCCATGGGCACTTCTTCCTCAATGCGTGCCGCCACCTCTGGAGTCACCAACACCTGCAACCGTTGGCCCTTCCTTAGACGCACCAACAAAAACAACGCCACCAAATCACAAACAATAATCTTCTTTCCGCCTCATCCATGGTTTGGACGTCTAGGCCGCACCTAACTAACAGTTACAATCATCAAATCACAAACAATCAAATCACAAACAGCACCTTGCGTTTGATCAATCAAATCACAAACAATCAAACAAAATGCTTGATCAATCCCAAGATGCTTGATTCCCCGCAGGCGGTATGCACCCTGGGCAAAGTCACGAAAGGTGGAGTCCTGGTGGTGGTTTCGGCGGGGAGAGGCCCGGGCGTTTTTCGGTTCCAAGGATTCCAAGTGGCGAAAAGGCGGTCAACTCCACCAGGCTCAAATAGAATGGTGTTCACCTGTGGCATAGAATGGTGGTTCTACTGAGTCTGCTTTTGACCTCTACCTCTACCTCTATATCGAATTGCCAATGTGTTGGGCTAATCATAAGTCTGTAGGAATCACACGTAAGAGGGACCAGTCAGCAGGGGCGTCCATCTTATACCTAACTAATTACCCTTGAACATGGAACCTGAACATATTACTGGCATTGTAGAGGAACCAATCGACTTCCACTCTGGTCCATGCCGCCCGGTTCCGTGGGTCTAGGAACAAAGGGGGTGCATACCTACCAAAAGAGCCGTGAAACCCGGCCAAGAGAGGTTTTTCACAGGCCTATGTCGCCCATCCCATAGATGTACCATTCTCTCAGACCAGGGTCCGAACGTTCTGGTCTCTCAACCTCTTGGGGGGACCATAGAGGTGAACCTTAAAACAACGCTTTCCACCGGGATCCTTCCGGGTCGACGCCCGTCGGAGCCGTGAGGGGTCCTTCCCCAAGGTCAGGGCGGCACACGCGTGCGCGGGGTGTCGGATGTCGATGCCCGTGGTGTGCACCTGGTCGTAGAAGACCTGGTCAGGTTGGATGAGCCCTTCGTCGAAGACCATGTGCCGCATCTTTGCATTTGAGAGAGTAGTCAGTCATCCATCCGCGTCCAAGTGGCTGAGGCGGGTGAAGTTCCCCAAACTTCAGCAAACGTTTGGCGAGTGGGTAAGAAAAAGACCGCTGGAATGAGAACACCTTTTGCCCTGTTGGTATCTGTTGGTTTGGAATAAGAAGGTCACAAAAGCAGTGCTAATGTTGGTACTGTATAACATAGTACTATTGAGCTTCAAACACATTGATTTCCCAAAATAAGCGAATTGCGGGCCTGTCCAATCATATCAAACGAACTTGGAATGAACTTGGATGCCGAAGGAGCAAGTATTATTGAAAGCGCGCTTGACAACAAAGTACATGAACATTATCCGCGGTAGCTGATACCTCTGAACATGTGAAGCAAGTTTGCTAGCCCTGGTGAGGCTACTTGATCAACTCCCCTGAGGCCTCCATCCCAGCTGGCAATCAAAAGGCTTCAAGACTTCAACACCCTCCACTGCACCTATTGAGCTGTCACGAACTGCTCGGTTGCTAGACACTTCTTACAAGAAATGCAACATGGCCCATGAGCACTATATGTTGCTATACACTGAGTTCCTCTAAGTCTACGGCCCACAAGATGTGTCTTCGCCCGAGCACCACGCGCGTCCGCGAGATACAGGCGTCCGCGCGACGCGCCGCGTGTGACGCGCCGTCCTTTGCGCTGGTCTGACAGGGCACGAAGCGTCGATGAAGTGGCAAGGTGCAGTTGGAGACCTTGACCTGGGTGATCAACACAACGGAAGGGGGAAAAACACATATACCGAACGAGAAGCAAACCGTGTAGGTTCTGAACAAGGACCTCGGCTTGAACATGGGTCAATTGGTCAAAAGCACCAATATGGTGAGGAAAAGCACACACCGCAAAGAAAAAAACAAGTATTGCATTGTTGACAAAAGAGCAAAACTGTCACAACAAGCAACAGCCACAAGCAACAACAGCAGCAGGAACAGCTGAGGCTGGGTGACCGGCTTTTGAAGTTCTAAGAGGATGGCAATCAACCATCCAGGATCACACAATCGAACAGGCTACCGGGCTAACCACTGAATGTCACCCATCAAAACACTGCTTCTGCCAGATGACAACTAGACACCTCAACCATGGGATGCATGAATAGCTCTACCTGCAAGCACTTCTTGATCACCCCTGAACCAAACCACCTCTGGGTTTACAGTCATAAGCTTCCTGGACTTATGAGCCTTCACCCTCTAATTACGAGACGCTCTTGACTCGGAGGTGTTGAAGCCCTCGAATTATAATGTCTGCTTTTTGCCAGCTTCCTCCACCCGGACTCCACCCATGTCTCTGTGTCATAAGAATGTCATAAGCAACCATGTTTTGCTTGTCATTGACCATAGACTTTACTTAAGACAACATCATAAAATGTTACATGATAGTCATAAGACGTTCATAGATTTACCACTCCGCAAAAGCAACAAGCCTTCCATCAGCAACAAAAGTTCTGAGTTACCCCGACCGCCGTGGCGGACGTCCGCCGTAAGAGCTGCTGCCCGCCGCCGCTGTCGCAGAAGACCACCGCCTCCGCCCACGCGTCCCGAGGCAGCAAGGGGGGGGCGGCCCGGTCTCAATGGATCTCTTGGGAGGTCGACCATCGGTATGGTTGAGTTGGTGAACATGGAGTAGATTAGCTGCCGAGTTCGGTCAGACATGCAAGAGTTTGTAAGTATAAGTGCAGTCGCTTCAAACAACTGTCTGCGAGCACAAGAGGAATTAGGTCATCCAAAACCTGGTGCTTTCTTATCCAAAAGTTTGAGTGGTGAGTTGGTGAACACCCTGATCGACCTTGCCCATCAATAAAAATAATCATCAATAACATGTGGTTTAAAACAGCAAGCTCCACTGAACGAACCTTAGGTCCTTAGTACCAAGTACCAATAGACCTCCCAGAACCTTTTGGGGGGGAGAACATCATTTTGAGCAATTTCCTTTCACCCAAAAGTGACATCATCTCCACACCTCAAAGGGCAAGCCATAGTCCAGCAATGCACGGGCCACCTGCGGTGCCCCATCTTTGCACATGGGGGCATCAACGGTCGGTGGCCCTTAAGAAACAGACCTGCAAGCAAGATCAAGCAAGGACATATGGCCAAGGAATTGGTATACAGCCAGGGTATATGGCCTGCTTGAGAGGTTGTGGGAGATGAATGTCAACGAATTCCAACGACCAGAAGCAAGCAACTTCTTCACTGCGTGAGGGAGTCGTTTTTCCGTCCGATTCTACAGTGCCCTCGGTGAGGTCGAGAAGAAGGGTTATCAAGTGAGGTCGAAGAAAACAAGAATGGTTGACCTAACTGGTTACCTATACTGGTCGAGCAAGTTAGGGCTATCAAGTTAGAATGGTCAATGCATCTCTTGCTGGGCGACTTCGTGATGACAGACAAAAAAACAAAAAAACAAAACATTTTTTGTGCATGGTTCCTATATGGGCTTGTACCTAAGCAACCACTTCTGGCATGACTGGTCTCGCTCATCTGTGGGCCACCTGCAAACTTTAGAGGCTTGGTAGACTTCAGCCCATCCCGTATGGCCTGTTCGTTGCTCAAGCCAGTAATCAAAGCCCCCACATCCTTGGCCAAAGGGTTCGAGAAGGATCAACATCCTCCAAACATCTCGATTACCCAAACCATCCATGTATGGAATATACCTACATTGCGATCATACATGGGGTCAATGCAAGTAACTATTCCATGCATCGGTGGTCTCGGTTTTGTCCATTGTTGCTGGACGCGCCACCCTCATTGTTGCTGGACACTCCAGAATCGATTATGAACACGTCTATCCGGAAGCCCATCATGTGTTCCATGAAGCAATTCCAGTGGTTTTGGGATTTGCTCATGCTTCCATCCTTTTTGGAATTCACGCATCCATTTGGGTGAAGATGGTGAAGAGGCCCCGATCGGGAAGGGCTCACTCTCTCAGCCTGTGACACCCATGGAAAATTGAGATCAAAAAATGATCAAAGAATTCACAGGGCACAAACCTTCATAGATCTATAGATCTCGCATGTTCTTCCATTGACCATCCATCAGTGTCCAGAGGCATCTGGCCAACTAGGGAGACATTCGCAGATCCATACCCAGACGCTCCATGTATGCCATACATGCCTACATTGGGGGTGGTTTGGGGGGTCAATGTAGGCATATATATTCCAGTCCCATGGAGTGTATGGGATAGATCACGGTTCTTTTCTGTCATTGCGTCTGGAGTCGTCTGTCGCTGTGTCTGCTGCTTTCGACCCGGGCCCAGCAGGAGGTCACAAGCCCTGCTTGAAAGCCCCCCGACATGGAAGCTACATGCATTGACTGGGCACAGTGACACATGTTCATGATGAGTATCCGACATGAAAATAGATGTTAACATAGCATGGGCCACAATGTGTTTAACAGCTGCTCCAAGGGCAAACAGGACATAAGTAATTGCTGGCAAAAAGAAAGAAGTACTAAGATGTACTAAGTATGTGTGTAGATAGTGCGGTGTTTAATGCAACCATACCACAAGCAGTAGCATTTCTTTTGGGATTTGGAGCTCTTCGACTTAAATAACCCCACCCGTGTCGTGTCTCACAGCGCCACACCAAGCTTCTATCAACGCATTCAAGGGCGGCTGGTGAGTGGCGACCCGCTGCAGCAAACGTTGGGCCTCAGGACAACTGGGGCGCCGACCGCAAGGCACACCTCCTCCCGGAGCTTCTCGCCCGAGCTACGCCCCCGTTGCGCACCGCGCGCGCGCCAACGCGCGCGGTAGGCGGAGGCGGTCGATCTCGCCGTCGACGGCGGTCGGAGTCGAAGGCCCGGACGTTCCAGCCCTCTTCCACGAGGGAGACTTGCACCACGAGCGGATCCGAGAGGGTCGTCAACATCTTGGCATCGTCACCTGGGAAGCGAGGAAGCCACGCGATGCTGACGGCATGGGGCGGTTGGCAAATGAGTCAAGAAGGGGGGGCAAGATTTGTTTGTTTTGTTCAAATCAAGTGGAAGATCTTGGATCTTGAGGTGTGGTGGCTGAGCATGGATGTCCAAAATAGTGGAATTAAACTGCGGGAACTTTCTCGTCAACTCAAAAGACTTCTGGCATCTTCTGGCAATGTGCGGCCTTCTTGGGAAGATCTGCTCCATTGAGTCCTAAAGTTGCGAGTGTGTCGGTGGAGGTTATTTGAGGGCATATCATGTCATTCATGAATTACAGTGGTAACTAGTTAAGTCTCAGAATCGCGGGCTGACAGGAAAGATGCGGTTACATTCATTTGGCAGTTTTGAGAATCAGGTCGAAATGAAGGAGTTCCCCTTCAACAGCGACCACAGTGACCATCGCGCTCCGTGCAAACTCTGAGGCTGTCAAGAACTGCCCCAGCACATACGTTCAAAGAAACTGAACTGGTAAAAGCTGGACTGTCAGAAGACTGTCCCACACTGAATCTGCCTCTCCCACTTTCCGAACTTCCACCACACCCCACCACACCCCACCTCCCTCCACCGCCCCCTGGCGCCTTGCGCGTAGCGGCACTGACCCAAGGAGCGCGGCAGCAAGTCGTTGGGCGTCCCGCTGAAGCCCAAGCGCGAGGAGCTGAGCACCTCGTCGTCCCATGAGGTCTTCAACGAGCCGCACCAATGGCGAGTCCTGGGTCCTGGACCCCTGGAAAAATGAACAGATTCTTCAATGAGGGATGTCAACCTACCATGCACTTGGTGAGAGAGGTTTTGGACTCATGGCCATATGGGTGTGTAATGTTGAATTACAAGCAATAAACCGTGAGTCAATCATCATCAGCTTTTTTGGCCTGCCAGGATTTGGCCATATATACTTTAAACGCTTTAAATTTCGCCAACATCCAGGGGGAGACCCCCTGACCCCAATGGGTTGAGTTGGTCTATCTTCCTTCTTTGAAGGGGGGGAGACCTCCGGCCTCCCGTCTCCGTCTCCGGCCTCGCCGCCCAAGTCTTGGCCGTTGGCCGATAACTTGGCGTCGGCGTGCTTCAGCAGCGCGGGAAAGACTTGATGCAGGTGGAACTCCTCGATGCAGCACGGTGGTCGTTACCGACGAGGTGACTGTATACAAACATCTTCCGTTTTTGACCCGTCTCCGTCTGTACCCGTGTGTTGTTGTTTTTTTGTGGTAAACCGGGATGGCCGGGACTTGTGATCATTCTCTGGTGGCATTGGAGTGCACAAGACTGGTTGTCAAAGGGCTGGTTGTTGGCACTGCTTCACTCACTAGAAGCCGTGTTTCCGTGGAAACACGCCGCCGCAAGGGCGGCACTCCGTCGGGCGCATCACTTTGGTTCAACACTTTGGCTCCGATCGGTTCCGCTGAGGGACCTCGGCCATGTGTGGAGGGTGGAGGCTCAGCCGTATAAGCAGCCCTGACCATGTGGAGGGCCTTTGGCTCCTGCAACCGCGAACTACATCACAACTCGACTGCACATTCTACTCTCCAGAGCCGTCCATGCAAGAAAGGGGGGGTTCTGTCGAAATCACATGGTGGGAGTTGACCCACATGAACTTCCAAAAGGCAGGGCAGCACCAACAAAGTCCTTTGCAAAAAAAATGTTGCCAACCTTGTACAGGATAAATTTGTATTGTCTTCTCACTTTCTAGCTATCAGTGGGATCAAACCGGTAGAACCAATCATCTTGTCATCTCTCAGAACAAGGTTCTAATGCTTTTGTTTACTCTCAATTTTGGAGGCTCTCCATTTGTCATTTTTTTCTCGCAAAAGGTAGTTCCAGTCAGTTTGTTTGTGGCCCACAACCCCAGGAATGGTAAATGCTCCTTGATAAGCAAAATGTTTGATTGTTCATGTCGTCTGATGGTTGCCGAACCATCTTTGCTGCGCCAAGCAACCATCAAGAAGGGTGAAGTCTTCATCACGCTATACCTCAGGCACAAGGTTTGTTTCGGCCACGGACGTGTTCTTTGGTCAGTTTTGCTCCGGCCAGGTGTCCTTCACCAAACAGGCACAAGGTTGTCAGCACCAGTTATGAGGTGTAACGTCTTGGAAAATGATTGAGACTGCTGAGTGCTGGCTTCAAACTTTGCTGCATTGGCTCTTTTCTTCGCTCCGGTGCTGGTCCAGGGCTTCAGGGATCCAGCTGTTGCCATAAGGACACCTGGCTCATCCCTGTCGATTTGACATCAACAAAACATGGAACAAACATGAACAAAGTCTATCGCCTCGAAGGTCTAACTGGTTTATGATGTGCTCCATTGGCCAAGAATGATTGGCGTCTGCCATCCTGCGGTGCGAATCACCAACATCACCACTTCTGCCCCCGAAAAGGAGCCGCCCGCGGAAACACCACCGCTGGGCCAAGGAACACCAAGGCCACTTGGGAAGCATCGCTGCTGTCCAACCACTCCAAGGGCGGCACCAGCTGCGTTTCTGAATCCTTGGCGCGACTCACACGGGAATGCCTAACCATCCTAACCCAAACACTCCATGTATGCCATATATATGCTTACATTATCTTACATGGGGGTGGTTTGGGGGGTCAATGTAGGCATATATGGCATACATGGAGTGTCTGCCTGATGTCACCAAAGCAAAGAATCAACAGGTGGATCATGCAGCTTGAAGCAGTTGACATATGTTTTCCAAGGGAACTGAGACATGTCATGGTGATTTCCTTTAGTACTACCAACAGAGGTTGAAGGACCCAAACGTTCGACCATCCCATAGGTACCCCAGGTGAACGGTCCTTTGTCAGGTCACTTAACCTCTCTTGGTATGACATGCAACTCCCAATGCCGAGTGTCGCATTCAACGACAGCATGAGACTCTGAATGCCTGGACCCGCACTAGTCACTACCGTAGATGGACGAAATATTCAAACCCTTTACCATCCTTTACCACATACACCTCCCCCCCATCCCCCAAAGCTCAGTGTTGACAGCATTTCCGGAGACTAAGCACGGCCGAGTGGACGAATCAACCCCAAAGGTACTGAACACACAATATGTTGCACTATGTTGAACTTGTAGCATTGAGATTTTGGGGTGCGGGGTCCATGGAGACAAAATGATGTTCTGGGGTTTGATCATCTACATCTATCTGTAGTCCACCAGTCAATGGATTCCGATTCGTACGTTGGAGGCATATCGAGTCGTTCCTTCATTTGCAATCCAACGAACCCATCAGCATGGAACCTTGAACCTATTAACGTGGCATGCGGCATGCCAACACACTATATTGCTCCAAAACCACCAGAGATAGCACCAACTCTGAGAAGCCCCATCACCCCAGAAAGGCTTCGTCCACCCAGATCTTCATCCCTCCAGCCTCGTCCCCTTCCCTCTCAGCGGAGGGTCGCTTCGATCGCTAAGGACCAAGTACTTGGGATCCCAAACCTCTCCGAAGCCCAGCCGGTCGGGTGTGGTGTGCTTGCGGTGGACACCGGTGACTGGAGCGAAGAGGCATGGACCGGTGGTGGCCTGGCCCTGGCTTTCGTCTGGGGTAGTGGTACAGACCTCGGTTGGGTACAGACTACAGACCTGAGTTGGGTATATCTCCCATGGCCTGGGTCCGGATGTTGAGTGGATGAAGGTGAGGTTGCAGGCCTGCAACCTCTAAAATCGTGATAGTTGTGTATTGACTGTTGCAGGTCATGAGAGACAAACTCTACATATGGTATAGGCTGCTTCTCGAGCTGTTCCACCAGGATGGACTATGGACTAAGTCTATCATATTCGTTCATGCGGCCAAAAGGGCGAGGAAGGCGGGTCGGAGCACGTGACGTACTGCATGTCTGCCCCCCCCCTGAACGTCCATATATCAATGGCATGCATAGAGAATCACTCTGCGAAGTGAAATGGATTCAACACCTACAAACATAGGGGCGCTCGTCTAGGAGCCAAACAGACCGGGTACGTATTGGCTTTGAACATGCCACACGCAAGGACTTCAAAAGGAATCCTGAATTAGGCTCCTCTTCAACTCGCTGCCTTCTTTGTTTGGTGCAACTCTGCATCGTTTCCAAACCTTGTCAATCCACCATCGAACCAAAACAATCTATATCCACTTCCCAGAAGACGGCGCCCTTCTCATCCATCTATACCACAGCTCTACACGATCCGCCACCCACCCAACCAACACGCACAAAAACCCGCCAAACAAACCGCAAAACGACACCAGCTTCACCAGCTTCTGTCTGTGCCTTCTCCGCAGCCAGCTTCTCTCCTCCTCGTACCGCGGCGCCCTGCAACTTCACCCACTCCGTCCAGCTCTGCCGGGCACCTGGGAGGCGAGCGTCCGAGCGTCCGAGCCCAGGTCCGAGAGCCGAACTGATATCAACTGAGATCCCTTAGGGATCCAGTCGTACCTTCTCAGGTTTTGGAGACGATTGATGTAGATGCGCCAGGAGGGCCCAGTCGTACCTCCTGAGAAGGTATGTGGATCTTCAGGGGATCATCAATCTTGGCAAAACATATCAGAGCAGGTAACCTCCTGGTGGCAGACTGCACTTTGGGGTTCAAATATTGTAAGTGCTCGGGTTGCAACCGCGCCTGCACGAAGTTTTTGATCATTCAAGTGCGGAGAAGACTCCAAAAAGTGAAAAGGCAGAAAGACTTGTTTCCTAGAACCGTGTACAGGGCACGAAACCAAGAGAACCACACTATATATGGAAAGGGCACGTGTTCTTCTCTCTTATGTTCCTTGGAATCGAGTACCTGTACCTTGGTTGGTGCTCAATCTGGGATCGAAACCAGCCCAAAGCCAGCCAGCCCATCAAAACCGTTAAAACAACGACATGGCCATTCGGCACGGTCACGCCCTCGGACGACATGGCTATGTCTGGTCCTTGCATGAACCTCCGCCTTTGTGGCGGTGGGGTTTGGGAACAAACCCTGCAGGGAGATCTAGGGAGTGGAGATCCTGCAGGGAACCAGCTCAGCTACCCTACCAGGAGTTCCATGTTGGCAACTGCCGAACCTTGGAGGAAGTCGGTGTGCCCAGAACATCCACTTCACTCACTGACAAAGTTATCCTTTGGAACTGGTGCACATCCTTCTATGTGTCAAACCACATAAAACATCATAAAACTAAACATATACATATATATATATATATTATAACTAGCATGATAACAGGAAGTGCTTTGTGTTTTACTTATTTTTGCGTGTCGTTCGCTGCGCATAGGAAAAATGGTCCATTCCATGGAAGAACTGTTTAGAAATGAATGATATCAAGTAGGCACAGTGTTTCAATGTTTTAGATATCTTGTTTGCGAACATTAAAATGATTTCATATGTTTCTCCTGCGAACATATTCATGTCACAATACATAGGGGGGCACCAACTATACCTTCCCAACACCCAAACATGTTGCAAACAAGCACATGATGTTCATCATCCAAAACCCACTTAGATTCACATGAGATTGATCTTACATGCCTCGAATTCCACTCTGATCCAGGGCACTGCGCCGCTCCAAACCATCACTGTCCAGGCGTCCCAAACGCCCCAGGCTCCGAAGCGCCAACTTCAGGTCCCCTGCGAAGCGTTCTCCGCGTGGCGTCCGGGAGTGGCTGGGAGGAGTGAGGGGCGTCCGGAGGGGCGTCCGGCGGGTTTTTGGGCATCCTGAAGCACCGAGGTCAGCAGAAGGTTTGGCATTTTAGAGCCAAACCAGAAGCCCAGACACACTAAATGATGTCATAGCTCACCATCTTCCAAGAATGAGGGTATGAACTTCACTTGGAAGTCATGCAAACATATTGAACAATGGTCAATCAAGCCAACCACTGACAACGTTGTATCTACAACACAGGGAGTAAACAAAACACATACATTGATTCTCTTGCATGGCGAAGCTGAAACTACCACACTACCACCTATACCAACCCAACACACCAGCACAACAACAACAATGCCGCAAACCGGGATCTGGAGCTGCCAGACCCCTCGGGTCTCGACATGGGGAGGTCCGGTCTGAGCCAAATGAATCGGTCTGATCAAACATACTCCTCAGCGTCCTCAACCCACCAGTCAGAGTCTCTCAAGTCAGACCGGGAGTGACTGAAAGCTCAAACAAGACGAAGCTCTCAAGTCAGTCTCTCTCGCACTGCCCCAAAAGCGCCCTTGCCATTGGCTTAATGCGTTCTCCAACACTTCACATCCACCCCCTTTCTGTCTGCCGGCTTCTTGTCTGCGCCAATGTTTTCATGTTTTCACAGGTCCAAATACAATGTTTACTGTTTTCATGTGTCCAAATGCCTTTTTTGGAAGACAAATGCCATGGGCACGATCAGATGCCTGGCCGCATGCCACCAAAGCGATAGGCCAACCATGTGAGCCTCGGCAGTGATGCTCGTGGCGAAGCGGGGTGCGGAGGTCAATCGTTCAGAAACGAGAAGCAAGACTCGGCAAGACTAACTACAGGTACCATCATGTACCCAGGACACATCATGTACTGAAAGAAACACACAAAAAAAAACGGTGGTTCCGAACTGACCGTCTTTCAGGAAGAGCTAGCTAGCTTTCCAATGAGGAGGCGGAAGGAGGCCATGCGTACCGCGGTGATTCGTCGGGCCGAGACCTGCCACGGTGACCCCCCGAGAACTTGGGCGCCGGTGACCGCGCCAGGCTGCGCAGACAAGAAAGGTATATTTGACAGAGCATGTGTGGAGGTCTACTGAACTGAGGTGGTGGTTGGGATTGAGAAGACTTCATCTGGTTTTGGGTGCGTGTGAAGAGAGAAAAAAAACAGCGGATGGAAGGACCCCTTCACAATCTTGGGCACATCTTCCACATCAACTACCAGATGCATGCATGCAACATCACATACTCTAAAAAAAAAAAAAAAACTTTGCATGTCACTCCTGACTCAAGATCTTCTAAGAACACCCGGGCCCCGTCTGTATCTTCCGACGCATCGCCCACACTGCCCCGACGCATCAGGTCTCCCGGGTCATCGTCCAAGTGGCCCGATCAAAACGTCTGGATGGCTGAATTGGGAGCTGTCCTGGGTCGTTGGGGTTGGGGTGATGTCATAAAGAAAGATGTGCTACAGTAGGTTGGAGGCCATCACTCTAGTAGGTTGGAGGCCATCGCTAGTAGGTTGGAGGCCATTACTAATAGCAAATATAGCTACTTTTGTTTACATGAAACAAACCATGTCTTTGTTTCTTTTTGCATCTGCTCAGATTCAGATGTTCCAGGGCGAGTTCTGGCCAAGTCGAGACATTTCCCCGAGCCAAGAGAGCCTAGCCTCTGGAAGAGGAGGCTTTTGGAAAATGATTGTAACCTAGCTTTGCGGGCCATACAGTGTATGACAGTCTGTTGTTCGGATGACAACTATAACAGCAACTCCTCTTTATATGCACTAAGTCTAGCTAGCACGTTCATGGATTGCTTTGGACATACAACCTTACTATATATATATACACTCTTGCCTGCTGGGATCCTTGTCGAAGAATCACACGAGTCACATGATTTTTGTTGCGGGCTGACCAAAAACATGTTTACCTCCCCAAAGAGAGGACAACCACTAGTACTCAGATCCCCCAAAGCAATCGTCCTCAACCAGACCGGTGGCGACGACTCCGTCGACCGAGGCGCTGAAGGCGCATCTTTCCCCACGAAGGGCACCGCCATGTGCCGCCGCGCCGGCGCTTCGGAGGGCCAGCTTGGGGACGCCTGCGCCGCTGTGCCGGCCAGGGACTGGTGCTCTGATGCCCAAGTCACCACACTGTGCACCTAATAACAGCAACCGAAGGGCCTCAAAAGGAACAAAATCTTTAGGGGTGATCTCTGCAAAGCAAAGCAGCACTGATCCTTCATGCTAACAGCAGGTCATGGAGTACTTCATCTCGCCCTCAATCACTGTCCTCCCCCACAACGCTCAAGATCGCACCTTCCCACTTCCCATTCACCAGCTCTCATAGAAGAAAAGCATGAGCACACTCCATCGAAGTGTCCCCAGAATGGAAGCACACCGAACTGCGAGGTCGTTTCCCTTCCATCTCTCCCTTCCATTTCGCTCGGACGCGCGACTTCGTGAGACTTCACACAAAAGCAGAGACGAGTCCGCGGAGGCACTTGAACAACCTGTGCATTTCATGCGTTCGTGTGTTGTTGACGCCACTGCATGAAAAACGATCAATTCCCGGGGGTTCACAGTTGACGCCTTCACATCCTACACGAGGTAAATCGCTGGATCATACTGGATCTACCTAATAAATGATTCATTAGATCACAAACAACTCCCGGAGAAACGAGACAAAACTAGAAATACCTCACCGATCCCCAAAAGCAGGATGCCTCGTTAGGCGAAATGACCAAGAAACAACTCAGGAGTTTCCAAAGAACACCTGTTTAAATCATGTGTAATCAATGAATCAAGCGTTCAAAAATGGCCACAATGTGTTTTCACGGATGGTTTCTTTGGTCTGTGTGGTCCCATCGGTCCAAACACTCGCTCGCGACCATGCGGCGAAACCAAACTGCGAACCGACCCCGGGGGCAAAGGTCGAATCATTCCTTCACCCGTCCGAGGATCTCGTCCTTTGTTTGGGGTCCTCAACCCTACACCACTCATTCGCTCTTTGGAAGGTCATCAGTCTAGTAGGGCTTGGAGGCCATCGCAGCCATCGCTAGGAGGTTGGAACATGTTGGAACCCTACACCTATAGGTTCTTTTTTTTCTCTTTGTTCATTAGGCTTTATGGATGGTCCGCAGCAACCGGATGGTCCAGAGACCATTTCAAGTCCCCTCACGAGCCAGGAACTGGAGAAGGAATCCAGTGGAACCAATCTAATTCCATAGAACCTGTTCTGACTCAAAGCTACAGAACCAGTTCCAGTTAGTTGAAACCAACTCCTAGAGGTCAGTTGGACCTCACTATGGTGGTCATAAAACGATCCAAACATCGAGAACGACACGATGAACCGCGAGGCTTTCAGGTCCCAAAACCTCGTACCGAACGTCCTTTGCCTACCAAACACGTGGCAACCTGGACCGTTCCTGGCCCGCTCCCCAGCCCTGGTTCGTGCGCAGCGACCGACGAAGAGCCGAGCTCGACCGATGCATGACCCCCTGAAGAGGCAAAAGCTCTTCAGGTTTGGGGGGGGGTGAAATATCATCATAGAGTCTATAAAGCATCACCAACCAATCAGCTGGTGTGACCTAGGGCCACATTGGGCATTGAACAGAATTACCCAAATGCGTTCAACACGTTCTTTTTCTGCATCAAACAATGGCAAAACATGTGAAACAATCCTCGCATGGAATATGGCCAGAAACATGCTAAAAACCATTGCATATATAATGTTGCATTCAAATTAGTATAATGGGACGGAATCATAAAACAGTTTTCGCTAATGCAGATCCAGTACATCTTTCAACCGAGACCATCCACACCTCCGTCATGTTCCTTCCGTCCGGGCCAACGACCTCCGGGCGTCCGAGCGGGCGTGTCGGCTCCGCCAGCCTCGTCCAACAAGCCGTAATGCACGCGATGGATGCGAGACGCCAAGTGGGGGAAGAGCCTCGGTGTTGGAGCAGACTGATCCGCAACTACGTGTGCCACGTGTGCCTTTCTTTCTTCTGCGAAAGGAGAAGAGTTAGGTGTTCCGTCCCCCGTTCTTTCAATCTCATCGATCATGTTTGATGATCAATGCTGTTTCACACGTCGTGCTGTTTGACACTGAAAAGGGGTGTGAGCTCTATACTGTAATTGTGCTGAGGTCTTGCTTCTGAAGTCCAGATGCGCTTTTGGTATTCATGTCTTTGCTCGCAATCTTGTGTTTCGTGTTCGGAGCCCCATTCACATTCAACCTGTTCTTTTCTTTCTGGTTTAGTTGACTTCGCTGGTGATACAAGCTTCTCATTCAAACAGGTGCCCTCTCCAATTCAGCTCATCAGCATTTCAGTCGTTAAAAGTTCGAGGCCTGTCTCTCACAACTGCAAATTGCCAGAAACAAGCAACAGCCTAAACGTTCTCTATACTCTATACATCTCTATACACTTCATCCCTGGTCTGACAGGAAAAAAGACGTCGTGAACCACTTCCGACGGACTTCTCTGCAAAAAGACTGTAAAAACCGAGCCACGTCTGCAACCAGCTTCGGATCAGGTTCACCGCCTTCAACTGCGCATCGCTCAAGTGACTCAGCTCCTCATCGTCCGCAGGGCTGAGACATGTTCTAACCAAGTCTTTCAAAACAGCAAAGCAAACATTGTTCTATAGAGAGAGAGAGAGAGAGAAACAGGTCAACACAGAAGTGAAGTGGAGAAAACCGTTCACCAAAAGAAAGATCCGTCGGGAAGAAATCGATGGCTCTTGGGAGCGGCTGTAAATCACCAGGATATCCTTCATATTCCTGCATGTCAATAAAGCGAACCTGTTTTGAAGCTTTACTCACATGACCATCCTGTTGAATCACCAAAAGAACATTCTCTTAGTATACTCTCAGGTTTCCGGGCTACGGGTACAAAAACGTTTGATATGCTGGTCAACATCTTGGCGCGTGAAGACACCAGCCAACCATATTCACAGGTCTCGCATCAGCTTCAATGAGCTGTTTTCAGAGTTTGTTGCTGCAAAAAAGTCGTGTAGTAACAAAAAGGTATTAGTAAGAAAGGGCATTGCAACTAGGGAACAAGAAGCTACTAGTAGCTCCTGGCACTACTACTAGTAGCTAAGAAGCTACGAACGGAACAAGGGCATTTGAGAGTTTGGGCGGTTCCATCTCGGGGCGCGCGGGGCAGCTGCTCCTCATCCAACGGACCACCCTGAGCAGGAACCCGGCGACACGGCAGGACTCTGTCGCTCCAGCCGAACGAACGCGTGGAGGCCGGAAATCGTGGGGTGAAGAAGCTCCGAGATCTCCAACTGCGTTCACTTGGATTCCAACTGCTTGGGATTGTTCACTCCTTTTGCATCCTTTTTCATCCCTTTTGCTGCATATCTGCAGATAGCCCAAGTTGAGGCCTTAGGAGACCGAGAGTATCCTTCATGATCCTTGATCGATCCTTCTGTTGAACCATGAAACGCTTGGGGCCCAAGCCCTCGAGCTCGCCGTCCAGCTCCGATTCGCGCGTGGTGCGACCGCCGGCGGCCAAGTGGCAGAGCACCAGAAGCGGAGCAGTTTGGCTTCACTGTCGCCAGAGCTCTTCAGCCAGATCTTGGATTCAAAAGGGAGGACTCCGCGAGGATGGGAGCAACGGAGAAGGTTGGCGGGAGTTTGTGTTACCCCTGGTTTTTGTTAGTCTCTCTTGCTCTGGTCCTCGCTCGCTGTTCTTTTGCAGTTTTGTTCTTGACTGCATATGTTGCCTATTTGGTTTGTTTGTTGTTTCCTTTTGTTGTCACTTTGCGCGGTTATTTTGTCAACAAACTCTGGCTGCAATTGTCACGGCTGAGCCTGCCAAGCAACTTTCAAGCCCATTACGTGAATAAGTTGTTGAACACACAGGATGAGTATATAAATGAAATAATGCTGGAATTGCAATGACCTAAAGTAAGCATACCATGCATTTCTTGTAGGAACCTCTTGTGGCCTATAAACTATAGAAATTCCACACTCGCTTTGGACTGTTTGCTCACCAAAGAAACAAACCGCTCGCAGGTGCACAAAAGCTTTACAACGGTTGGGGACGAAAGGTCATTGAAACCTCGTATCTATTGGTCCTGGGATGTCTTTGGAACAAGCCTTCACGGAATTCGGTTTCGCTGACCACTCACAAATTAACTTGCAAGTAAGCGGCAGTGCATGATAGTGGTTGTATTCATTGATACTGCGGTGTGATGATGATGCAAGTGGATGTCAAACAAAAAGGATGTTGCACACCCACTGCCCCGAACGATGGGACACTCCGCCATCAACGCCATCACACCCAGCCACCAATGCCCACTCGGCCAAGATGGGTCTCAGCTCCTAGTGATCTGATGGCCCCATGACTGCCATCTGAGAACACTGGCTCTATTTCACGGGGGCCAGGAGAGAGGTGGAGAATTCCGGCAAGATTCAAGACCCACTTTCGAAAGTACGAGTCTGTGGCGACAAGCTGGTTCAATGAAGGGCCTAAAACGACGACCGTGATTGGAGGAGTGCGTAGTGCCCCCCTATGTGCCCTCCGTGTCTCTTAGGAGTTGCAAGGTACTTCAGAACGTGGTTTTTGCGTCACCAACTCCGTGCAGGGTCTTGAGCCCTCCGCCAAGTCCGGTCTTTTGGGGGGGTACTCCACCCGGCAGGACGCAGTGTGGTGGGTGAAAAATCGGTAGAGATGGGCGGATCACCCTCTTCTTCACCCATTTCAACCCCCAGGAATCGGCCAAAACGAGACGTAAAAACATCACGACTTCCCACTGCAATTCCAGAAATGGCGATCTGTCTGGATGTCGGAAGGTCCCACCGAACGCACCGTCCCGTCGTCCTCCTTTTGGATGGAAGGAACATCCAACTTGACAGTCCCTAATCATCCAGTCGTACCTTCTCAGATTGTCTCAGGTAAGGTGTTCGACATCCTTATGTAGGTTTTGAGGGTCCAGTCGTACCTGAGGTTCGGTACGACTGGATCCCTAGGGAGTGTCGCATCAGTGTCGCCTGCACTGAGTCGAGACGGGGAGAATGACATTCCTTCGGAAGAATCGAGACCTCGCTTTTGGTGAAGTGACGATGTGGGTGTTCATACCACCTTTTTTCATGCTCCAAATCTGGACAAAGTCCTTGTGGTAGAAGTCCAGCGATAGGAGGACCTCAGCGCTCAACAGCCGCTTCAGTACATTCCAACTTCTAACCATTTCTAGCCACCAATCATGATCAATTTACTTCCAAAAGGAAACATGAAAGGGATCCGTCCCATTAAAGTTGATTCTCCCAACAAAATCCAAAAAATATACTCTCCAACCAACCAAACCCGCCTCTGGTTCTTTGGACCATCTCTTTGTCTCGCCGTTACGCCCATGCTTCGCCGTTATGCGGTTCCTTGCCAGGGCACCAGGTGGGGCGCTTGCTGCAGCTGCTTCGATTTCAACCCCCTCTGAACCGCTTCTTCCAACTTCGACAACACGGCCATCGCACGGGTGGAGCCTGACACAGAACGGCACAAGTAGGATGGGCGCGGAGAGATGGTCGTTCTGCCAGCAGTGGAGGCTGAAAAACCAATCCACATCCCTACCAGCTTTTCAGGGGTGCCAATGGCAACCGGGGTCTCCATGAAATCCACCCCAACAGGGCTCCAAACACCACCCCAACAGGGTGTCTATCTAGGTATGGTATATAGTATAGACTCGACTCAAACGTATTTGATATGTTGAATCCACTTGGATGTGATAAGGCCAGTATCAGTATAGGCTAGTAGAGTTGTTCCTGTGAAAGGTGTCAGGATGGTAGACTCGTAGACACCGCTAAACACCTCGCTCTCTAGGAATTGCGTGGTCTTCTCTGCCGCAACACATTCAGTCCGCTCCAGCAGATCGTCGCTCCTCGTGCTGCGGTGGTGGCAGGCCCCGCGACGCGTCCGCCACAGGAGAAGAAGCCGTCCTGGGTGCGTCCGGTCTGTTTCGTTCGCTTCGAACACTCCCGTCTACATAGCTTCTTTGGCTCGCCCTCCTAACCAGCTAGCTTTTGAGAGCTTTCCACCTGCCTCGCGGCTCCAAACCCCAGGGGCCCCCGCCCTAGACCGTGGAAGGTCGCAAACAGCAGCGCGGCGGAACCCCCAAAAGCGGTCCAACCCGGTCTCCGGCGTTGGGGGCGACCGACCGGGTCTAACTCCAGCCGGCCGAAGTAGGATCGCAGAAGGCATCGCCCCGCACGTTGGCGAGATTGGGCACCCGCACTTCCGGAAGATAGCACCCCGAATTCATGGAACATGCTGGTTTTCTGGCGTTTTTTTAGCATGGTGTTTCATGGGGATTGGGACTGGTGTGCGAGAAGCATTGCACCTTTTGTGTGAGGTGGACAGCCACTGAATATGGTTTGGTATCGGGGTTGGATGATGTCCAGATCTCCATCTTCATGTGCAACCCGGCAAAACCAGTTGAGTGGGAAGAACATCTGGACCTTGAACCAATTTCTTCTGAGGATCCACACATGAACCGAACCTGTTCCAAAGACCTCTGATACAAAAAGGGGCAACAACACAATAGATAGAACGGAGAATCCCTGCGACCCAGTCCACCCAACAAATGCCATGGCGATTTCAACAGTCCCATTGTCGCAAGGAAAGGTTGGTGAGGCCATGGAGGCTGCCAAGGAACGAGCAAATGAAAGGCCAGCTGCCAACGTGCCCCAACCTCAGTGCCATCGTGCCAATTGGCAATATGCTGACTCAGCTGGATATCTGCAAGTGAATCAGGATTAACATCAGTTCTCATTCTGTGCATTGCTAATGGATTGTCCTGCTAAATTGTGGCAAGTGCTAGATCCACAATGCTCACAGGTTTTGATCTCTCAGGTGGTGAAGATTGTCCACAGCCTGCAATGAATGTCTCTGGTTGTAGTGCCAGCGTATCTCTGATGGTCGAAAGGAAACAGTGCAGATATATCGGATGGAACCGACAGCACCGTTCAGTTCTACTTACCAACCTTTGATAAAGCTTGGAATGCAACACCGGCAACCCATTGGGAGAACCAAAGAAGTTGAGATTTGAATCTTGCTTCATCGTGATGTCATTCTGTGGATGCTGCAGTCCTCCCCATACTCTTCTCCCAAACATCCCAAGCAAACAACAAACAAGGTGTTCCCTCCGCCCTCCTAAATTTGTTCCTCGAAAGGTGGCGATCTTGTCGATGGCACCACCCGGTTTGTAGAGGAAAACGGTACCAAAGAAGCCATGTTCCACGGTCCACGGTTCGCCATGTTTGGAAGGCGGGTACCAAACAGGTCCCCTAAAAGGGCTCCAGTCGTACCTCCTCCAAAGGTATGACTGGACCCTCCTGGCACCCACCCAAGTCTCACCTAACGTCAGAAGGCACTTAGGAACCCAAGCTGGTTGGTGGGTCCAAAGTCCTTTTGGGTGTGGTTCCCTCGCGGGTGGTGGCAAACCACTTGGACCCCTGGACGGTGGTGGTGTCACTGTTCCGACCACTTCGGCACCAAGTCACAGGACTTCCGACCACAAAGGAGCTGCTCTCGTGCCTCAGAGGACTGACCAAGCGCCAATTGGCCCAAGCCGAGCGGCGACACGGGAAAACGACTGTGCTGGTTTGGAACCATTCCAAAGAAATTGCTGGTTTGAAATCAGCAACTGGCCAGGGTAGTCATTCCAAGAGGGTTGAAAAGTCAAAGAGTTAAACATTAAGGCACTAACCAGACAGGTGCCACTGCATCCTCCGAGACGACACCACCATCTCCACGAACCACAGACTCTTCTCCCAGCCCTGCCAGCCCTGCGTTCGAACCCAAAACACCGCGGGCGTCCAGTAAAGACATTCTTCCGATCTTCCCACCAGCCAGGATATGGCGGGAGGATGGAATCCTTCATCTTTCGTCCCGGGTGCTGATCATCTTCTCGCATCATCAACGAAGTGGACTGGGTGAAATCCAAGTGATGATGCGCTCCCAAAGGCCAATGAAGTTCCTCAGCGTGGATCGAACACCAAATGCGTGCGCGCGCGCACGGAGCACGGTACGGCGATGTGCTGATGCGCTGCGATATATGTGTGACGTCATTGAAACCTGACACCGTGCAGCCCATGGGGACCGAACAGCGGAAGGAACTAGAAGATGCATTGGTTCATTGCTTCACTTCAGTTCATTGGTTCGAGATTCACCTCACAAGAGTACGTTGTCCGATATAGTCAAGGGCTTGCTGGTTTGTGGACCAAGGCACACTCCGCAGCGGGTGCATGAGCAAGTCGATATCATCGAGAATCAGCACGGAGCCTTGCAGGCACCAAAGGTGGGTGAAGTCTCAAAGTTCAAAGCAGCACAAATTAACTATATACATTATTTCTTGTTTCAAACACCAAGACTAAGACTCAGTGCCAACTGAAAGAGATAGGATTTCACACCATGTTCAGCAGGGCAGAATGGCAAACAGCTGGTGACTTGAGGGAGCAACACTCATGCCTCCAGTTGCTGATGCCCTAGATAGAGCAGCAATAACGACCCCGTGTCTTTGTTCCAACCCCCACGACTGCTTGCGCAAGAACTGTGCACCTGGTGCACCGTTCAATGGGCCCACTGGACCAGAACACCCGTCCCTCCAAATCACCCATTGAACCATATTAGAACCATCTTCATCATGGATCCAGTTGTTCAAGACCAAGAATTAAAAGCCTCCTCTGAACAAGTTCACCCTCCCAGTGCCACTCACCCAGGTCCCATCCAAAGACCGCACCTCGAAAGACCTCCAAAGCCCAGGCAAGTGCACGGGCTTCGAAGCCCAAAGCCTCTCCGAGAAAGGCGGCGTTGAACCGAAGCGAAGGCAAGATCGCGGATGCAGATGCGGAAGCGTTCCTTTCTGGGTGTTCAAGGTTGGAACATGAAGCGTGATTCTGACACACGGGGCTGGGGTATACCAAACCTAACATGGCCAGGCTGTCCTGTATCGAGCCATTCTTTGCATCTTATGTCAGCTCCAGTCATCAACAGCAATGACTCCATGTTGCTGATGCAAAAAACATGTTTTAACGCATCCAGCGAGCGATCAATGGGCATCGATGTGTCGACTTGGCTCGCCTAATCATGGCTCCAATGGGCATGACTCCATGCTGGTGAAGCCGAGCTGTCATCTCCAAAATGAATGGGCAGCCGTGCGTCCCGAGTACCATCAAATACCGTCAGATACCGTCAGGTTCCCGGTTCCATGCCCTCCATCTGGACGTCGACGGTCGACACGTCGACGGTCGACACGGCGACAGCTGCGCGCCTCCAACTGCGAGGAGCCACCCCTGCGAGCACACGGTCCGGCGTGCTCTGGAGGAAGGAACATTTGCTTCTATGGAGCAAATTAACTTTAAGAATCTGTGTCTTATATACACAAGGATGTTTTTTGTCTTATATGTATAAGGATGTTTTTGTCTTATATATAAGAATATGTGTTCATGTTTTTTTTGTCAAAAGGATTTCCTATATAGGTATACTGTAAGGATAAAATATCTTCACTGTTTGATATTCAAAACCCAGCAAACGAGCTATCTTGACCTGCGATTGCCGCCTGAAAGCCCTGACCCTCACTCTGCTGCACTTTGGGAGTTTTCAAGAGGTGTGACTCACAACATCTAACACCCTCCCTGCCCTCTCTCCGTTTCAAGCAGCTTCATTGACATGCGACTTGATCATTAGCTCCAAACCGGTGAAACCGCTCCCCCCCTCAGCCCGGCATGGTGGTCTTCATGGTGGGTGCTTTTGAGATCCGCGGGCCCTTGATCCATGCATGATCAATTGAGATACACTGGACCCATGGGAAATTGAGAGTGGAAATCCATACACTGGACTGGACCCATGGATTTGTTCTGTTGTGGTGAATCGAAGTCATATCTGCGCCTACGGATCCTCCGGGAACCCCTCCTGCGAGTGAGCACCTGGCTGGCTCAACCCGCAAGCTGGACCCGCACAGTACGTCCTTCTTGGCTGGGCCTCGTTGACCAGCTGGGCCACCGAAGCAAGCTTTTCCAGCCTGAGAAGTAAGGCCCCCCTTGGGCCTGGGAATTTGTGAGGTAAGATGAAGTATATAAGCTGTCTGATTGGAGGATTGTGAGCCTCCTAATCAAACAACATGAACCACCAGTCTCTTATACAGTAGCAACACCGTTCGGCAAAAGGAATTCTGTTTCAGGAAAAGCGGCTCTTCCTGTCCTGAGGTGAAAATCAACGTTTTGTCACGAACATGTTTCGCTGCCGCGAGACTTATATATTCAAAAGGTGTTGAAGATGCTTTTTTTGGATTGCATCGGGCATTTCTCACTGAAACGGTTGCCTCAATGAGAAAAATGTTGACTCTCAAGTTTGAACCCCACATGCAAATCTGCCTACTTCCATACCAGAAGCTTCCAATCACTCAGGAAAGGCAGGTTCCAAAAAAGCACACTGTTTTACAGAAAGCACTCACCATGTTTGTGTTCGATGATTGCACGCAGTATATATAGACATGTACATAATTGCAATCTCCCAGCCACATCGCTTGATAGATGTGGCGATATTTGACCACTGGAGTTGGAACAACACACGCGATTTCTGTGTGTTGGCTGCGTTTTGGTGCGCCTTGCCCCTGCGTTTGCTCAGCATGTGTTTGGCGCGTGTTTCTAGGATTCTAGGCGTTTTCTTTGGGCGTGCAGTGTTTTCAGTGCCTCTTCTGAGCTTGTGGGGTCGCATTACTACCTCGATGTCATCAAGGTCGCTGTCGCACTAGGCCCATGCGTTTTCACTGTGACAACGCGGCTTGGCGGGGTTCCTTTCTCTTCCGGCGGAACACTTGCAAAGCAAGCGTGGTCCCTGCAACTGCCAGGAGGCAACCAAACAAATTGCGTTCAAGAGGATGAGATTTGGCGAGGCTCGAAAAACCTTTCTTCGCATGAAGCCATGACCGGAATGTACCAATGACAATGACGTCAAGGCTGTACATACCAGGGCGTGTATAACAAGAAATAAGGACAAACATAAAATCAGAAAACCAAACACACAACTGGTTGTGTGTTTACCTCAATTCATAAAATAGATCGCACCATAGTTCCCACCATTCTATACTTACAATTCTGTTTAGCACCGCTGTGTGTTCGGTGTGCCTGTGTGTCTAGAAGTACCTTGCGTGTACAAACCAAAAACGAAAAGACCTTGCCTGGTCGAACACACGTGTTTTCTCAACTCACTTGACCAATTCGCTAATATGCATCAAACAAAAAGGAGAAACCCGGAAGAATTTCGTAGACAGTCGAAGGCTGACAAATATGTTGGGGATCAATCCAAGATAATGGACCAAGTATGTTTTCTTGGGAGTTCCTGAGTCCTATACATTCCAGAACATCTGCCTACAACAAACCATCAAACAAACTCTAGCAGCCTAACCCCCCCTGGACCCTGACGCTGCATCTTACAAACACAAACGGCTATATAGAGCAATTAAAAAGAATCCGAAGAACCAACAACTCTCAAAACTCTCTTAGAATTCTTGGAACTTTCTGAATACTTCTGGATGACCTGGACTTTTTCGACGTTCTTTTCCCAAAGTCTCCGATGTGTCGCGCGCATCCGTCTCCGCCAGTCTCGTTGCAGGTGCGCCCAAGCACCCGGCTGGTGGGGCTCAGGAAGCTCCGCTTCTCCAGGCGCTCCTCCTCCTGAGGCCCAGAGAGTCCCTGTCGACCAACTCCGGCAACAACAGCAACTCGGGTCTTGAAGTCGAGTCGAGTCGAAGATGTTGCCCACCTGAACAGCAGTTGGAAGCCTAGGTCGAAGCACTGCTGAACATATTAAATACTTAACTAAGGTATAGTAAAAGACGGGTTGAAAAGTGAAAACCCAAAAAACGACAACATCAGTAACAACACCTTTTTGCGCTGGACGTGTTGGATTGGACCGGACCGTCTGAATTCTCTGAAACGTGTCCTTGCTGCGTGCCACATCGCAGGCATGTAGTGTGAGCCTTGGTGCTGGAAAACATGTGGGACCAGCGGGGCGAAAAAAGCCCGTTATAGATCAGTTCCCTATTACCCAGACACGACTATTGGGACTGCCATATATGCCAATCAGTTGGGGTGGTTGAAAGGGGGGTCAATGTAAGCATATATGGCACTCCCAATGGTCGTGTCTGGGTATTATACAAATGTCACTTTATGAGCCTTTTCAGGAGGAAGACGCCTTCTGTAGCACTGCTGATGACTCAAAATGGGCCATCTAAGCAAACAAGCGATCGACAGTCGCATGGTCACATCACAGGGTCTCTGTTCGTGACCTCAAAGAAGGTTGTGGTAACCGGTACCTGCGGTGCGTAATGCTCCCATCTGTAGCTTGTGTCAATCGGATATATGGTTCTCCCATGTGCTTTTGGGCCAGTCGCCCCTGTGACCATTTGGATTGTCTTGAAGATTTGGTGTTTCAGAGCCAAGCTGGAAGAAGGAACTTTGCCATGTGCTACTGTTACAACAGCAACGACAAGGAGACCATGCCCCTGGTAGCAGGGTGGACACGTAGACGCGCACGTGGGCTTGGGCTTCACCCCAAAAGGCTCACTGTAACGGTAGGACGTCAGGACTGGGCCTGCGTGAAGGAAGAGCCGCCTGGCGCCTTTGTGTCCAAAAGCCAAGTAAAGGCAACGCGGCCATGGCTTCATCCATTGATTCTGGTTCCTTCAGATGCGTGTCCTTGTTCCCTTGATTTCGCATCACCGGTCCCATGTCGTCCCCACCGGCCGTCCATCTCTCGTTCGCCGAAGGCACACGAAGCGCAGCATCAGCGACTTCAAGGCCGTCGGTCCGGAGACCATGACCTGAGCTCGCTCGGACGGACGGTGCGGGTCGGGCGAAGCTGAAGCGACCCTGAGGGATCGATGCGTTGGACTCCTCGTTGGGGGTCGACAGGTGTGGAGATGTGGTGGAGAAAAGGGTTTTGTTATGGTTTTGGTATGTGGTCAGGTGCTTCTGGTTGCCAATGAAAAAGGTTGAACGAAGCCGGAAGGAGCAGTGATCGGTTGGAAGGTCGATGAAGCTTGGGAGATCAGGTAAGGCTTTAAGGGGCGGTAGAAGGGATCTGAAGGATTTATCGAATTACCTTCAGGATGGGGCTTAGTCAGCTGAAAACGTCTAAGGGAGTCCCGGAATGGTGAGAGATTATAGGTACTCTTGTGCTATATTGAGACTTTACAGGTTCTGGCCTATTGAACCCTTCTTCCATGAGGTCTTATTACGGAGGCCTCGCTATGTTCATACACACCCAGATGTGGAAGGCCTTTGATTTGCCATGGGCGGCCCGTTGTTCGCCTTATACTCTTTCCTGGGGGGGTCGCCACCGATCTATGCAGAGCAGATTAGGCCAGGAGGCGACCTATGTAACTCCATGAGCGCTCAAGTCTCTTGAAATCCACCTAAAAGTCTTCACTCAAGAAGAGAAGCAGAATGTCGCTAGAATCCCTGAGTTGCACAGGTTAGACGTCCACTTCCTTAGCCCCACAATTCATGCATTCGATATCAACCTCCCTCCTGATCGGAGCCCTTCACCATCAGGTCTCTCATCCACCGATGAGAGGCCCAACCAATCGACTCAACGGAACCCACGGCGAGTGGCGGCTCGAGCGTCTTGTGCGTGAAGCAGCTTGAAGAAGTGATCGTCCGAGACCTCCGGGATCCGCCCGGGACCGATCCGTGATCGAAGGCGCGAATCGATGCGAATAGATGATGATAGCCAAAACCCATGTGTATGGCCATTGCTATTAGGTTGGAGGCCATTGCTAGTAGGTCTTATACCCCCAAAAGACTCCATGTATGGCCTATCGGCCTACATTGAGGCGTTTGACTCCGGTTGACGTGTGGTCATTGTCGCCATATGTTCCACACATGGAGTGCAGTGCCTGGTATAGATCGTTTGTTTCGCGCGACCGCATTTCTGAATGGATGGTTTCGTTTAATGATCACTCACGATGAAGAACAAATGGAAACTTCTGCTTGGAATCACATCATTCCGAGGGTTTTTGGAGGTTTGCACGAGTCAACTCCGTAAAGTTTCCTATAATTACTGCTCTTCTTTCCATTGCAGGAGCTTCTGCATGCGCAAAGCAGTCATATATTCCCCGTCCCACCAAGATATCCAGCACTGCTACACTGACCCATTGGGACGCTGGGAACTGTCCGACTTGCAATAGCTCGACCCCTCGGAAACACGACTGGGCCAAGTGTCCGACTGTAGACTGTAACTGTTTCTGTGATCCCCTTCCCTCTGAGGTTCAAACAACATCTGCACTCTGATTCCCAGTTCCCAAATGAATAACCACTGCCGGGGTGACCTTTGATTAGTGACTTAGTGACATTGCACGAGGAACAGAAGTGACCTCCAATCTTTGGATCGTTATGACTAACCCTCCCTTAGTCATGAAAGACTGAAATGTGGCAACCGCCTCTGACCGCCTCAGCCGGATTCACGGATTTGAAACGCGCTCTTTTCATCTCGAAATAGATGAAAGGCAACACTCACTGCCCCCACGACTCGTGCAATGCAACATTTGTGCACGTTCATCTGGAAACAAACAGCCAAAAGGATTCAAATGGTATTATATAATTTTGCATAGTTGGAAGATCTTCTACTTTACACCCCACCCCCCCAAATCTGCTTGGCCACACCCAAACCTGCTGGGGCCGCCCCACCGGGGTCGCGCGATTGAAGGTGAACTCTGTGACCGGTCGGGACAAGGTGGCACAAAGCCTCTCCTGCACTGAGTTGAAGGGGAGGCACTGCCAAAACCCGAAAGAGGAAGCTTGTTTAACGGTTAAATTTGGGTATATCACCGTTACCAAAGCCCGGTGGATAATGATGATGGGAAGGTTGGAGTCTTTACCGACTGTTACTGGTAGTGGGATACATCTTAAGTCTTAAGATCTTCAACATTTTTTTGGACATATGGTGCATCCTTTTTCCCACCTTGCGATCCCCAACATGCACAACACACGTGCACTTACAGATAAAACAAACGAAGCAGCAGCCACCAGAACTTCCTAAGACTTACACCGATCCTATGCCTGAATCCAACTCTCCCACTAAGCTCCACGCGCGCAGAACTCTGACTGTGAACTCGGTAAGCGCTTGTGGCACGCAAACCACGCAAGACCTGCCAGTGTTGGTTGGTGAAAAACACAAGTGTGTCATCTCAGCGCACAGGGAGATAAGTTCTGGAAAGGATGGCAACTTTAAACGTCTCACATCTGCTTTTCTGTTTGTTGCAAAGTCCACTTCCCACTTCCCTCTCTTTACCTCTTCCCTCATCTGCTGATCTCTTAACAATTTGGTATGTGTGTGGTTTTTAGCATTCGGCTGCCTTGGGTCAACACAGCAGTACTGCAATAGAGAATAACATATTGTGTTCTATCTCATGGATCTGCGACCCGATTTTTTACATGCACCCTCAGTCCAAAGTTTTTTTGGATGACACAATCTTAAGAAACGTGTCTATAGCCTAATATATAGCTATATTATAGTGAACAATGCTTCGAGTTTTGGTCGATACTTTTTTTGGTGCTATGCCAAGAAACCAAATCATGTCTTCCCATCGCCCACTCTTGCCAAGGCAACAAAGTCATCTGGGTTGATTCAATGGCAACAAAGTCATCCAAATCCTCTACTCCTATGCAACAAATCATTACATGCTCTGTGAAGAATTCCCAGCAGCATGCTCAGCACTCGGGTTCAAACCAGACATCCATCTGCACGGAGGGGGTAAGGAATTCGCCCAGCAACATATCAAAAATATGTCAAAATATGTTTAACAACACCGTTCTCACGATGCACCGGAAAACATAACACACATTGACAAACAAAACGCACACTTAGATTGATGCTCGCAAGAGCTAGATCAGTTATGATCCGAGGAAAAGAATGAGTGAACCGAAAGGCGAAAGGTCAGAAGACTTGAAGGTGTTTGAACAATTGTTTGGTGCAAGTCTGCAGTGCCTACGCATTGGCCGTTTTACTGAATACCTAGCAGACCGTCTATGCATTAGCCGCTTTACTGAATACCTAGCAGACGGAGGGAACGCATTAGCACTTTAGAGCACAGCAGCCCTTTAGAGTACTTTAAAATTAAAATGTTTGAAAAAACGCAGGTACGTTTGCACCCAGGTGGGGGGTGTCTTCATTGGCCGGAGACCCCACACCCAGCTCCGGCCCCCCTGCCTGAATCAACTTGCATGGGATGGTGCCCTTTCCTCTGGTACAGGTCTGGATTCACACACAAAAGGCCGGGAATCGGCGCACGCTCCTGTCTATCCGCGGGGGGGGGAAAGTTGTGGGAGTGCATTGACTAAACGTGCCTGGATGCCAATCTAACAAGCCTGATAGAGAAAGAACAAGACAATCGAAAAGGCAAGAAAGGAAGAGAAAGGTGCAAGGGGGCGCGGGGGTGTGGGGTGTGGGCAGGGCGTGCATTGACTGAACGAGCCTAAACGACGACCTGACAAGCCTGAAGGAAAGCCCAAGCAAACGAAAAAGGTAAGGAAAGAAAGGGTGCAGGGGTGTGGGGTGGGGGTGGGGTAGAAAGCACTGGCTCGAAGGCACTGGCAAAAGAAGCCGTCATCGGCGCTCGCTTGATTTAAAAAACCTCAGCTACACCTAAAAAGCGTCTATAGAAAACGAGAAAAGACCTAGAAAACGAACAGCAACAGCAGGAAAGAAAGAACCAAAAAGACAGGTGAATACTTAGCAGCATGGCCTATGATTACCGAACCGCATGACGTGGACATGTGACTATACTTAGCCACATGCGAGAATCCGTGCTGGAGCTCGATCTCAGTAAGCCCTGCGGCGAATGGTCGGCACTTGCGAGCAGAACGAAGGATCAAGTAAGGTTCACGATGGAAGGATCCAGTGCAAGACCGGGGATCAGGGAAGGGTCACCCTTAAGGGCATGTGCACATGCTGCGCCCCTCGCTGGGGATCACACCACAGCCCGCAGTGGGACTCTGTGGCGACACACACTTAGATTGATGCTCGCAAGAGCTAGATCAGTTATGATCCGAGGAAAAGAATGAGTGAACCGAAAGGCGAAAGGTCAGAAGACTTGAAGGTGTTTGAACAATTGTTTGGTGCAAGTCTGCAGTGCCTATGCATTGGCCGTTTTACTGAATATCTAGCAGACCATCTATGCATTAGCCGCTTTACTGAATACCTAGCAGATGGAGGGAACGCATTAGCACTTTAGAGCGCATTAGCCCTTTAAAGTACTTAAAAATTAAAATGTTGGAAAAACTTCATTGGCCGGAGACTCCCCACCCGGCTCCGGCCCCCTGTCTGAATTAACTCGCATGGGATGGTGTCCTTTCCTTTGGTACAGGTGTGGACACACACGCACACACACCAACAAACAACCAAAACCAAACCTCAGCCATCTGATGCTCGCCCGACCTCGGCCCATCCTGGGACCTCGAGCCAGTCACCTCAAAACCGACCAATCCCAAAGTAAAGCGCGCGCGACGTCTCGCGCGGGTTGAGCAGCGCCTCATGGCGCTGCCATGCACCAGAATCACCAAGGGCGTCACCACGGTGGTTTTTCCTTCACCTCCACCGCTGCAAGATCGGGAGATTGGGACGATAAAGAATCGAAGGTGGATGGGAACCCATAGAGGTTCCATGAAAAAGCCAATGGGTTCCGACCAGGTACTTCCTTGTCAGACATGGCTGGACAACCTATATAACAACTTAGTGGTCCCCGTTGGATCTAAGTTGGAAGCTTATATAGACTCTATAGGCAGTGCAAGTTGCATTTAGCATTGCTTCTTCAGGATTGCTGCGAGTGCAGAGTCACTGATGAGTCAAATGGCTTGGGCGGCTTGGGGGGTGATTTGTGGAAGATCGATGGGAGGAAAAACACATGTCAGCAGTTCCAAAGGGATTTGGAGAACTGTTGGTGGATTCCAGGAATATAGAGTCCTACAAAGACCAAAGATACCAAAGATCATTGGCCCAATGTTCCAGTGACCTGCTTCTGATGCTGCAAGCTCACTTGGCCCATCTCCGAAAATAGAAAACAACTTCGCTGATGTTGAAGATGCTCGTCAAACGTTGCTGTCAGGCTGTCAGGTTCTTCCGCGACACTTGCCGTGGTTGCCGTGTTTCTACTTCCGCAACACCAAAAGGGTGCTGGCACAAAAGAGTTCAAAGCGAAAGAACGAAACAGCACGTGAACTGGGCACTCCAGGCCCATCAGCATCTGATGAACCAGTGGTTCTCCCTCCTGTGGAGTGGTTTTTGGCGGCTTGAAGGCTGTGGATCGTGGGAGGTGTCGGAGATTTCAACTAACTCGGTGGATACAAAAGGTTCCAAGTAACAGTGGTGCTCAACTGCTTTCAGAACACCTACCAACCGCAAAGAAACCGCGAAGCAAACTCGGACACCCCTGGTTCTGGTTCCGTGGGGATTCCTGCACGTTGACATGCACAGTTGGTCACATCCTGTTGAGTCTTCCGGTCTCCCTTTCTAAAGGTATCGGCAGCTATAGCCAGACCTGCTACTACTCATGAACATCCAAGAGACCACGGTGTTCCTGAAAAAACTACCATGCATAGAACTCAACTGCCACACAAAATGAGTGAACCTTGCTCCCTTATATGCTGCCAGGGATCGGGCTGGAGAATTGATCAGTCTCCACCCTCGATCCAGGTTTCGTGATATATAGTAAACATTTACCAGTGCTGTGGGTAGACATGGATGATGGGGTAGGCAGCACCTAAAGAAAAGCACCATCCGCTCGTCTTCGACATTCTAAACAGCCTGGCCAGGTGTGTGGCACACCTGGCCGCAACATTACCGTTTTCGAGCCAAGACTTGCTTCTTTGTATATGACCTACATGATCTACATGTACGTGTTGGGTAAGCCCTCATCCTACAGCAAGATGACAGACTCATGATTCAAACTTCTTTGATGCCAATGGATGTTGTTCCAAAAGCCGCTCCGACAAGGATTGCCTCAATCCAGCGCAATGCCAGTCTAATATGCCCATGCCAATCCTTTTGCAGCCCAGGGTCATCAAACATGCATCTCAGCAGTGACTGGCTGAAGACCCTACAGACTTGAACAACAAATCACCTGTCTCTCTGTTTGGGGAGTAGTTCACACTTTTCACGCACGCACCAATTGATACCAATTGCAGATTCAGGAGCACCTGGTGGGCTGCACTGCGTTGCACTAGTGTCGAGGCCGCAGAGAAGTTGCTTTTGGCTGCTGCCATCACTACCGGGTTGACAGAGGCCGCCTTGAGGCAGGACAATGAAATAATATAAGAAAAATCACATCTGCGGAAAAGCAGTGAAATATTGTCTGTGAAATCACCACAGGATTGTCACCAAATGCTGGCAGCCCCATTCCCCCAGCTTTTTGAGCATTTCATCAAGAGCCTCCCAGACGTCAATCACATTTTGGCTGCAGAAGACCTGTATCCTCTGCCCATCATCCTGCCCTTGCAAGCCATGGAGGCTGAAACGGACTTCACCACCAGGATGTTTCAAGATATGAATGCCACGGGGGCTATAGATTGCAAGCCAAAGCTCATCGAAAAGGTCGCGATCACGAACACCACGGCTAGCACACTTGATGTTCTGCCAAGAGCATCGCCAATTCCCTCGCACTTTGTTATGCCACATTTGCGTGCTCTTGAATTCCACTCTCACCCCCGCACGAACCCAGTCTACTTCCAATGAAGCTCGTGAAAATGAACAAGTTGGATGTAGAATCCGATCCACTTCAAATGCAATCTCTTCAATTCGCAAGCCGCGTAGTTGTGGTGCCATTTGGCTCAATGGCACCCCCTGGTAGGCATGATCCTGGGGTGCTGTCAGTCCTTCGATTTGCTGTGTTAGCCAGTTGCTGACTTCAACATCTGACAAATCCACAGAAGACACGAGTTCGCAACCTTTTGTCAGGAACTTGTTCAGGATTTGATGCCGCGCCGTTTGCCAACATTCTTGCCCCCCGTGTGCCTTGAACGGAAATCCTATGACCCTGGCTTTCTGTTCGCTTGCCAGTCGATGAAACTCCGGTCTGAAGGTCGTGCCTGATGATGTGCAAGCGATCTGGGCTGAAGAGCGTCAAGTACAAATCATCAAATGGAGCCTCATCCCGAAAACCTGAGCATGGGATCTTGACTTTGTGAAATATTGCACGCCAATGATTGTTAGCTTTGTCCCAAGACAGTTGTGCACTTCTGCATTTAATTGCACGGCCATCCAACATGAAGTCATACAGTGCGTTGCTGGCTGACCTGCGAGCTCCATCACAATGGCTTGCTGTGGTCGGCTCATCGATTGTGCTGTGTGGATGTAGCCGTGCCAGCTCCTTCTTGCAAAAGTCTTGCAGGATCATTCCGCGACGCACCCCGGACAACAAGGACAATGCATGCCCCGAATGACCCACAAAAGCCTCGCTGGTCCGCCCGGGATCATTCAGAATGTGCTGGAACTGCGAGGCACTAAGCACCAAACATCTAGACTGCCATCCGCCACCCAACCTGAAGACACTTGCTGGAGGCACGCCTGACCGCAACATCATGGCTTGAAAACCAGAATTCTGCCCTACCTCAGAAAACAGCTTAGCTAAGAAGGGCGTCAGGTGAAAGGACCAATACGTAGTATGATGTAGTATGTTTTTTCGCTAGGGAGGCGGGTTGGATAAATAAGTCATGGCCATCCGCAATAATGACCCGGAACACCTGAAAATCTGTGGTTCTTCCGAGACAAGGAGGGTGGGCTTGACCGAGACAAACCAATGTTTCAGGGACTGCAAGGTCTACACTGCTCTTGGATCCAAGCCCAGCCAAAATTGAAAGCTAAATGGAGGGTGTGTGGAGAAATGGGGGTCAGCAAAAATCGTTTGTACGAAGTTAGTGCATAAAAAATATATTCCTTCAAAGTTCTGTGAAGGTTTCTGGGATTTTGTTGCAGTCAGTTCTCCTACTGGCCCACCATTCCACGAAATGTCCACGAATAGCCCTGGGTTCTACGAATGTCCCGCGCCTTCCAGGATGTTAGTAGAATAGGCTTTTGCAAACCTCTTTCTGTGCACTACCTTTCCGTTTGCCTCTGAACGAGCAAGAGCAACAAATGCATGGACTGAACTTTCTCCCCAAAGTAGAGCGATACGATGCAATACACAAATCTGTGCACCTCTTAGAAGGAAAACTGCAATATGGCACCAGCGTTGCACAATGTTGCACACACGGAGCTACCCATTGGAACAACAGCAACCCTCTTGCTTCCTCTGTATAGACAACTCGTTTTCTTTAACCATGGCTCCAAGTCTGGTCGTGAAAGCTTCAAAGAGAATCTTAATGAACCCTTGAGTAGCACCCCTAGAGACAGGCCTAATGAGGTCCTCTGATTAATAAACGCCCCTAGAATATTTGTTTTTCATGCACTGATTGATAAAGGCCCCAGAATAATGTCTTTTTTTTTGGCAGGGATAGTTGTAGTGGAATATGTTTAATTGTTATAGTGTTTCCCTTTTGAGTTTGCTGGGATTTGCTTATCTTACAGGCTTTTGGATGGAGATTTCTATTAAATATTTGAAGATTTCCATTGAGATTTGATGCTTTTGGAGGCTTTTGGAT